>CAMZMU010000092.1:39792797-40201450 GCA_947311845.1 Poa pratensis | reverse complement strand
GTGTCTCGGATTGTTGTTGTAAAGGCTCAGATTCGCCTTGAAGGATTCCGATAGTGGAAGGTGAACCAATCTTTTGTGGTGCGGTTCATCGGAGAATAGGGTGAGCCTTTGAGGCGTTGAGATCGACCTTTGTGATGCCTCACACCTCTCCAACGAGACGTACTCCCTAAAAAGGAGGAACTCGGGAATACATCATCGTCTCCGTGTGCCTCGGTTATTTCTATACCCGAACTCTTTACTTACGCACTTTACATTGTGATAGCCTTCGTGCTTGATGTATTCTATTGCTATCACTTTGTTGCTTGTCTTGTTTAGCATAAGTTGTTGGTGCACATATGAGCCTAGTATATTAGATTGTTGACTTGTTAATTTAAACACCTAGTTTTATTCCGCAATTATCAAGCCTAAACCGAAAAAGAAAAAAATCGCCTATTCACCCCCTCTAGGCGACATCCTTGTCCTTTCAGCCCTGCGCAGGTCCGAGGTTCCCACCCCTCCTAATGGCAGAGCGGCAACTAGAAGAGGCGAGGATCCGTCAATTCTTAGACGAAGGCGACGATGAAGATGCAGATGGCGACGGCGGCGACGGTTAGGGTTAAAACCCTTGGTATTGATTGTAAAAAAACTCAGTAATAACTCATATAAAAAGATTTAACTGATAAGTACATCATTTTTTCGAAGATTAAAAAGGAAAATTTGCCAGCGCATAATCGCAACGCAAGCGACCTGCACCCACGCCAAGTACGCGGCAACCTGGCGGACACCACCACCACCGGCACGGAGCCGAATCCACCCCGAAACAAAAATCCAACCAAAACCCCAGCGAAAGCCAAAAGCCACACGAGAACAACACCAAGAGGGAGGCGAAGCGAAATCGAAACCGCAGGACAGAACAGAGATCCCCGGAACCCTAACCCTACCAGCCCCTCCCGTCGCCAGCTGCGATGGCGATGGACGCGGAGCGGCGGCAGGCGGAGCTGATCGAGAAGTTCTCCGCGCAGGCGGCGGCGCTCTCGTCGGCTCCGCAGCTGGCGGCGCTCGTGCTCGAGGCCACCTCCCACCCGGCGCTCTTCGCCTTCTCCGAGCTCCTCACCCTCCCCGCCCTCTCCAAGGTAACCCACTGCTGCTCTTTGCTGGCGCACTCCGCACCCGCGCGCGCCTCCGAATTTGGAGCTAGGGTTTTTAACCAGTTCCCATGGAAGGGGTTTTTAGATTCGATCTAACGTGACACGTGGCGTGGCTGTTTCTCGTTCGTTGGTGCAGCTCGCGGGCACACAGTACGCCTCTTCTCTGGACCTGCTCCGCCTCTTCGCCTATGGCACCCTCAAGGACTACAAGAGTAAGATACACCCCTCTGCTTTTTGTGCGTACATGATACATTGCCATCTGTATTGGTGTTAACACATCTTTTGTGATGCCAGTTTGTTGTTTCTGTGTGTTGTGGCTCATTACCTGATCTGGCATGGTTTTAGTACACCTACGAATTTAGCCATTTGCCATGAACCCTAGTGAGCGCATGCTAGGGAAGTTATTCTGGGAATTTTGGATGACGTTAATACTTTGATACTCCACTGAATTGATATAAATAGGCACCTCTTTGCGTACTTGCAGATAATTTTCCAAATCTTCTTGCGCTGTGCTGCTTTGTTTTCCACAACGTTTGAGAACACGTACATTCCAATGCTTCAAATAGAGCTTCAGTTGTCATAATCAATTTGCCTTTTTATGCATCAGTTTGATTGGCCTTTATTGCAGGCATGAACTCTTTCCCTGCTTTATAGGCTTCTAACCTAGTTTAGTATGGTTTTGGTTGCAAGAACTTTGTTTAATCTATCATTCTATTCGTATGCTTTGCATTTTTTGTACTGATGTCTAATTAATTAGGGCAAGATATGAAAATATATTGGTTGAGTAAAATTTGTCTTCATCTTATTGTAGGCAATTCGACCACCCTCCCTGCATTGTTGCCTGATCAAGTTCGGAAGCTGAAGCAGCTCAGTGTGCTAACTTTGGCTGAGTCAACCAAGGTACACTTTTTGGCCAATCTTGTTGGATATGTGCATGTTTCTGTGTAGCTCCTCTTTCTTTGGACACAGAATGAAGCTTGGAAACTTGCTTGTAATCATGTGAGCAGTTCTATAGTAGTTACAGGGGTGTATTGTCATTAGAAGGGCATGTTTGTTATCTGGGTTTCTTGGATCGTCTAGTGCGTCTTGGTTCTAGTTGTAAATAGTCTGTGTAATTGTGTGTGTTTGGAGAGCCAAGTCTATAAAGTTTAGCAGTCATTTTTTTGATATATTGATAATCGTTGTCTACAGCAACGTCTTTTATTATGTTCGTTTATCAAGTGTTACAAGATTTTTGTGTTATCTTCTTTTCCTGTGTTAGCTTGATTACGTTTATTATGCATTAATAATTATTTACCTTCTGTTCTGTGCTATTTTCCCTATTTCCATATGGATAATCCTAAACATACTCACTTTGTTTCTTTCTCATTGCTTTCTTTAGGTACTACCATATGATCAACTCATGCAAGAGTTGGACGTTTCCAATGTAAGAGAACTTGAAGATTTCCTCATCAATGAATGCATGTACTCGGTGAGTTCTTGTGTTCTCTTCCACATTGTGCACTTAAAAGTCCATATTTCCATGCTTTATATTTATTAGCATACATATCTCCTTAGAAATTATCATTTACCACTTACCTGCTATCTATTACATTGGGAAGATAAGTGGTGTAGTATTTCTTAGGTGGTTGGTATTGTTGTTTAGGGTATCTCTGAAGGGTGACCAACATCCACTGGACCAATTTTACCAATTTTCTTATCTTTGTTTGGATGATTGCCATTTTCTTGGCTTGCCAATATGTCTTTGCTAACTCTAGTTCATTTTTTCTTGCCAACTTTGACCAACTCATGGGCAAACAAATAACAATTTGTTAGCCAAATTTTTGGGAGGGAAAGCTTGGGCTTAAACAAAACATAGCCTCAGTATTTAGGAACATTTGTGCGTATCTTGTTTCCAAAAATATTTATTTTTTTAGTTTCAATTTTGTAATACTTTGCATATTTCTTTAGGGTATTGTCAGAGGCAAATTGGATCAGCTGCGCCGGTGCTTTGAGGTAAGAAACATGGAGCATAGATTAAGTACGATCATTCATGAATTTATTCTTTATCTTGCAAGTGATCTTTCCTTTTTTTTGTATGTATGCATTTCAGGTACAATTTGCAGCTGGAAGGGACCTTACACCTGATCAGCTAAACGGCATGATAGAAACCTTGTCTGACTGGTCTGTATCTATTTAACAAATTTTCTACACGTTTATCTCCCATCTGTCCTAAGAAACGTGGATCTTTTCATATTATTTCTAATGACCATTATTTTTATAGATTGTAATAGCCAAATAAATTTCTGAAGCTGTAGTAGCGTAACATATCTAGTCATGTGTCTCTTCTGTATCCAAGCTTTCGTTTTTCTGCAAGCTGGCGTTTGATTAACAAACCAAACAGTCAAACTAGCGTTGCGATATAATCCATTTGTGTACTTTTTTACTGTATGTATGTGCATTTTTGTTGTTACATAGCTTTTGGTCTTACTCTTACTCATATGCAAGTGCTTCTTGCTAAATCAGGATAGTCATCTATGTATGCTTGTTTGATGACACACTAGTGCTAGTATATATTTTGGTGCTGACTATATGCTTGACACTTGTCTACTAGCAACTAGAAATCAGTAAATATGTTCTTGGTTTTGTCACCATTGCTTATTATGAAGTGACTAGCTCAAGGCGGTCGACAGAAGTATATTATTACCAATTGTGATGCAAATGTTCATATTTCACAGGCTGGGAACATCGGATAGTTTACTACACCAAATTCAGGAGAAAATCAAGTGGGCGGACACAACAAGTGAATTGAACAAGAAACACCAGAAAGAATTTGAGAACAGAGTGGAAGAAGCCAAAAAATCAATCAAGGTCAGTTTGACGAAATTGGAAGTTCCTACTCTTTTAAGTTTAGTTAAGACCTTGAAATAAAAATGAAGAAATATTTGCACTTTCTTGTAGGTAGGATAAAGCCCTTTACACATCTATCTATCTATCTATCTATACCTCTTATAAAGCAAAAACCCACTAACATGCATTAATTATTTTTCTATCTCAACATGCAAGCTATCCACATCATCCATTTTTTAGCCATCCTAAACCCTAATTATATTATACATACAATCTATCCACATCATCTATTTTTTTAGCCATACGTCCACGTCACCGTTATTTGTAGTCAAATTCACAACAATTTCACGTCATTTAAATATAATCTCTCGACTATTGTGAGATTTTTGCATATTTCAAGAAACAACTTCATATTTCACGTGTCTTTTAAATTTTCATTTACAAAAAGTTCTTAATAAAATTCCCGCTGCAATGCGCGGGGTATTTTCTAGTTTCTTATTGATGTTATAGATTGTACTCCCTCCGTTCACTAATATAAGGCACACTGGACCCATTTCAATTTTGACTACATACATACTAATACGAGTGAATCTATGTACAAAATAAGTCTAGATACATTTGAATCAAGAAAATTGAAATGATGGGTCCAGTGTGCCTTATATTAGTGAACGGAGGGGGTAGGTTATATTCATTCTGTTGTCTTTTTACCTGATTATTTCCCGGTCTGATTTTATTTACCAGCTCTTGAATGTTCATATGGTAGCAACTAATTGTATTAAATAGTGGAATTGCCGGACCATGTTTCTTACTTGATGGCAGAAGTTGAACAATGTAAGCAGGCAGACATTGACTTACGGGGGCATGATGACTTCCTCAATGAATCTGGTGGAATGATGGATTTTGAAGAGGACCGCATCCGACCAAAAAGGTATTATATCATACATCACTTGGTATTGTTGCACCTGTCCTGTATTATCTTGGCATTTTGGCTAGTAATAATTATGAATATATTTTGTAAGATGTGGACCACAAGCTGCCAGCAACAACTAAGTTATATGGAGTAGTATTTTCTAGTGAAACCTGTGTATAAATTGAATATGGATTTGCTCCATTCGGTTATCTTGTATCGCCTATACTTTGTTATCTTAACAGAATTAAACACCACTGTCAAATTATGATTAATTTGGTATATAATCTTGTATTTCAGGAGGCGACAACCAATGGCATAGTTTCACTGAAGTATTCACCCGCTTGCAGAAGTGCGGATGCCGTTCTTGAGACATTTTGTCACCTGAGTTTAGGAGCTTCAATTAGGGTGCTTCCCTTGAAGCGCGAGTCTCTGTTGAGAAAACGCTCGTTTTTGGTATGAGATGTTACAAGGAGATGATTTATGGCCGAAATTTTTTAATAGCAGAAAAGGCAGATGGGTGACTTAGAGCTGTAAAGATTATGGTTCTACAAAATATTATTTGGTGACTTACATAATTGCTGAGTTTCTTTTTGCACTTGTTGATCTTTTTGATTCGATTCGTGGAGGCTGGTCTCCGATCCATGAGGTGCAATGGCACCATAGCCTCGTCAACCGTGCCTTGTGCTATCAAATGTTTTCTTTAGTGACCCGAGTTTTAGCAATTTTCCATCGGGTGCTTAGTTTCAATCTATGTGATAAACAATAATGAGCTAATGACTGAGCATGCACACGTTTTGGTCGTTAATTCATAGGGAGCACATCGAAGATCCAAGTATAGCGGCATAGAATAATTGAAATTCTCCCTAATTTTTATTGAAAACATAGAGTACAGCTGATAGGCAACAACTACACCAAGGAGTTCGTGTCCAAAGGTAGCCCTGATCTTGAGTACAATTGATGGGCAACAATTCGACCAATGAGTTCACGTGTTGGAACAAATCGGGGATAACAAGCCAACGAATTTTAACCTCTATAAGGTTGAACCTGACCAAACTGCTAGAACTTAGCCTCGATATCAGAACAATCGCAGTAGAAGAACCCACACAACTGTATAGCACGGATTATGGTAACTAGAGGATCAAAATCAGTAAGGATCTCTCGCAATCTTGCTACATAAACTTATAGCTGAATGATTTGACAAAAAGTTTCTAATAGGACGAGATGGGACAACCTCCCCTTAGCTAGTGGTGAAAATGGTTTAAAATAAATTGTTATCAAAGGTATAGATATGAAAAGAGGAAAAAGCCGAGCTAGAAGAAAAATCCCCGCAGCAACCATAGTTGCTGCATAAGAGCCGAAACGGGGGTGGGTTCCATAGCATCGGGTAACCATACGTGAAGAGGGAATTGCGCGGATTTCGCAAGTGCACCAAGGAATAATAAAAAAGCACACAAAGTAGTAAGTAAAGAGTTAATTCCATTATTAGGAAACATTTGGATGGCTTGGGAGAATAATCAGTCAAGTTGGAGAGTTACCAGAAGCTTCTCGACATCTTGTGAAACATTTAACATGGACAACTCCCACAAAATTAGTCACTACTTTAGCTAAACACTGCGAATGTTGGAAGGTTTGTTGGGTTGGAAAATAAACTTTAGCTCCTAATGATATGTCTCGTTGTCACATTGCTCTTTCAGAATGGTGGTGACACAATAAATTATCAGAGGCAAATGTTGAAAGTATCAGATTCACTAGCATTCATAAGATCAAAGATTGTTGGCCTCTCTCAAAATAGCACCCAAGTTTAGTCAATGCCGAAGAAGATGGGAACATATCCATATCATCAAAGTTAAAAACAAACTCAAGTTACCATTCACTTATTTGTTTGACACGATTTTTATAATTGGCCTGATCATGCTTGAGGCTATATCAATTGCAGGCTGTCCTCATCAACAATCCAATGACACTTTTTTTTAGTGCAATGCTGCTATTTTGGTGGGACAAAATAACAAAATGATACTATGATACATAGGCGTACAGAAACATGGTTAATTTTTATATCCAAAGGTGTCACATAATGCTAGGTTGCCAAATCAACCACAAGTCAAAGTAATTCACACAAAATTGGAGACCAGAAAGTTGAAATGATCATTATAAGATTTCACTAACGATGACAAAGAAAAAGACTATCACCACATATACACATTGCAGATATCTTAAAGTCGCCACCATTCCTTGCTTGCTGTTACAGATGTTAAGGTAGCAGCTACTCAGGTACAAAGGACTGTCATCTACTCTGCAAATAAGATAAAATCGGACATATGATTCTAGAAAGAGAGTAAAACAGCAAAAGTTGGAAACATGCAAATGAGAACAAGATTAATGACAAATGCAAGATGCAGCAAAGGATTTTTTCATGCGCAATCAGGTAGTATCGAAATAGAATACAGGTTTATTCAAATGTTGAAGCGAACGTCAAGACCACATTACGCAAGTTATACAGGAGTGCGAGTTATATGCTTCAGAAACAGGAATAACATACAGAGGAGAAAGTCTCTGCAAAGAAAGGCTGTAACTGGTCCATTCAGAGGGGCATTAAGATGCTCCTGATCAGTTATGATAATAATTAGATGACACTAGTGATACACTCGTAGATATATACTATTGTTGCCGAGAGACAGCACACGGAGAAGATGAATGCCTTTTATCTTCAAGACAATAAATTGCAATTGGAGAACCGTGCACAAAGTGCACAATACTAGAACATCATGTGACTTTTTACCAGGTCGAATCTATTAAGAATACGAGTGAGATGACTTAATGATTATGGATCACACCATATACACCGCTTATCGGATAAGGCTCTATTTTCATATTTTGTAATGGGAAAACTTTCCCTGAAATTGCAAGAAGAAAACAAACAGATCACTGAAACGAATGAGGATAAGTATTGACAATAGCTGTTCAAGAAAAGGAAATAGGTATTGACAATGCAAGTTTCACGTAGGAAATAAGTAGGTCTTGTCCAAATACAGTAAACGTATAAAGTAGGTCTTATCCAATTTGTGAAATTTGCATACTTTGCAAGATGTAATTCCAAAACTCTCGTGCACAAACAAATGTTACATTAGTGTTAAGTATATTGTGCAGTGCAATAGAGAATAATAAGGTTATTTCGATCACAACAAGAAGGCCCTTTTCATGAGATTACGTATCTGTGCCAGGGAAAGACGAGCTATGAAAAGAGATAAAGCTGCAGAACTATGATTTCACTTGCCTTTTTTGTTCCCCATGTTATCAGCGATCATCTTTTCCTTGGTGTTAATGCGCAACCGGACACTTCCAACCTGGTTCATTTGGCTCTCATAGTACTTTTTCCTCTTCAAGCACTGCATTGCTGCTTGCTTATTTCCTGATTTTGTGAACTCCTTGGCACGTTCCATCTCTTGTGATATCTTCTTTTGCAAGACCGCCTCTTTAGCCACAAAGACATCATGAGCCTAGAGTATAATGCATGTAATCAAGTAAATAGGTAAGAAATAGGATGTATTAATCGGGTTAGCAACAGTCTTGCATACCATACAATCCTTTAATCCAGTTAAACACTTGCAGACTTATGATTAGCTCAGGGCGACAAAAAACCAAGAGAAAGAAAAATAGCTCTAGGAGAAACTCAATCAACCACAAGTGCAGCAGTTTGCTCTAATTAACGAATCTTTCCCCTATTTATAGATAGAGAAAAAAGGAAAACAACCTATTTATATCGCCCAACAATGGGAAACCCTAACAGCTATATTGAGATGCTTGTCTGGTACACACTATATAATACCCCAGAATAACCCAGTGTTCTTTTTCTCAAAGTTCTTTACTTGAATACTATGTAAGTTTTTTACTTGAAGTATACCACAGTGTCACTTTTCCTCTATTAGTTTCATCACATCTGCACTGAAAATTCACATCACCGCCAAAGCGCATCCCAAAGTCCATTCCCAAAGTGTTACAAATGGGATCACCATGATGCGGCAGTTCTCTAAGTCGATATCAGGAAATGCTATGACAGTGATGTCTCACTGGTTTTGCACATGGTTAGCAATGTAGCCAACCTTCACGCCCTCCAAACATGGTACTGAATAAAAAATGACAAGTCTTTACTTAAATAAGATAATAGAACAGGAGGAAAACCCACACATTGATCAGCCAAAAGAAGAAAATGACAACAGCCACATTCCCACACGATGCACTCTCTTCACCTACTGTACTTCAACTCTATGATGACACCAGAGAGGTCTCAGGATGGGAGCGAGTCAGCGAGTGGACTAGATTCCCACCTAGGGCAGTGCAAATTGCCTGCAACATTACTGAATCCTCCGAGTCTGCAAATCTAGAGATTCCACAGATTCATATGTCTCTATCCCGCAATAAGTCTAAGAAGAGAACCAACACAAATCCAAAGACACCTCTACTTTGGATGGTTTACTCCACACTCCACTCACACAAGGAAAAAAATTAGCAAGCAAAAATTCTCTGCCCATCAAAAGGTAAAGGGAAACAAGGGGTGCCAATCCACGGAAAATACGCACGGCCGGCTCACCCTGACACCTTTCGCCCAGGAGAAGCAAAGCACAGATTGATGGTTTTGGCTAATCGGCATGAAACAGTACATGACTATCACGGGGGACTGTTCCCTCTTCTATTCAGCCGCTGTTCCCTGCTAATCTCGAGTTGCAGGGGAAAAGGAAGAGGATTTGGAGGTCAAACCTGCTTGAGCTGGTCGGTGGCGGAGCACTCGTCGCGGCAGCCGCGGAGGAGCCAGGAGAACATCGCGGACCCGACGGTTCTACTCTGCCAGCGACGGCGGCAGCGACTACACGGAGGAGGGAGAGGAAGGCAGCCGCAACGGCCAAGAAGGAAAGGTAGAAACCTGCCGGAAATGAAAAATGGAAAGGAGGAAAAAGAAAAGGAGAGCCGCGGCGGTGGTGATGCTAACTTTGGGTTTGATGGGCCTCCCTTTCCATTTTTATTTTCAGATTTTGGGCTCATTGGGTCTCCTAATGTAAGGCCCCGAATCTTCTTCTCCAGAAAAAAAAGTACTCCCTCTGATCTGATTTTATTGTCACTATCTCTTTATAAATTTCTACTCGCGTAGCTCTCATTCTGCGTCGAATAATTCGGATCAGAGGGAGTATCTTTTAGAAGGGTTCACCATACAGTAGATGACGGGAAACTCCCACGAATAAGGAAGAAAAAAATAATCCAGTTTATAAAGGAAATCGGACTAGAAAACCACACAATGCACGTCATTAAGGAGAAAATATGGCGAAAACCCACAACTCCCCGGCTAACTGCAAGTAGAACTATGAACTGCACCACTGACCTAGCGACGCTATACTGATGCCCGCGCCTGAAATTATAGCATCCCACCAAAAAAGACCAAAACCACGCGCACCAACCAAGACTCGTCTCCAAAATGCCACCTCCAAGGAGAAAAATGACATCAAGAAACGTCGTTGTCATCTGATCTAGCTAACAAGATCTGGACTAATAGTTTTACAAGTGTGTCAACTAGTATTAGGCCTCATTAATGGCTTGATGGTTGGTGATCCTTACACAAAGTTAATAAGAAGACGACATCTTTAAATTTCATATTTTCTTTTCGCCGTTTCTTGAGTGTAGGGTTCAATCTTTGGAGGAGGGGGATTAATGCCAAATAATCCCCCTGTCCCACAATATAATACGTTTTGGCGAAATTGTTTGCCAAAATAGAAACACTCATAAAAGCAGTGTAAACACCAAGAAAGGCCTTTGATTTACCCCAGAGGCTCTCGACGTGATCCGGGCTAGCCTCTGAGCCGGTAGTGACCTCTCATAGAAATTCCGGAGTAAATCCCTACTGATGCTAGCTCGGTAGAACTATTGTTGTGTCTCCAATTGTGAAATTTTGTAGCACATGTAGTTTCTTCCCCTTAAGTGGGTATTCAAGGTTTATCCAAACATTGAGGGGACATGTGAACACCTTCTACCCATCTAGTAACGTATAACTAAAACTTAAAATATCTATTGTTGCACCCTGCTGTGTAAATGCAGCTTTCAAGTCCTCACTTGGTTAGGGAAGTGGATGTACAACCCAGCCACCCAGGTTCAAGTCCTCACGGACGCAGATTTGGGTTCTTATTATTTAAAAAAAATCCGTTGTAGGGGCTTCCCCTACCGCATTCCTTTAAAAAAAGGCAGCTTTCAATTTATTTTAGGAACTAAATAAATTAAAGAATAAAAGTGCACGTAGTGACAAATAAATGGGATTTCTTGTGGAGAAAATTAGACGGGTCATGGGTTCACTTGATCTATTTCTCATAAACATGATGTCACACAAGAGTAATGAAGATTGGACCAGATATTGCTTTAAGTTCGGTCCACAGTTGGTGATTCGGCCCACACTTTCACATCATCAAGAACACATAATCAAAGGTTTTTATCATTTTCTAAAAATAGATTCTGGGTATTCACTAGAGAAGAAAATTCTACATCGAGTAGAAATCACACTATATTTGGACACAAAACACGAAGTATACAAATCATGCGATATTCTCTCCATATGAGAAAATTTGTGCCATCAAGACCAATGGTGTCATTGTGCACTATCATGAGGCGACATATTTACATTGTAGGCAATGAAGCCTATGTTAGAGCGATCTCGCTCTGATCCCAGTTGAAAGATCAATAGTGAGAGTAAATAGGCGTTAAAAAAAGTACAATTTGGGTTGAACATTTCCAAAAATAAGCTATTTGCTTAGCTTTAAATTAAACATAAATTCTAAATATGCTAGGCTCAATTAAGTACTCCAATAACTTAATCTAAACACGATGAACACAAGATACATCACAAAATAAACAAGCTAAGAAAAGATATATGAATTCAAACATGAAGTCTCTCACAATGAATGAACTCGAATATAAAGAGGAAACTAAATTTATTTGGAATAGGATGCTCCTTATTCCTATGTTTCCGCGAGGCCTCTACTACAGGGCCCATGCGTCAGTCGCTTGTGCCCACATCACGTGGGGCCCACTGGCCGCAGGTGGCACCACGCTGCCCAGCGAATCCACAGCTCATAAAAAATACTCTCTCTCGAAAAAAGCTCATAATAATTCACGCCTGCCAAAAAAAAAAAACAATAATCACGCTCCCATCTCTTTCTGTCCCCCCTCTGTCCCTCTCCCTCTCGCTTTGCTCGCCGCGGTTTTCTCTCTCCTCCCGCCGCCGCCACCACCGCCGCCGTATTCTCCTCCCGTCTCAGATGGCTTCTGCCAAGGTACGCGCTGCTTCGGTTGCATCCGATCCCGCTCCACTTCGGTTCGTCTGTTCGATGCTAGGGTTCGACTGATTCGTGAGTAGTTTGGTGCTGTCCCGCAGATGGAGAATCGCGGCGCGTTCGGATCGAAGAGGTCGCGCAATGATGGTGAGATTCGACACAAACGCCCTTCTCTCATCTTTTGCCGCTTGTTACTGTTGCCCTTTTTGGCAGGGTTGGGTATTGGGTTGGGTTGGGTTAGGGGATCTCCTGGGGTAGGGTTTTGTTAAGGAGGGATTCGTAGTGAGACGGACGTCGAATGGTTTGTATTGCATCATTGCATGTGTACAGAGCATTAGCTGTTATTTCGAGCTTGAACCGTATGAGAAAAAAGGGCGGAGTACATGAATGAATGGAATGTAGGGTTATCTATTATTGTAATTTTGTTTGTACAACTTCGTTTGTCTTTGTGTGGTTAAGGTTCACCTCTGTAAACTATTTCCTAGAATATTGTAAGTATATTCTTACCCAAAAGAAGAATGCGAATGCGGAAGCCATGTACCATAGGAAAAAAAGGTCGTTCACGTGGCTTAGAGTGTGGTTTGATTGTTACTGAATCGTCAGTACCATGATTTGCTTGGCATTGTTCGAGGAACACACCTAGAGTTGAATGTTCTTTGTGTTTTATACCATCTTTAAGTTTCCTTTGTGTATTTTACCGTCTTGCAGTTTTTCTCTCTTTTGGAGAGGACACTCATCGTACTGTCTTGTTTGTACTTGTGTCTTGTTGGTTAAAAGAGAATTCTACTATTTTCAGTGTCTGTAAGGGAGGGGGACTGGAATTGTCTTCAGTGTGGTAATATCAACTTCAGTTTTAGAAATGTTTGCAACCGTGGAGCGTGTGGTGCACCCCGTCCATCACCGAGTCTAAGCCCAGTAAGTTGTTGTAGATTCCCCAAGTAATGTCATTACTGATATGTGGTGTCTGATGGAAAAAAAAAACATTAGAGCTTCTTTTCATTTCCTTTTTCTTCTTTATCCTGGGTAGACATTTGTAAGTCGGCTTTTGGTCATTTTTATAGCTTCACTACTTATGTAATCACTAATCTGTATATACAAACATTAGTCCTGACCTTTTTTGTTATTTTTTCCCAACCTAGCATAATAATAGAGTTAACATAAGTTTTTCCTTTATTGGTATACGCCTATATGGCAAACTTTTTTTTTGAGAAGGCATGTGCATTATTCAGTATGCATGTAAAAATAGGTTAATGGTTCGGTGGTGCCTAAATAATATGCACATCACTACTAGGTTAGGTCGACTGTTTGCCTTTTGCGTGGTGGTCTCTTAGAAGGTTTGATACGAAAGCCTCATGAAGGGGGAGAAAGTCATGCTGCCATCTCTGCAACATTGAATAAACTTTTGTTTGTATTGCAGCGAATGATGCCAGCGCCTGCTGGTGGTGGATATGATCGATCGCCTCTATTTTACGGCAGCGCTGGTGCCCCGCCTCACATGCCTCCTGGATCTGCCAGCTATAGTGCTCCATATCCATCTCTTGGATTGCGATATGGTTATGGTCCACCAGTAGGACCTCCTGTCTCATATGGTCTCATTTCTTCTTATGGTCAACCTGGTCCAATGGGAAGTCCAATGGGTGGTATGTCTCTTTCTCAAATGATAGTTTCAGTTATTTCAGTGTTTACTCAGAATGGATTCATGATTCCTCTTGGTAATTGTTATAGGGATGGGTTATGCACACGGACCTGAGTTGGGTCGATACGGCCCCGACTTGGGTCGATACGGTCCTGACTTGGGTAGATACAACTATGGATTTAGAGGATCCCCAATGCCGGTTTGTATTCACTATCAACCATAAACATTTTATGTTTTTTATATTGGCCTTATCTTCTGGTGGAATATTTGACCTTCTTATGTGTGCATGAAGGTTTCTAGCCCATGGTCTGGTGGAGCAATAGTGGAAAATAATGACAACACTGCTTCACGAAAGCGCCGGGGAGGTAAGTTATGCCATCTTTCTTATATTCTCATGTATTCCTCTTGCACTAAATATGTTCCGATTTCCCACCTCCATAGTGCATTTCAAAGATATCTTCCATTAAGTGAGGCAACAAATGTTTAAACAATATAATGGTATTTCACTCTTGTTATGCTATTTATTTAAACATGATGTGGCAATAGGTCCTAATATGCTATGGTAATACTGTAGTTTGGTAATGAAGTGTTTTGTCTTTGCATTTTGCATTATTCTATATACTGCCATTGTGCCACATGGGCATATCCAATGAATTTTCAGTGTACTTCGATGAGAAATGTGAATATAATTAAACAAAACTAATAAATTTGCTGAAGACACTGCTGTTCATTTACCCATGTCTATTGAATTGTTTCTTATGGAAGTTCTCATTTATAGGCCCAGATGGACTGTCTGAGGGTGACTGGGAATGCCCCATGTGTCAAAATATCAATTTTGCCTTCAGAAACACTTGCAACATGAAGAAATGTGGAGCTCCAAGGCCGACCCCTGTAAACACAATACTCCTTTCCAAGCTGTAAATATCAGTTATGAAACTCCCTGTGTATTCTTCTTTCATGTAATATGGTTTTCCCCTGTAACAGGGAGGTAACTCGAGCTCAGTTCGCAAAGAAAAGGATGCTCCAGAAGGGAGCTGGACCTGTCCCGAGTGCAATAACCTGAACTACCCCTTCCGCACGGCATGCAATCGGAAAGGATGCTCAAGTAGTAAGCCGACCTCATCAAATAACTAGTCCTACACTGCAAACGTGATGATGTCGAAACAGTGTTGTACCCTAGTCACACAATATTACTGTAAACTGGGTTCCTTGTAGAGTCTGCTCCGTGTAGACAAAGATCTATTGTGTTTGATTGTACCTTCCAAATTCTATTGACAGATGCACAGATATAACCTTCATATCAACTACATAATGCAGTTTCCAGGAACTGTTGTCTAGTTGAGCGTGGTCTCATAATGCAGCGTGAATACCCCCCCGCAGCTGGCTGACCCAACCTTGGACTCCTGCCCTCCAACTAGGGATGCAGGGCAGCACCCAATCCGATCCGCACCGCCCCGTAGTCCAAATAGGCTAGGTTTGTTCATAATCACCCTGCTCAAATTTAGCTCTTTTTGAACCAACTCCTGTTTATGCGGGATGCCCGCTTGCACCCTTACTTTCTCCTTCCTTCTCTACTCTCATCCTGTGCAGACCCACACCTCATACTAAGCAAAATGCGTTTGGCCAACAGACCTTCCTCTTAGTTAACCATCGAGCAACATTTACATTTTTCCGTAGAAGATTGATTGCATGTAGTGTTCTTACCATTTCTACCAACTTCTAAATACATATGTAACCGCCTCTAAATAACTGATTTAACTTTACAACCTCAGAACTAACAGCAGCAAGCAGGGCTACAACATGTTGCAATAGAATAAATATGATCTTCACCCCCAGCAGCACTACTTTCACTAGCGCAGTGCAGTGCAAAGGAGCCATGTTATGTTAGATGCCCACGCACTTTGCCCATCTGAACCAGCACGAAATCTTCTTGGGCAATCGGTAGGGATCCAAAGATGCAGGGTCCGTCTCCAGGGATTTGGGATCTGACCAGATGTACACCCCTCGTTCCTGCTTGCTCCCTGGTACCGTGTTATCAAGGATCAGTGCGACAACAAGAGCCACCACCACGTTGATAGATAGAAGAGCGTTCACTGCATAATTTAGCTGCAGGACGATCCAAGCATCAGGTCAGTTTCAAGTTTCAGATCTCTTGATTAACTAACTCAATGGTAGATGGTTTTTCTCTCATTATTGCAGCTCAGTTCAGTTCAGAGAGAGAAAAACCTTACCCCATGGCTGGCCGTGCGAACTGGTCCACTCGACGCTGCAGCGTACGGAAGAAGATAGCCCGGTAGAATGAGATTGGAGCTGGGCTCATATTGCTGAAAGTACGCTGGGACTGACAGGGAGATGAACAGGGTAAACCCAACAATTATCATGTTCCTTGAGCTTACAGCTTCAGTATATCGCAGTGTGGACAGGCCAAGCGCGACAATAAGCGCCCAAGTGAAGCAAAGAACAGAGGCGGCCAAGGCAACAGGGATAGAAGCAAGGAGAGCTCCAATTTTTCCTGCAGCCAAGAAATTCAGACGTAAGCAGTCTATGGCTACCGAACCCCAAAATGATCGTGCAAAAATGTTAAGACCGTACCAAAGAATGAAAAAATGACCAGCAAGGCTGCCCCAAGCTGCAAAGCTCTTCTGCTGGCCATTTTGGTTGTGTCAAGGGTATGGATGTTCTCTGTTAATGTTGTCGATCCTGTTCCTGTACCCCATAATCCAGCGATAAAAGTAGAGACCCCCTCGAGGCCAATCCCTCTGCTAACAACTCCACGTGTTGGAGGGCTTAAATTGACCAGCAACGAAGCAGCATGATATGATGAAAGCTGCACAAGTACCAGTGAATGTTAGTTCGTTCATCATCTGCAATAGGTTGTGGATATTAATTCGAGACGAAGGATATTGCTGGTCTGTTGACAGAACCTACTTACCGAATCAACTGATGTAACTACCGAAACTATCATCATAATGATGGCTGTTTTGAAATGAAATGTAGGAGGGCCCCACTGGAATGGATATGGAACCCTCACCCAGGCAGCATTTCTCCAAGCATCAGAAACATCAGTTCGACAGCGCCTCATAATTTCTGCACGTCTTCTGCATGAATCCAATAAAATATTCGAACTGGGTATGTTTGAACTACAGCCCTTGAAGTTATATGCCCCACCAGCAGTTAGGAAGAATGCATACGCCCATATGATGCCAACACTGAATGGCACCTGCCAACAACAGATCCCAATGAAGTTAGAAGGCAGCAAAACATTGATTCATGGATGTTAGTAAAATAGTAAACTATCTACACAACAATCAATCTCAGGGATAGAGGATTCGAGAAGTACCGCGTAAATGAGGAAGATACGGTTTCCAAACAGGGATATTTTTCTCAGGTACTGCAATGCAGAAGTAGAGTGATCAATAACACTACACACATTAAAATGCAGAAGCAAATAAAATAAAACGAGACTATCTGCATTGTCACTTGTTAAAAAGAAGAAAATCTCCAAGGCATACCAGGGTGCACAGAAGAAGCAATACAATGAGGGGCATGCTGATTTCTGCACAACTGCCAGCCTGAGGGAAACCATAACTGAAAAACGCCAAACCAACCGCAGCAATAGTTGGTGCCACAACGACTGGGTTTATCAACCTGTAATACAGCAATTAGACGTAAATATACACTATTTTCATTGTGTATGTTCTAGGCCTGTAATGTC
The DNA here is from genome assembly GCA_947311845.1 of Poa pratensis. Lineage (NCBI taxonomy): Eukaryota > Viridiplantae > Streptophyta > Magnoliopsida > Poales > Poaceae > Poa > Poa pratensis. The sequence goes on along the minus strand of CAMZMU010000092.1, from coordinate 40,183,926 downwards.
ACATGAAGACTTTCTTCTCATACCTCAGAAGCAGTGACATAAGACCACTGTACCCCAAGATTATCTGAAAAACTGAACCAACAAGTATAGCCCCCTGTAACTCTCTCATTATGTGCTTGAATTTCTGCAAGTCATAAAGAATGAACGCTAAATTAAGAGAGATAATGCATGATGCAAGGCTCTTGGTCCAAAGATCTAAATGGTGAAACTTTTTTTTTCTAATAATACAATGCTAAGTCCTCACTTGGGTGAAATATTCAACCCAGCACAGAAATATTTGGTGTGGAATGTCACTTGCCACTAAATATGAAACAACATCATGCCAGCACAGTCCACTCCAGACATCTTGTCGCCACAAGCTACATATCCTCAACAAGGGAATAAAAACCACACCCTTAAATGAGAAGAATATAGCTCGAAAGTGGTTAACTGGTTATCACATTGGATTTTTGATGATGTGGATATATGCAGAAGGCCTTTGCTACTAGACATTACTATTATCCTATTTTTTGGGTGATATCTATTTCATATGTGTTCATATCACGAAATACCAAAACACCCATGGTACCTGGCAGTAGAAAAGCATTTCAGTGCCCTGCTTTGCAACTGGCCACAAAGTACCCAGCTCTGCATCCTTATGGTACTCAAAGTTTCATTATTCAAATTTACATTTCTAAGAAAATTTATTTTGCACTTCCAGGAATCAATGTTAGCGTTCCCACTTCAATGTATATTTATCAATGAAGTTTATACAGCATATTTTGTGAAATAACTCTTTTCATCTACCTCCCCCACACAACTGAATGCCTACTTCCCTAGCACTTTATCAGCACAGGTTGGCTTCAATATTGTATTATAAAACCTAATGGGTACATCAACAGGTGAGCTTTCACTCTACGATATTGTCCTATTTAAGTTTTCTGAGATTGGAAGCAACGAGTCCGTTGAATTATCTGATAACACATGAACGCTTGAGAAAAAGAACAAAAAAAGGTAAAAGGGGGATCTAGAGTTCGAGCATACATCTTCACTAAGATTTCTGAATTCCTCAGAGTTCGCGATCACCAATGCAGGAGCCAAATATACAAACGAACTTCCTTGAATCAATGGAAGCCGAGAACCAAGAAAAGTATGGAGTATTGTTGTAATACCAGATACTAACAACATGGTGGATATGACGGTTGCTGTGTCGACCTGTCACATGAAATGAGCTAATTATTTCAAGGAAGTTCTTCAGCTAAATGCAAATAAGGGGAATTAAGAAAGGCAGGGGAGGTCATACATCAGATCCGCCCATGTTTGGTACCAATATCAAAGGAATAAAAACAAGTGAACCTGCGATTGACAAATAATGTTGTATGCCATAAAATACGAGGAGTGCTGCAACAGAAAGAGAAATTTAGTTAATAACTGTGCTGCAGTTTCTATCAGATTGACATCAAATTCATCAAAAAGTAAGAGAATAGCAGGTCAAATGGCCATTACAGCACAATGTTTTAAATTGTGCGATTTAACAAAAAATGAAGTTAAAAGGTGTGTGCACTACAATATACCAACCAAGGTAAAATCAGGCTGTCAGCTAGCCTAAAAGCATCTTTTAAATATTGGATGCCCCTTAAAAGTCAAGTCAGAATGAACTTACAGAAGAAGCCCAAGACCTACTTGACTTGGATATCTAGGGGAGACATCAATAAAGCCAAAGCAATCAGTAATCGCCATCCTTCGATTATTTAGATATGACTGGGCCAATGTTAGTATCAGGTAACACTATTATTAGATGCAGGCTGGGCTGAACAACATTTTTTGAACACTAGCTAAATACCCGTGTGCTGCTACGAACGTTTATTTGCTTTCCTCAAATTGTTTAAACCCGTGTATCATAACAATTCCTAAATTTATACAAATAAAAAATATCTAAAAAAATCCAAGCAATTAATCAAAAGTTTGTGATACATGCAGAGTGAACGGACCGCAACCAATTCAGATCTCTATAAGAGTAAAGATAATGTAAGTGGACGAAAGACACATGCAGTACTTTCACACTTCTGGTGCTTCCCGCTTAATGTACGATGCGAATGGTCCAAAATAGCCCAGATACAGTGGCATCATCACATAATAAATCTACCATGCCCAAAATATTAATATCTACCCATGGGTGAACGAAAAGGGTGCGCTGTTCCCTTTTCCCCCTAGCATAAGTACCAATTTTGCTGAAAAGGAACGAGAATAAAACTAAAAGATGCGCTGTTCCCTTTCCCCCCTAACATAAGTACCAATTTCAGTACTCCCTCCGATCCAAAATAAGTGTGACAATTATTGAACTGAGCTTAGTTCAAAACTGCGACACTTACTATGTGGATCGGAGGGAGTGTTTTTTTACAGGATTATTGACTCTACCACAATCTATCCAGCAAGATGAGTACAGATATTTTTATGACCGTCCACTTAGGAGGGATACACCGAAAGCAAACACCACACCTGTACAAACACATTGGGAGGGTTCACTTGTTTTTGGCATCCTTTTTCATACTTTTGCATTTGAAAATTTAGAGCTGGCTAAAGAAGGCAATGTAGATGCCAAAAGGGAACAGAATGGATTCAAAAATTATTTGGTTCATATATAAAATCATACATTAGCAGCATTTAAATTAGTGGAAATAATACACCAAATCACATCAACTAGGAGCATTTAAATTAGATAGGGCAACTAGGAGTTTTCCATTTCCCCTACTTAATTCCATTTTGAGCTATTTTGGTATATAATATTTATATAGGAATATGAAATGATTAAAAATACATAAATTAGCAATTACTTGTACAACAAAGCTGACTTCAATAACTTTAACTGCAAATATGTGCTTGTCTGATCAGTCAACCCCTTAGTGAGACTAGTGTAATAATCACTTTGCTAGAATCAAGCCCCACAATACAGTGAGCAGAATTATCAACTTAGAATCAACTGGAATGTCCAGAAGCAAGGGGTTCCAATCAATCCCACATTCCAGATGTGAAGGATCAACTTTTTTTTTTTTGCGAAACGTGAAGGATCAACTTCAGCAAGGTCCTCAATGCACTTTTTATATACTCCTTAGTGTAGTGGTAGGCACCCGTAATAAATAACAATTTGCTTGAAGAAAGTATGACCACCATCAATCCATCATTATCAGCAAGATTATTCCTGATTCCTCTCAAACATCACTATCCCAATCTGAAAGACCAAGTCCAGAGCGTCCGTGCAAACTGTAGTTCTCTGTTCGTCACTAAATCATTGCATCACAGGGAATACTTTGAAGCAGAAGAGCAGGAAACTCACCCCACCCGGGGTTCTCGGCGACGGCGCACCGGAGCCCAGATGGCCGACTAAGAGGCGCGGCCTCTCCTTCGACGCCGTCGGCGGCGACACCGTCCTCCTCGTTCGCCCACTGCTCCTGGTAGTAGGCGGCCAGCTCCGCGTCTCTCTCTCGTCCTCCTTCTTCTTCCTCGCCTCCGCCTCCTCCGCCTTCCGCTTCGCCTCCGCCGCCTCCTCCGCCGGCTTCTTCCTCGCATCCGCGTCAGCGCGGACCTTCCTGCTGCCAGCATTGAGCAGCTCTGTTTCGCTAGGCAAGCGGTCGGCGCCGTTCCTCCTCCTCTCGTCCCCGCGCCCTCCCCTCGGCGCTTCCGGCTCCAGGACGCCTCGACGGGGGCGGGTACTGCGGCAGCGGCGGGAACGGCCGGGGGGATCTCGAGCTCGCCGCGGAGGTCGATGCGGCGGCGGGGGCGGGCTCCGCGGGCTGCACGGCCGCGCTCGAGGTCGAGCGGCGGCGCGGGATCGGGGTCGGCCTGGAACTCCGGCAGTTCCGCTCCGGCGGGCGGCGGGAGGAGACCGGGGGAGCTGTCGGCGGCGGCGGGGGCGGGGGTGCGCGGTGTCGGTGGAGGAGTTGGAGGCCGCGGACTCGCCGGAGAAGAAGGCGGATGGGTGGAATCCCGTGCGGCGCGCCCAGGAGCGCAGGTCCCGCGGGTTGTGGTCGGTGTTGTTCCTGGTGAAGGGCGGCACCCGCGGGTCGCCGGCCCCTCCTCCAGGTCCAGCCGCGGCGCCTCGGCCGGTGGTTCGCCGGGAGCTGGGCATCGCCGCCGGAGCAGCCTCGGTAGCTAGCTTGAGTAGTGTGGAAGCGAAGCGGAGTGGCCGCTAGCTAGCAGAAGCTGCTGAGCGAGTGAGTGAGGAGAGAGAGGGACGGGTGCCACGTCGCTTTAAAACGCAGCCGTCGTTGGGGAAAGGTAAAAGCGAACGTTGGCTGTGTCACTGACAGGGTTGGCCTACCGGAGACGACGGTTGGTTGGACCGGATTGGCAGTGACATGGCGGTAGTTGGGCTTGGGCGGGCGATCGTGGGGTGTCGCGTCGTCAAGCGACGTTGCGAGAGCTTGAAAGAAAATCCAAAAGATATTCGTTTATTAAAATGCTCTAGGTCAAAAAGCCATCAAGATGCGGCTGCACTCCACTAACGCTACTAGCATTAGCAGCTGTAATCACTTATCCGTAACTGGATTATAGTGAGGTTATGGCAGTGACTCTAACGGACCCGGATAATTTCGCCCCGCAAAACCAGTTTGGGTGACCAAAAAACTATTTTACGGTATGCCGAGAGCTCGATAGAATTTGAACTAGATAGATTGAAATAAACTAGATCTGTGATCTTCTTTGTCATCGGCTGCTCACTCGAAACCGAGGTGTTGAAGGATTATCGACATGCGCATCCCCCTGAGCTCGTGCTCCGCCACTACGGGTTCAAGGCGGGCCGAAGCACCGGAATCACCTTCCATCACCGCTTTCGTAGCGGCAACTAGTTTGTCCGCTTGGAGCACGGCAAAATGTGCTCGAAGAGCACATCAAAGGTGCATGACCCGGTTCGCCCGCCGCCACGGAGATCACCTCCTCCTCCGGCGCCTCAATCGGCACCGTGCGGGAGCTACCCGTCTTTGTGTCGTGCGACCAGGGGCACGTCCGGCTCGTAGATGTTGCCTGATACCGGCCCACCTGCGTCCTCGAAGGCGGCGACACTCGCTCACGCCGGGCAAACGTCGGCGACGACGCTCCTTCTCCTCCTCGCTCGGAGACGCACGACCTCTATCGAGCCCAACATCGATCTAAATGAGGCCTATGCAAAATTGGCTAAAAGTCACGAGTAATTGCTCGCCAGTGCTATCTAATCCTAACGGCGGAGGGGAAGAAAATCCTAAGACCATGCTACCATTACGGAATTTTCGGTGCCGGGCTTATCCGGTATTGCTATAGACGCTCCAAACTCTAAATGAGTGGTGATCTGTGATGAGTGCGGTTGATATGGTCGCTGTCTGCACGTACATCGTACGCGCTGCTGCGTCAACAGCCGTGTCGGTTAGGCTCAGACGGGTGGGTGCTGTCTTGTTTGCGACGTCGCGTCGCATACGATTTTACGGTACGGTGATGGATCTGCTCACCCGGAGCGGCCGGGGTTGGTGTTCTCGTGCTCTTCATTAATCTCTCTGGTTACGATACTGAACCACGCAAACGCAGCTGGCTTCACCAAAGATTACTATACTACTACCACTAGGCTAGGCGGGTCACCTAGCAGTTGCTAGTGTTAACAAAAGCTAGATGCTAGAACACTCATTCTTAGTTTAGACAGACTTGATTAATCAGATTTGTTGTACCAGAGCATATTAGTCTACGCACAATCTCACTAGAGATAAAGGTCGGTTGAAGGCTTGGAGCATTGGAATTTATCCGGCTTTAGACAGAGTGCTTGAGAGAGGTCCCCCACGCACATGCAGCTTGTTCAACACTCACACTCACGCTCATATCGGTCTAGTATTCCAGCTCAAGTTTGATCGGCTGGCCTCTGATCGTACCAAGACGGTGAAGCTACATATACTCGCTCGGTGAAGTTTTAAATTACTCACATGTTAATTAGGTGCGGATCCAAATGAATGAACATACATACTAGAACATATCTAAATACATGTAGATACATGTGAACATGGATAAAAGGTAAAGAAACGGATAGATTATTAAGGAAGCCTCTGGTTTGTTTATGCCGCCGCAGACACTATAAACAATTGAACATACGAGTATGCGACTCTTGTAGAAATTGAAACGCGACCAAGCGAAGCTGATACGTGACCGACATGCGGCGGAGCCACCATGTCGATCGGACCAGGTACGACAGCTGCATCGTGGGCTCTCGCTAAAAGACAAGGCGCCTTCTCGTCCTCTTTCACGCGTGCACCCGACTGTTTTGGAAAGCTCCGGGGATGATACTGTTGACTCGCTACGCTACCAACTTTTCCCAAGAGCGGCGCTGGATCTGATGCTCCTCGCCTCACTGCCGATCCATTGATCGGAATTATTTATTTGTCACGCTCACTACAGGAATGCTGCTCTGTGCCGACGGCTAAACCTATGCCGACGGCTTTTTATCGGGGCCGTCGGCATAGGCTCCGACGAGGCCAGCCCGTCGTCCTGGCCATCGGCATAGGAAAGGCTGTCGGCCGTCGGCACAGCTATGTTTTTTTTTCCTATTTTTCATCTAATATGGAAAAATTCATATCATTAAATCCGTAAATCAAAATTTAACAAATAAAATGTCTAAATCGATTAGAAAAATGAGAGAAATTCAAATATGACATCCATATCATCTTTTTCATCATGTTTATGACTTTTTGCAACATATTTTTGGTACTTGCTTAATAAAAAGTCATTTTTGGCAGTTAAAAAAATGGAAAATGATATTTATAATAATATTTTAAAAAATGTTTTTGGCAACAATGTTTGCCATACCAAGACACACCTATGTGTCAATATATGGACACTTTATCACAAACTATGGCACAAGGTCCATTTTGACATTTTTTTCAAAAAATAAAGAAAGTGAAAAAATACTCAAAAAGTGAAATCCTTTTGCATGGACTCCTTTTATGTGTACTAGTTCCTAGAAACAATGATAAACCTGAGTTTTAACAAATTTTCCAAAAAACTTCTTCACAAAAAGGTCAATCATCTATAGACATGTATAAGTTTCGAGTCAAATGACCTAGATATGATCATCCCCGTGCCATAGTTTGTGATAATGTGCCCATATTTGAGACATAGGTGTGTCTTGTTATGACAAACAATGTTGCAGTAATGAGTTTTTTTAAATTATGTTTATAAATATCATTTTTTATTTTTATTGTCAAAAATGACATTTTTTGTGAAGCAAGTACAACAAATATGTTGCAAAATGGCACCCATCTAATTACCACACAAAGTAGGCCATATTTTATCGATAATTCAGCAATATTAGGAATTTTCTCGATTTCTACCTCATTTCGCCTATTTAAATGACTTTATGCCTATTTTTCGAAAGTAATTCAATTTTGAACTACAAGTGTGTGATAGTTTGCTCTGAAAATTTTACAAAAATCATTTTAAGATACACCAGTAGTAGTTATATCACAGAACCATCGATAGTTTTAAAAAATGTGACCCTTTGGATGAACAAGCACGCCGGCCATTTTGACCGTTTTTTCAACAAAATAAAAAAGTGAAAAAATACTCAAAAAGTGAAATCCTTTGGCATGGACTCCTTTTATGTGTACTAGTTACTAGGAACAATGATAAACCTGAGTTTTGACAAAGTTTCCAAAAAACTTTTTCACAAAAAGGTCAATTATCTATAGACATGTATAAGTTTCGAGTCAAATGACCTAGATATGATCATCCCCGTGTCATAGTTTGTGATAATGTGTCCATATTTGAGACATAGGTGTGTCTTGTTATGACAAATAATGTTGCAGAAATGAGTTTTTTCAAATTATGTTTATAAATATCATTTTTTAATTGTCAAAAATGGCTTTTTTTGTGAAGCAAGTACAACAAATATGGTGCAAAATGGCATCCATCCAATTATCACACAAAGTAGGCCATGTTTTATCGATAATCCAGCAATATTAGGAATTTTCTCGGTTTTTACCTCATTTCGCTTATTTAAATGACTTTATGCCTATTTTCCGAAAGTAATTCAATTTTGAAATACAAGTGTGTGATAGTTTGCTCTGAAAATTTTACAAAAATCATTTTAAGATACACCAGTAGTGGTTATATCACAGAACCATCAATAGTTTTGAAAAATGCGACCCCGTTGGATGAACAGGCAAGCCGACCATTTTGACCGTTTTTTCAACAAAATAAAAGAAAGTGAAAAAATACTCAATAAATGAAATCCTTTGGCATGGACTCCTTTTATGTGTACTAGTTACTAGGAACAATGAGAAAACTGAGTTTTGACAAAGTTTCCAAAAAACTTCTTCATAAAAAGGTCAATACATCTATAGACATGTATAAGTTTCGAGTCAAATGACCTAGATATGATCATCCTATGCCATAGTTTGTGATAATGTACCCATATTTGGCACATATGTGTGTCTTGATATGGCAAACATTGTTGCCAAAAATAATTTATAAAATATTTTTGTAAATATCATTTTTTTCATTTTTAATTGTCAAAAATGAATTTTTTTATTAAGCAAGTACCAAAAATATGTTGCAAAAATTCATATAGATGATGAAAAAAATGATATGGATGTTATATTTGGATACCTCTCATTTTTCTAACCGATTTAGACCTTTTATTTGTTAAATTTCGATTTACGGATTTTAAGATATGAATTATTCCATATTAATGTAAAAAAGAGAAAATAAAGTAAAATAAATTTTATTGTTATTTATTCAAAAAATATTATTACATAATTATTGTTACTTATTCAAATAAATTTTCAAAATTTAAACAATAAAAAGTGTAACATCATGACCCATGGGTTAATACGGTTGATAGGATACTAATATTAGTAAGTTCTAACATCTCATTTGGAAGCTAATTTGGAAGGAACTCAAAAGTTAACCGTGCTTGTGCTAGAGCAATTTGAAGATGGGTGACCGGGAAGTTTGACTAAGCTAAGTACTTTCACCTGAGATTAAATGTGTGGCTAAGTGAGAAATTCGAAATTTGAAAAAAAAAACAAAAGTTGGAAAATTCGGAGTAAAATTGAAAAAAATTATAAAAAAAATTTAATTTTTTTTGGAACAAATAATTTTGGAAAACAAAATGCCGATGGCTTGAGCTATGCCGACGGCTTTTTAGGCTGTACCTACGGGCACCTACGCCGACGGCAAAAAGCCGTCGGCACTGCTTTTCGTTCCTGTAGTGGCTTTTCTTTATACGCTGGCCTACGGATTTTGGTCCAAGTACTAAACCAAAAAAACTTGGATTCGATGCAAATTCGCGTACCGTGAATGCATTTAAATAGGATTAAACAAAAATGCACGAGAAATTATATCCGGTGAAAATCGAGTCTAATAAAAAATTCATCAGAACCACAATCAAAAGTTTCCAAAAAAAATCAAATTTAATATAGCATGTCAGAAAGGTGATTATGTACATGTGAGTTTTAATGTTCAAACTCTCATTCATACAAAAAATACATCATGTTTGAAAGGTGATGTTATATGAACATGTGAAATTTAATGTTCAATCTCTTATTCATTTGGCAGGTAAGAAAAAATATATCCCTGAGTAGTAATGTTGCACTAGTTGTCACTATTTATCGAAGAACTTTGTTTTTCATGCCTCCCAAATAAATTTGGCTGTGAACTTAAAAAGTGTCGCCGTCCCACCATGTTTTACTTCTTTTAGTTTTTTTAAAGATTTTTAAAACAAACTTTACCTTTGTTTTCACCGATTTCCCATTGTAATTTGGTTTTCACCGGATATTTTCTCCAAATGAATACCATAGTCTTGGAGATGTGGAACCATTTATACGAATATGAAGATGTGTATGTTGAATATTCTAAATGGATCCATTTAACACCATGATAGAACCATCGAGTCAATTCTCAGTCCGAATCTCCGAGCATGCATAATCTTAGGACAAAAACTACTCTTACTGGCTAAATGCCCGTGCGTTGCTACGGGTTCAAAGAACAAGGAAGGGATGTATGGAGGGGGATAAGCAGATTTTCATGTTCAGGAATAGATGAAGTGTTTTACACATATTTTTAGCAAAAAATTTAAATCAACTAAACACACCTTTCTTACTATTTCCAAATTAAGACACGTTTGGGTTCTAGCTCTCTAAATGAGTTTCTGATTAGCAAGGCACATGTATTGTGCGAGAAGTATTTTTTGCTGTTATGTGGCAAAATTCATGTATTGAATTTTAACGATGAAGCTAGATCAAGACCCGCCAGATGCTATCAATTGCAAGATGAACCATGTCACTGCTATTAAATCTAAATGATATATTTGAGCTAAAAATTGTACAGACTTACCTGAATTTTGCGGTATTCAGAATCCAAAAAACTCACCAATACATGGATCCCTTGGCATCCAATGAAAATTTGCAATGTCAATGTGGTAGAGATGGAAAACTGACAATTAGCGCCAAAACTTTTGTTATTTTTTATTGGGTTTAAATATAGTTAGACTGCACTAACTATGTCAGGAAATAAGTGTAAGCCTGTCGAAGCTGTTAAAAAATGATGATTGCATCCGGACTTCCTTTGGACTATCTAGCACATGAAAATAGATTGCGGCCGCTGCCAATCACCGTAAATTAATGTCAGTTCTCAGCTACTACTTAAGCTAGACACTTTACCTTGACTCTTATCTGAATATATTCAGTTGACTCAAATTCAGCTAGCATCAATTACGTATTCAGTTAGCATTCAGTTAACACACACACTATCACCAATTTACAAATTCAGCTAACGAGCAGACCAGCCTACCTTTCTCCACACAAACACGAGCAGGCTCAACACCACAGCCACGGCCGCCTCCCTCTGCTCAGCAGCAGCAAGAGCTCCCTCACCGACTCACCACCCGCCCCATTGCCCCACCGCACCACCAGGCGCCCCTCCTCCTTCCAGGCACGGCGCCGTCATCTCTGCCCCACCCCTTCTCAGCGCGTCTCCCCTGCTCTGCTCGGTCGTGGGGACAACCAGGCGCGATGAGGATATATGGAGCAGCCCACACCATGTGTACGAAATCACAGCCAAACTGAACTGCAGCAGAACATATAGCATTCAGAAGTTCAACTCTGAACCCCATCTTCTGCTGTAAAGGAAATAGGGTCGTCTCTACACTCAGAACGAACTCTAAGTTGCGCTTCAATTGGTCGCCGGAATCACGGCGGAGCTGAGGGCGGCGAAGAGCCGAAGACCCGCGCCGCCGCCGGATGATATAGGGACGACGCGAGCGGGTTGGGGTCACGTAGTAAAAACAAAAACTTCACAATCCCCTTTCTAATCTGCTGCTTCTTTCTCCTACTGCATGAACGGCGCTGCCGCCTGCGCAGCCGATTCCGGCAGCCCGTGCAGCCAATCAAAACAGCTGCTCACCATCCTGACTCATCATGGCCTCCTCTACCAAATCCCCAGCCGTCCTCGCCTCCCTCCTCCAGAGTCCAGACCCCCTCCTTCGGATCGGCCGTGGCGAGCAGGGCATCCTTCCCCTCCTCTGGCCGCGGGTGGCCGTCCAGCGCCGCCGGCTGGGCTTCGCACGGGTTGTCTTACCAAGTTCGTGTTGCTGGGGCGCGCGCCGTGGTCGAGCGCGTGCACGGCCGCGGCCAGCTGCTCCTGGAGGTACGTCGCCTCGTCGGCGTGCATCCATGGAAGCCGTTCCGGCGGCAGTTCGGCTCTCGTGCGTGGCCCGTGAACTCAGGGACGTCGTGACTTCCCGCGGCGCCGTCCCGGCTCGCTGCCTCGCGCTCCTCCATGGTTCTCGCCTCGGCGCAGAATCCGAGTCTCAGATCGAGGTAATCGTGCCTCGGATCCGTCCTCGCCTGCCCCACGCCGGCGGCCGCTGTGAATCTCCTGTCGGTCGCTGCCGCCGCTGAGAGGGGAGAAGAGCGAATCGGGTCGGGTCGAGGTAGGTGGAGAAGGGTTGGACTGCGGGTTGTTTTCCAATCGTTATTTCCACTTCGCGGTGGCACGGCTGTAAATTTAATTTAAGACAGGGTAATATTGGAAACCTAAAAAAACGTACCAACCATCACCTGAAGGCATATTATATAGTAGAGATGTTAATCGGAATGTCCAAGTTGTTTTCTCCTTACCTTCGGGCAATTTACATAGTTTGAGTTTCTCTGGTTCAATTTGTACCGTCGAGACCGCTCAGACTATTCAAATTAATTTTGAATTAGTTTAGAACCTACAATATTCGAATCTCAGTACTTCCTGTCATGTTACTTTTTCCACTAATGGTTGGATTTTCGCCTTTTTGCCCATATATATACAACAGCGTACCCGCAAAGGCAAAGTAAGGATTTTTTAGCAAGTATAAGAGAGAAGAGAGATTGACACTACTAAACGGTTAGGAGTTGATTGTGAACGTGTTCCTTGATTTCCTGTGAAAATATACCGTCCTTATGAAGCTTGTGTAGCATAGAATAAGTCTTAGGAGTCAGCAATATATGAAGTTTTTTTTTGCGAAAAGGACACTGGCATTAAAAGAAACACCGAACAATATAAAACATCTCAACGAAAACGAAAATTACAACGAGATCATTCAGATGCCCTTCATCTTCAATCTCCAGACCGTGTCGACGGCGCGCCGCCGCTGCCGCTCCTCCCAGAGCCGGCCTGACGTTATTGGTTGCGGACGGGAAGTCGTCGAACGGGTCAAAAAGACCACATCCGTCCCAGAGTCGAAGAAGAAGGATGAACCGCCGATGAAGCTCCATGACGATCTGGAGATCGCCATCGCCAGAAGAAGTACTCGAGAACCACACCACTCCCATGAGCTTCTCGATGTCACCGTCGAGATGGGGCTGAAGCTAGGGAGACATTATTGCAAGAAGCGTCGCCGCCACCAACAGAGCGTCGCCACATCAAACCTGGACACGAAAATCAGAAAAACAGAACCCTCTCATCGACGCGGACCGAGATCCACCGTACCCCCATGGCCTAAGGACCACAGAGGCAGGGCAGACATTCAGCGGCGCCAACGGGAGACGTGGATTGATTAAATGTGAAAATCAACCAAAAATCGGCTCAACCTTGTAGAGCATGGCTAACGGAGATGGACTCAGGTGCATGCGTGCATAGCCTATCCAGACAAATACGTAGACCTGATACCAACAATTTGAGCTTCAGGAACAAATAGGTGTCTTTGTTTCTTCTCCTTACATCGTTTTTATATTCTCGATTACCTGCATAATCCGTTTGGTTTTCTCACATCTCTTGGTGACATTAGACTTACTCCATACCAAATTGATCTTAACTGTTGTATCCTCATCTATCTCACATAATTCAGAAATTTGCTTGCGAATCTTGTTATCTGTTTTTTGAAATTTAGTGCCTAAGTTTCTACATCTCTTTCTTACAATATTTGAAGCATCGACAATCTTTTAAAGAATTCTTTTCTTTATCTGTTGATTCAGTATTGATCTGTTTCAAGTCTCTAGTCATGCCACAGCTCGTCAAATCTTTCGTAAGTCATAATTATTTCCATCTTTATTAGAGAAATATTTAAAAATTGCTATTCACCCCATTATAGTCGTATATCTTGATTCTTCACTCATGCGGAGTTTAAGCAACACGAAACACGTTGTGTCTTTCTTTTTTATAAAGGGATCTTTATTACTTAAAAAGTTTTAAGTATTACACCCAGCCTCTCCATAACTAAGATGCACACAACCGACACAAGTTCAGAAGTACGCAACATAAAAAAGGAGAATTACATATCATCATGAGAAATTGTAATAACGCCTAAGATGGTGGAGGGCCAATCCGCAAATTATGCTGCCATCCATGTTGGGATAAAAAGTCATTCGCCGTATTCTCCAGTCTTGTACACACCTCTATAAACAGGTCTCGATGCCCCACACGTTGCAACTGAGACACGAACGGAGCGTAGCTATACTTCTGTAGATAACCTGCATGAAAGAAGAATTTTATCATTAAAAACCTTGTCACGACCATATTACGGCAAGCGCTGCCACCCTAATAAGTTGTTTGAACCTCTTATCCACCCCATTCAGCCAATTGCCAAAAATATTAGCAATGCTTCTTGGAGGGTATAGGGTAGAACCTATCTGGATGATTGACCATATAGAACTAGCTAATTTGCACTCAAAGAATAAGTGTTTGATTGTCTCGTCCTTATGACAGAAGACACACTTTTTATTTCCATGCAAATTGCGTTTTGCAAGGTTGTATTTAGTAAGAATTACTCCTCGACGAAGATACCACGCAAAGACCTTGTGTTTTTAGTGGAATCTTCATCTTCCAGATTTTCTTATTATTATCTACTGGCATATCCGGTTGGATTAATTCTTTATACATAGAGTCCACAGAGAATTTACCACTCTTGTGTAAATTCCAATGAAACTCGTCGGTCCCTTGCATCAAATTGACGGAAGCTAGACGTTGTAGCAACTCATGCCAAGCTGCTAGTCTGGGGCCAACAAGATCTCTTCTGAACGTCACATTTGGAGGAGTATCCTCCAACACTTGAGCGAGTGTATCGCTTTTGTATCGTCCAAGGACAATATTGTATAAGGCTGGATATTGTTCTCGAGTGAGGTTGTGCCTAGCCACCTATCCTCCAGAACCTTATTTCCGAACCATCCTTAATGGAGAAAGAACCATATGGGAAGAAGAATTTCTTTGTCGCCATTAGGCCAGCCCAAAAATGTGAGTCACCTAGTTTCCAAGAAACCTGTGATACCGCACTTGAGCCAATATACTTTCTCCTTAAGAGAGTTTGCCAAACCCCATTTTCGGTAAGTAGCTTAAACAACCATTTACCAAGAAGGGCTCTATTCTTGACCTCAAGGTCATGAATCCCTAGACCACCATGATTTTTGGGGCGGCACGCTACATCCCATTTAGCCAGTTGATATTTCTTTTTCTCACTGTCCCCTTGCCAAAAGAATCTTGATCGAAAATAATCCAAGCTATGCAAGACTCCTTTGGTAATTGGAAGAAGGAAATCATATACAGTACCATATTACTTAGGACTGAATTTATGAGAAGCAATCTACCACATGAGAAAATAATTTTCCTTTCCAACTACTAAGCCTCTTCTGTAGCCTTTCCTCGACATACTTCCATTGAGCAATCGTAAGCCTTCTGAAATGAATCGGAATGCCTAGATAGCTTATTGGAAACTGGCCTTGGCCACTGCCAAATAACTCAGCATACTGGGTGGCATCGTCCTGGGCATCGCCAAAACAAAACAATTCATTCTTATGGAAGTTAATCTTTAGACCAGAAAATTGCTCGAACGCTGATAAAATTAATTTCAGGTTTCTCGCTTTTTCCATGTCATGTTCAATAAAAAGAATCGTATCATCGCATATTGAAGAATAGATAACCCTCCATCCACTAGATGCGGGACTACACCTTCAATTTGCCCATCCAGTTTTGCATGCTCGATGATTATGGCTAGCATATCAGCAACTATATTAAATAATATAGGTGATAATGGATCACCTTGTCGTAATCCTTTTTTCGTTTGGAAGTATCGACCAACGTCATCATTGACTTTTATGGCAACACTTTCTCCGGAAAAAAATTATGGATCATCGCGCGCCACACATCAGAAAATCCTTTCATTCTGAGTGTTTGTTGGAGGAAAGACCACTTGACTTTATCATAAGCCTTTTCGAAGTCAATCTTTAGAATTACCCCGTTAAGTTTTTTCCGATGCAACTCATGAACTGTTTCATGTAAAACCACAACACCATCAAGGATATTGCGACCTTGCATAAAAGCCGTCTGAGTCGGGCGCACAACGTGATCAGCCACCGAATTTAGCCTAATAGTAGCGGTTTTGGTGAAAATTTTGAAGCTAACGTTAAGAAGACAGATTGGCCTATATTGCTGGATCCTTTCTGCTTCATTAACCTTTGGCAGCAAAATTATCTCCCTGAAATTTAGGCGAAATAGTTCAAGTTGTCCAGCATGAAGCGCATGGAATAACTCGACCAGGCCCGCTTTGATTATCTCCCCTAAAACTCCGCTGGGAAACCATCCGGACCTGGGCTTTGTTGTGTTCCATTTGGAAGACCGCCTTTTTAACCTCGTCCTCAGAATATTGAACAGTAAGGTGAGCGTTCTCCTCATCGGAAACTTGCGGGATATCATCTGTTCGAGATTCATCCAACGAGAAATCACTCTCATCTGGCTTACCGAACATATTTTTATAGTAGTTTGTGATATATGATTTGAGTTGCTCATGGCCTTCAATCATACCCTCATCTTGATTAAGAGAATGAATGAGTTTCTTTCGATATCTGCCATTAGCCAGACTATGAAAGTATCTCGTATTCGAATCTCCCTCTAAAATGAATTGGGCTTTTGATCGTTGGTACCATTTAAGCTCCTCTTCACGAAGTAGACCGGCCATCTCCGCGTTTGATTGGTTTTTCAACTCAATCTCTTGCGTGGACAGCGGTCGCATCTCAGCAAAAGCCTCCAATTCATCAATAATAGATGATAAGCGAAGCTTTTCCTTTTTCAGTTGGCCAACCATATGTCTAGCCCAACCACCCAGGTGTTTACGCACAGCGCTATTTTGTTATTCCACCTTTGGATCGGGCAATGACCAATAACCGGCCTTTCCCATATCATTTTAACCATATCATAGAATCCCTCCCGATGTAACCAACCCAATTCAAATTTGAACTGACGTTTACATAGCGGTCTAGGTGTCCCAGTGGTTAATAGTATGGGGGCATGATCTGACAATGCCTGATACGCTCAAGTGCCCGTACTGAGACCATTGGAAATTTAGATTCCCAATCTGAGTCCATCAGTACACGGTCCAACTTTTCGTATGTCGGCTCTAGGAGGATATTTGCCCAAGTGAACTGCCTCCCAATCATAGTTACCTCCGTAAGTCAAGGCTATCAATGACAGTGTTGAATAATAGAGTCCACTTGTTGTCAAATCTACCCCTGCTCTTCTCATGCGCGAACCTCAGCAAATTGAAATCACCACCTATAATTATAGGGTATGGATTATCTTTTGCAAGGTTTACCAATTCTGAAGAAAAGCAGGTTTATTTTCATCCTGGGCTGCACCATACACGGTGACAAGACTCCATGTGAAATTGTCAGCTTTGTTGCGGATGTGGAATTTAATATGAAAGTCACCCTCCGAACTAGCCAACACATCCATGGTGTGTTTTCTTACACCGAGTAATATGCCCCCAGACCTACCACATGGCAGACGAGATACCCATGTGAATTCTACACCACCAGATAGGCGATTAAGTAGACTCGCAGAGAAATCTTGTTTACCAGTTTCTGAAATGCCCACAAAATCCAATCTATGATCCCTAATAGAATCAGCAATACGTGCGTGTTTAGCCAAGTCACGAAGACCTCTGCTATTTGCGAACATGCCATTCATTGGGAATCAATTGGAGATGCGGACAATTTCGCCTTTTACGTGACTTTTTTTTATCTTTTCTAGAGTGGTTTGCTTTAGATTTACGGTCGGACGCTTTCAGGTCATATAATGAGCTGAGCATCGCCTCATCCAAGCCACCCTCCGTTACATCCCCAACTAGATTTGAGAGGACCTGGACATCAATTGTGTCATGTAGCTCCTCCTAATCCGGATGTGGAGTAAACAACTTACACGAGACTTTTGGAGTGACTGTTAACCGGTCGTATTCCAAATGTCTCAGTGCTTTAGTCAAAATAGCAATTTTTTTGTCATTATTACCCAAAGAAACTCCTACACTATTCAATTTAGCTAAGATGCTAGAATTGGAAAATGCAAGAAAAGACTTCGGGATTTTCCCATACCAGCGGTGTCGAGGTTATGTTCGGCCTTGCGACGCATGACCTTCGTCATGGAGTCCTCGTCCGTAATGTAGGACCCGTCCGTAGCCACGGCGTGCCTCCCGCTCCTCCTAAGCGGCGTTGGCACCGGGGGAACAATGGTGGAGTAGAGTCCACCCTCGATGCAGTAGAACTCGGCGGCACACATGTAGAGGACGGTGGTGAAGGCGTGGCCTCCTGCACGTCGTGCCACTGAACATCTTGCAGCTGCTTCTCGCGCTGAACACGTAGCTGCCGCTCCGGCGTGGCCATCCGAGAGACAGCGCCATAGCTGGACACCCCCAACGGAGGCCCAACAGCAGCAGGTCACTGCCCGGCCCGGCTGCACCGACCTGGGCTGCATCATGAGCCGCGCTAGCCAATGCAGCGTCGGCGTGGTCAACCAGCCCAAGCGCAGTCGCGCTCGACCGTGGCGCTAGCTGGGAGCTGGGCATGGGAGGCTTCTGCATCTCTAGCCCAGTGTGCTGCTGCGCCACCTCCAGAGAGATGGGCTGCACCATATCCTGCATAGTCACCACCGTAGGCGACGTCGATCGGGGCTCTGACACGCACTGATCAGCAAATGTCGCCCGAGCCAATGGCGATGATGCGGCTCTCAGCTGAGCAACAATTTCCTTCCCTCTTGGAGTTTGCAGGTTAGGATTAATGGGTGTGACCGCATATCCATTAAGACCATCAACGGCCCCAAACAGCCCAAGAGAAGAAGACCCTGGCCCCGTGGTATTTTGCACTTGAGGCATCGGAGTATCCCCATCCACACACTTAGACGGATCGCGCACAGTAGACTCATTATTGTTCTTATCTTCCAATCCTTTTCCATCAGCATCCTTCTCATGCCTCCTCCATATGAAAGGTACAAAGTCCAGTTCGGGAACATAATCAGCCGCCTCCTTAGTGAACCGAAATGAATAACCCTTTAGTGAACGCTGTGTCTATATGTGACACAATATTATTTCCTAATGAGGAAATAACGGTCGGTTAATTAGAAAATGTGTTGCCCTTGCACATAAAGTTTTCCAGGCTATGTTCGATCGACGTCGATAGGTGTAGCGTAGGTGTTTTGGGTGGCAGCGCTTGGTTGGCATCGAAGCCGTCGTCGAGAATAAGATTTTCTGGTACAACGCTTTGACGACGCTCTACGACGACATGGAGGAGCCACAGATCTTTGTTTGTGGCCCTCGTCCAAGACGATGAATCTAGGGTTTCTAGGCAAGTTCTTCGAGACAATGGCGAAGATATTGTTGATGATTCATGTCGATGTCCCCTCCAACACCGCTTAGAAGGCAAAAAAATGGTGCACACGAGCTTTCACCGGTGTCCTGGTGAGGTCGGTGACGGTCTAGATGATGGCGAGATCCATGTGGGACTTTGTGGCTCGTGGCGAATTTGGTTCTCCATCCCCTCGACGCGGTCGAGGGGTGTGATGAATATGGAGATCAAAGCGATGCTTCGGTGGACCGACTCCCAACGACACGGTATGCGCTTTCGCCGCTCTGCTTTTGAGGTGCACAAAACCTATGTGTGGCGAACTGGCAATGGAGCTGCATCGACCTCGGGATTGATGGCTTGTAGGTTCACACCAAGGGTGTTCATCCGTTGTGTGTCGCTGTCTCCGTGTCCAGTACTCCAGTATCCTGCTTTGATCCAATGAAATTATATTCAGCCAAGTCGCAGAAAAAACAATCATATTCAGCCTAGAAAAAGAAACATGTGCTGGCCTCGCAAAATCTCGTCCAAGAGAACAAGGGGGCTATCAGTATCAGCAAAAGTAGACCGGTGGCAGTGGGCCGGCGGAGTACCATCTCTCAGTCTCTCCTCTGTCCATCTCCAAAAGGAAAAAAAAAATCTCTCCCCTGTTCTCGTCGTCTAGTCTTCCACGCCTCCTCTGTTCTGCCACCTGGCGTCCCGCTCCACTGTCGTTTACTATCAAGACTGCCTGTTCCGCGTTTGATCGCGTACCAAAAGCCCCAACGCCACGCCGTTCCGCCTCTCCAAAACCCAAACCCCAACCGCCCCGAAACCCTAAGCCGGCGGCCGGCGGCGATCGCCGGCGCCCACCGCGGGACCTGGCATCCCGCTCCACTGTCGTTTACTATCAAGACTGCCTGTTCTGCGTTTGATCGCGTACCAAAAGCCCCAACGCCACGCCGTTCCGCCTCTCCAAAACCCAAACCCCAACCGCCCCGAAACCCTAAGCCGGCGGCCGGCGGCGATCGCCGGCGCCCACCGCGGCCTCCCGCGGAGGCCTCGGGCACCTCCCCATTGCCTCGGCTCCGTCTCCCTGCCTCCCTGGGCGGTCGCCGTAGGTGGTATGTGCGTTTGTTGTTCCGAATTGGGTTTTTGCTTTGCTTTTAATTTTCGGTCCATTTCTCTGCGGATTCTGACGCGCTCTCTTCCTTTTCGGGCGCGGCCAGTCCGGGGTTTCCAGCCGCTCCGCCGCCGGGGGAGCCTCGGGAGGAGGCGCGGCCGTCCAGATCCTCTGCTTCGAATCCGGTTTCTGTACGGAGGACGACGAGGTATGCTGCGCGTGTTTGTCGTCTCCGTTGTGGTGCGGAATGCGGGCTTTGTGATGATTTTTGCGGGTTCAGTTGTTGCGGATTCAATTCCCATGTCTTTGTTGCTTTGCTTGGGCTCAGTCTGAGTCTGGGGAGGTAGTTCGTGTCATGGGTGACTGCAGGGGCCTGGCGCCTGGGTGATTGGATATGCGCCTCTTCGCCGTTTTGAGTTTGCAGGCTTGTGTGGTGATGATAATACGACTGGACTGGATGCTCTGCTTTAGATTATACCTGAAAGTTTCCAACTTTCGGATGATATGTTGGTGCACTAGCCATACAAGGCCCACTAGTACGTGCACTGAAGTCACAATCACTGACGGCATTGCGAAATTTCAACAACATAGCAAAATAAGGCATATCCCGCTACGTGCAGTAGTAGTTCTGGACTACTACACATAATATATGATTTTTCCTTTTTGTGTTCTCAATGTGTGTATGGAAATTAGATAATGTTGGCAATTTTATATGCCTTCTGTGTTGATATTGTTTAATTTATTCAAACTTCCCAATGACCATTAGAGGTTCTAACCGAGTCTCTGTACACACAAATTGCTCCCAAGTTCTGGGGCATACATTTAGTGCTGTCGGTCCGAAATGTGTGTTGATTTGCATCAGGTTATTCGCTTTCCCATGTCAGTTGCATCTTAGGAACTGGATTTGCATGCATGCTGCATTTGGTGTTAACAAGTCTGTATCCGGTGCGTCCCGGCTTTTGGTGTGGTGCATCTCATGAGAAAACCTTGTGGACACTAGACAGACATGTAAATTCAGAGAATTCGGTGGCACACTCAAATTTATCATGTCAGCAAATTTCAAGTCTAAATTCTGTATACATGAATAGAAAAAAAGGGCAGATATCCTGCTCTGAGAATTATAAGGAAAAAAAGGTTAGAAAAACTGTGCCTTTCAGTGTTGTATTTTTTTCTCCGTATGTAGGTCGAACTAAGAATTGAAATTTGGTGGCTAGGTGATAGAAAGAAATTTGTACTCCCTCCGTTCACAAAAGGATGTCTCAATCTTTTCTAGATTTGTATGTATGTAGACATACTTTAGTGTGTAGATACATACAAATCTAATAAAGATTGAGACATCCTTTTGTGAACAGAGGGAGTAGTTGTTTTGGCAGGCCTTCAACATTGTTGTATCGACCGGTGCTCTAGCTGGTGGCATTTCTTTCATGACTATCTGCTAGCGAACATTAGGAACACCTTTTTTTTTGTCAACTAGGATTCTAGTTTCCTATATATTTGTTACTTTTCCAGAACCATGAGTTAGTTTCGAGATCTTGTGGGTTTCACCTCTAGCCTACTCCAACTTGCTTGGGAATGAAAGGCTTTGTTGTTGTTGGAATGTTTGTGACACAAAGTTATTTTGAATATTATTCCAATTTTAAAGATAACGGTAGTTTCAGTATTGTAAGCATCCTATTCAAGCAAGTAAAGCATATGCCCTCTCACCAGTCTAATCCCCTCTTTGTTCCTTCTTTTCAAGAAATTGTGAGCTATACCTCACTTTATGTAGATCAATATGCATAAAGAATATGAAATATGAGAATCGAGATAAGAATATTGTCCATACAATGTTTCAATCTTCGAATGCACAGCCTGACATGGGAAAATTTGTGACAACATCGATATCTTGTCTCTTTTCTTAATCTTCAGATAATGCTAAGTTTATACTTTTGGGATGGTTCTGGACATGTTGCTAACTATTTTATTTTTCCTTAGTTTTGAAGTTTGGAGAGTTGAAAGAGTAACTAGGGTACAGCCAAGGTGTCAGTAATAAACAACATAACAGCGAACAAGGAGATTCGAGGAAAGATTTGAAATCAAAATAGTTGCAACCCTAGTCCAAGTATGAATCGGCTGCTTATAACTAATACACTCTCCCATTGTTGTCCCCTTCAGCCAATCTTGCATTCACTCATTAGTTACACAACTTTTCGTAAGTTGTTTGCCATAACTAGCTTAACTTCGTAAGTTACAAAACTAATATTCATCTGCACAGTATGCCTTCATAATTTGTTTGCCATAACTACTTATCACTTCGTTTTATGAGGATTTCACCTTCTTTCTGATGTGCTATATTGCATGCAGGATGACATCTTCAAAGCTTTCCAAGGAAAGATTTGATGCTGTTGTCACATATCTACATGCTGCTATTGGAGTCAAAAGAAAAACAGTTTCCCAAGTGTTGGATGATCTACTAAAGGTGTACGACTACAACTGGGAGTTTATAGAAGCTGATGATTTTCGGGTTCTAACCGATGCTATATTCGACGAGCCTGATCCCAAAGTACAGCATGATCACTTTCTTTGATTTTTAGTTGGAATGTATTGTCTTGAGGGGCAACATTCCCCGTGTACCTTGTTATTCCTGAACATTGCTGTTGGTATGATTTAACCTATACTTTTTTTACAGGAAGGACATAAATGTCAATCTAAGGGGAGGAAGGACAGAAATAGCAATCTTGATTCTGATCACCGTAACAAGAAGCTTAAGGTAAAGCACGAAAGTCAAGACCTTCCTATTGTCGAGGCCCCACTGGCAGGTGTGCGCCCACCAGTTCAAGATTCCAGCCATCAGAGAGGTAATTTCTGTTTAAGCAAATACCTCACACTTTCATTGACTTACTTGGTGAGCTCCCACATTTTATATGCATTTCTGCTATACATACACAAAATGAATATTTTTCTATCAGGTCTGTTATATCTATCTGGATGTCTTGAGTTTGATAGTTTTGTATGGCTTACAAGTATAGTCTGCTTGCAGAATGCAAAACTTTCAGTATTAGCAGTTGTCATGGTACCTATATTTGCCTCCTAAAAATACTAGTAAATTGACCACCAGTTACTTTCCAAATATAGTTTGTAGTGTGACAGAAGTTATTAAAGTCATAAACGTTATAGCTGATACACTTAAAAGTCGCACACTCTACATTCATCCTAACGTCGTGGAAAATTTGGTGGCTACGCAATCAGCAGCGGAGACAGGGGGGGCCAGCAGGAATCGTGATTCTGATCAGCGTAACAAGAAGCTTAAGGTAAAACAAGAAAGTCAAGACCTTCCTGTTTTCGAGGCCCCACTGGCAGGTGTCCGCCCACTAGTTCAAGATTCCAGCCATCAGAGAGGTAATTTCTGTTTAAGCAAATACCTCACACTTTTCATTGACTTACTTGGCGAGCTCCCACATTTTATATGCATTTCTACTATACATACTAGCAAATTTGCCCGTGCGTTGCAACGGGAGTGGAAAAACAACTTTTATTCGAAAATCGTTAACACAATCCAAATTTTATGCGAAATCGATCGACTCGCGTAGAATAATTTTACTTTTCTACCCAGATGATCGTCAAGTTGCAACTGGAGTTCGGTGAATAAATGTTAGCATAATATTTGATCATTGGCAGGAAAAATGAGAAACAAAATAATAACTTGCTACATATTGTACTTTTATAGTATTATCAAGAACAATATCTCATTTTTAGTACTGTAGTAACTAAAATATTTGCCTTCTTGTAATTTAATATGCAAAATAAAGGCATGGCTTGGTATTATCAAGAACAATATCTCATTTTTTAGTACTATAGTAACTAAAATATCGCCTTCTTGTAATTTAATATGCAAAATAAAGACATGGCATGAAGCAGGGAGAGTACACCTTTTAACCTCTTTATTTATGTTGCACGCATTAAAAAGAGAGACACCTCGGGGAGAGAACACAGATGCACACTGCCCTGCTCCCTATTCTGTACACTGCTCCAGCTTTATTATCCGCTACCTCGTCCTCCTCGCTGTTCTGTGTCTCAGACGCCATGGTCAATGAATGCCTTTCCCTGTCTTGGTGTCTCCCTGACCACGACGACTTGCGCTGGGCCAAGAGGCCGCGTGAGGCAAGCCGCAGCGGCGAAGACGCCGCGCAGTTCTACTTCGCGACCATTGATAGCAAGCCGTGGAGTATGTAACTGTGTCGGCCACCAGGCTTCGACGCTTCCTGAATTTCTGACCATCTTCATCCTGCTAGGCTGCCACTACCCATGCGAGGAAGGCCGAGGGAAACAGGCGTCGACAGTGAGCAGCGAGCATGGTGGCGAGGAAGATCAGCGAGAAGCCGGCAGAACTGTCGCGGCTTGTCCCAAGCTGCCACGGGCTGAACACACCACCGTGATGATGCAGCAGGCCGATTGATACGGGGACGGCTGGCACGGAGAAGACACAGCTAGCGCCATTGTAGACTCGTGCAGTCTGGGGCGGTGTCGTCCTGTTCCTGTGGCCGGCGCGCAACGCGGCCGACTGTGCGGTCGCTGTCCTCCTTGCCTCCCGAGTTCCGACATCGCGCTTGCGTCCTGCGTGTCCGCGCCCGTCTATATATGAGTTTGTCCATGGATACGGGATACCTTGATCGAGCCGTCTATATATGAGTGTTTCCCGTGCGTGGACGTCGACCAGGACTCTTCGGAGCGAGGGCCTAGAGACCAGACCTAATACTCAAGATCGGACCTGATACGGTACGTGACCAACGCAAGGAAATCAAGCTGCTTACGACGACGTACCCGTACCACCGGACGTACGACCTACCACAGACGTACCATCACGGCATTAAGCCATATTATAGTATAGATAGATACAAAATAAATATTTTTCCATCATGTCTGTTATATATATCTGGATGTCTTGAGTTTGATAGTTTTCTATGGTTTACAAGTATAGTCTGCTCACGGAATGCAAAACTTTCAGTATTAGCAGTTGACTTGTCATGGTACCTAAATTTGCTCGTAAACAATATTAGTAAATGGACCACCAGTTACTTTCCTAATATAATTTGTAGTGTGACAGAGGTTAAATTCATAAATGATATAGCTGGTACACTTAAAAGTCATACACTCTACGTTCATCCTAACGTCGTGGAAAATTTGGTGGCCACGCAATCAGGGGCGCAGACAGGGCAGAGGGGACCAGCAGGGGCCTGCGCCGCCTGCCCCCTCTAACTTACAATTTTTGTTGCTTATAACCCTGCTTTTGTCTGCTAAAAACTGTGTCTTTTATTGACCCCCCCCCCCCCCCCCCCCTAATAGTTGTCTTTTCTGCTCTGCCCCCCATGATAAATGTTTCCTGCCTCCGCCCCTGCACGAAGCAGAGCTGTGACAGATAGCTGGAGCCAAGGCGCTTCGATAGTTGCCGCACAGCCCACTCTAGGCTTCCTTAACATTTCTAATTTAGATATTATTGCCCATTGGTTTGCTCTTATTTTTAGTCCTTTTGTGGGGTTAGATAGTTAATAAAGGCTCTTGTTTACCAGTTCTGTTCTTAGTTTTTGGGGTCTGTTTCTACTTTCGCTACTGCGATACACTCCTTGATATAAAAAAGATGGCACACATCTTAATGTGTGTTAAAAAAAACTGAAAAGTCAGTTATGACTTCTTAGGAATTCTTGTTTAATCCCTTAAAAAAAGGAATTCTTGTTTAATTTCAGTGTATTTCCTCTATGCATCACTAGTTTTTTTTGCACTGTTTACCAATTTGTCTAAGACCCTTAGTATATGTGTAGCCTATATGGCCTAAGGGCATAGGAAGTGTACTGTTGTGAACTCTGAATTGATAAAACAATGCCATAATTCTTTTAGTGATAACAGTATATGTACTGCAACTGCTCCAGAAATATTTTGTTTTTCCTGCAAATATTGCGCATCTTGTTGTGGCTGCCCTGTTAATATTATTTTCAGTGCCTTGTTCATATGGGATAATCTCTAATAACTTCTAACTACTTCAGAATTTCTGTATTTTGTTTTCAATCCTCCAGCTAACAAGGATGCACGCATGATTTCTGGTGCGGAGCATGCTGTGAAAGGTGTTTCTGTTGCTCATGAAAGAACCATGGCTGATACACGCAAAAGTCAAGCAATCACAAACAGAAAAGATTCATTGACCAGCTTTGAGGATGCACACATGACTTCTGTGTGCAGCGTGCTGTGGAAGGTGTTTCTCTTGCTCATGAAAGAACCATGCTGATACACGCAAAAGTCAAGCAATCACGAACAGAAAATATTCATCTACCAACTTTGATGTAGCTTTGTCACATTCTGGAACAGGGAAACTATCATTTACATATAACTCGGCAAGTCCTGATTTCAACATGCCTGACATGGAGTTGGTATGCAAGGAAATGGAAGCTAGATATCTCAGGACATCCAAGTTCCTAGAACCCAATTTCTCTTTCATGAAACTTCTGCAAGATGTTTGCCAGTGTATCATTGATATTGGCTGTGAATCGAGTGGACCTAGAGAAAAAGAAATGATACAAATAATTCCTGCCGTAGACTTTTTGTCTAAGCCTTTAGTGCCACGAGTATTGCAATCAAATCAAGCTGGTTTCTCGATTATGTCACCTAACAGTCGCATCGTCCATGGTGGTATTTGCTCTTCTAGTGCTATTGCTGAAGAACAGAATATTTCCAGCAGTATGCAGGTCATTGCCAAGAGATTAGCTCATGATGTCAATGATATATCAAAAGGGGAAGAAAATGTCACTATTCCGATAATCAATGAACATGGCAATGGCATTCTCCCTCCTCCCTTCCAATACATACCATTCAATATCACGTTCCAGAATGCGCATGTCAGTTTTTCTCTTGCTAGAATAGGAGATGAAAATTGCTGCTCAGAATGCTTTGGTGATTGTCTAGAAGAACCAATTCCATGTGCATGTGCATCCGAAACGGGAGGGAACTTCGCTTATACAAGAGATGGCCTGCTTACAGAAGTATTTCTCGATTCTTGTATCTCCATGCTTCGGGAACCACATAAACATCCTGTAGTCTACTGCAAAATTGTCCTAATGAACTAGTGAAGATTAAAGTAAATTCGGATTCACTAAACACCAAAGTGAATCCTGATCCTTGTAAAGGACATCAGATAACCAAATTTATCAAGGAATGCTGGAGTAAGTGCGGCTGCAACAGAAATTGTGGAAATCGCGTGGTGCAGCGAGGCATTACTCGACATCTACAGGTAAGTCATATATACCCATTTAAGCTTTTAGTATTTACCATTTTGTACCAAAGATAAAGTTGTGATTAATCAGTGCCAATTGGCAAATATGATGGAACTAACTATTCATATGCAATCATGCAGCTACATATGCATATACTGAAAATAGAGTTCTGTTTGTTATCCAGTTTAATGCTCATGATTCAAAATATAGCTATATTTGTTATCTGACCTCAACAGGTTTAATGTATACATGATTACACCGAACAAATAAGTTCTATATACTTTTTTTGTTCTATTAATGTGGAAATGTTGAGCCTGTTTCTTTCTATTTTACTTACAGTTTATGTTGCAATGTTGATCCAACGTAGAATCCCATTTTGACCTTGTGTATTAATATAATCCAGCATGACGGCAACTGCAGAATGTTTAATCTTATGGTGCCGTGCAATCTGAGTATTCTCATGTGCTCAGCATATCAAACCACATAGCGGTACATGTTTCTTATATTCATTTGTAATGAATATATCGTCGTTTCAGGTATTCTTAACCAATGGAAAAAAAGGATGGGGACTTCGGGCTGCTGAGGAACTTCCTCGAGGCGCGTTTATTTGTGAGTACGTTGGTGAAATATTAACGAACAATGAGTTGTATGAGCGAAATGTTCAAATGGCAGCCAATGAGAAGCACACATACCCTGTGAATCTTGATGGTGATTGGGCCACTGAAGGAGTTCTGGAGGACGACAATTCTCTCTCTCTAGATGCTACCTTCTATGGAAACGTGGCAAGGTTTATAAACCATAGGTAATATTCCTTAGACGATTTGTCATCAGGCAGTTTGCTATTTTAAACAGAAACACATAACGATCCTTTGCAGTTCCCTATAATACATGATGGTGTTGGTTTCATGCATATTTACAAAGCCAGTGGGTGGGGGGGCAGTGGTTCCCGTTAGTTACTGGTTTCTTTTCCATTGTGGACTAGGTGCACTTTAGGGTTAAGATTGGTAGTCGGGGTCTATTTGTGCACGATTGGACAGAGCAATACATGCTGTTTGGAGTTATAGCTGTATAAAAGTGCCCCCTTAAGAAAGAAATCATAACATTGCCTGTATTGTTTCTTATGTCAACACTTCGATAGAGAATTAGAGATACACAAGTTGATTCTACTATTTTTTGAAGCTAACTAATAATGCATCCTAACCCAATAATTGAATACAGAGGTAATTTAAGAGAATATTAAAATTCTGCTTCCGTACTATGCTGAATCAATATTTTTGACTTATTGACTTCTTATGTTTTTGTCTTGTTGACTTGGTATTTCGTTGTATGTTGCAGATGTTTTGATGCCAATCTTGTTGGAATACCTGTTGAGATTGAGACACCCGACCACCACTACTACCATGTATGTATGCAACTCTAGCTAGTTATTGACGTTTGTGTATTAATGCAATTTGAAACGTTTGAAGATTGTTTATTTATTCTTTTTTTTTCAGCTGGCATTTTTCACCACAAGGCAAACAAAGCCATTTGAAGAACTGACATGGGTAGGTTGGTCTTAGTGCAGTTAGCCTGTTACATTAAGCTCCATTTTACTGCATCATCCTGCTCCTGCATGCACTATGAACCCGAGGACTATAAGATATGGGTTAACCGGTGACCATCCTAAGTGAATTCAGTTTTAGTTGGATTGTATCACTGCAGATCAATCAATAGTTTTACCAAGCTATTGTTCATTTATTTGTTTAGTGAAATCGTCTTCGCTAGGTTATTGTCTACTTTAAGTCATATGTCAAAATGCATAATCTTGTTTTATGTACATTTTGACCACAGGATTACAGAATTCATTTTGACGATATGAGCCACCCTATCAAGGCGTTCAAATGTCTTTGTGGAAGCGAGTATTGCCGGGGAAAAGGAAAAAAGAAGCATCTCAAGTAGGTGCCTCAAATAGTTACCGTTGCTTAATTTCTCAACCTTCTTTACCATTCCCTCATTTTTGCTAAATACTCCCTCTGTTCCGTATTAGTTGTTGCTGATTTAGTACAAATTTGTCCTAAATCAGCGACAACTAATACGGAATCGGAGGGAGTAGTTGCCCACGAGATTCTCAGTTTTAGAATATATATGTCCATAGAATCAAGAGTGTAGTTAATGTAGTATTCCAACCCTACTCTAATGATTTGGAACATGGTAATGGTTTTAGCCTGCCATTTAATAGGGTATGTATGGTTATTTCTGATTGACTCTTTTTTTTGAGTTAGTACTTTTCTCCCTATGCACATGGTGGGCAATGGAGTGTATATGTGTGACCACTTAGCAGAAGAACTAGTGTATGCCCTTTGCTCATGTGTACCGCCCATATGATGTCTGTGATATGGTAGTACCAATTAAAAACAACCAAATCACCATGAGAATTCAGAAGATAGACATAGAGGTGATTGAGTTTGATCTTGAAAAAAATAACCTCCCCAACATCTAATGTTCTTAAGAATATCTAGAAACTTCAAAAATGCGTAAAAATGGAAATTTCTGTCCGATATTTTTGTTGATACTTTCTCCCTGTTTTCATCTGATATTTAGAGTGATATGATTTGTCATTAAGTTACATCAGCTGACCACAAATGTTGATATGCTGCTACAGGATCTAAATCCAGAGCCCTGGTACTACTGTGAGTACTGGTCAAGATAATATAAGACGAAAAGGAGAATCGAGATAACGCAGCATCTGCCAACTCTTCTTCGATAGGTCATATTTTGCTTTGTGTACAGACGTTCCAGATGACTCGTCACCTACATATCCGGATTGCCTGCTCAATTGTTATCCTACCAAACTCGTTTCCATGTAGTGCATTTTGGTTGCCGGCCGGATCATCACTCTTTTTTTTGAAAGGGTTCTTACATTCCTTTTCAATATATGCACAAATTGACAAAGTATGTTGTTTTCCATGTTCCAACGTTGAAGTCTGGTGCGTTTAAATTATATCAGCTGTATGGGGTCGTGGCACACGCCGTTCACCTGAGAATGAAAGTGTGACATGATTTCTGATGACTGATGAGAGAGACATACTCAGCATATGCACCACGACACGTCTACACCCGTACACGCAATGTACACATTAAGGCTATATATGTTTGGATGCAAAATATTTAAAAGCTACACATGTAGGCATGAAATACCATAATTTGGAAATACAACTGTATTAACCGAGTGGCATTTGGCAATTGTGGTTTTTACTAGTAGAATATACTATTTCATTTTCGTAGAATAATTAAAACATTATGCCTGGAGATGCATGCACGCAGTAGGATTAGCTTGCCTATCGACCTACGAATTAATTTTAGTCCTTGCGCATGAAAAGCTTGAAACGTTATCCGTACAAATCTCCTTGCGATACATCTACCCTTTTTTTTTCGAGAGTACACGAATGCGTACCGTTATTTTATAGAAGGCAAAATAGTATTTACAAGATGGGACTCAGACACAGCCATCCTGTCCCGGAACTCCAACACACTCCAACGCACTAAAGCCTACTCTCGCGATACGGTTGGTGCTCCGACTCCAGCTGCAGGCCTTCCTCTTCTTGCCACAATACCTGCCTTGAGCTCCTCCATGACTTGCGAGACCAGCTGCTCAGCAGAGCGCTGCCGCTGTGGATTGCGAAAGCACCAGGCGTTCCTGTTCTTCCAGAGACTATGGCACATTAGACAAACCAGCGCATCAAAACCTTTCCTCTCCTTATCTCTGAACTTCAAAAGTGCACACACGATCCCTCCCTCTCCCTCCCGGGTCGCACGTGCGGGCGACCCCGGAGGGCCAAACCCTAGATCCCGCGCCCCCCACCTCGGGCTTCCCTGGCCGCTGCCGCCGCCGGCGCTGGCGGCGCCCGGCCGTCAAAGGCGGCGGGCAGGACACGGCGAGCCCTGGACGGGTCTTCCTCGCGCGGGGAGGGACGGCTAGATGGGCGGTGCGCGGAGGAGTTGCGTGACGGCGCACGGCGAGGTGGGCGGCGGGTGGTCGGGCGGTTTGGCGTGGGGGACGCGGTGCGGCGTGGGAGCACTAGAGGTTGCTGCGCTTCGCGCGACAGCGAGCTCTCGGGCCGCGGCGCGGGCCTCCCCGGGCCTGGAGGCGACGATGGTGGTGCAGCGGACGGTCGCCCGTCGAGGGGGACTCCTGGACAGCTGCGGCTGCGGAGGATCCAGCGGGGCGGCTCGTTTTGCCGGCGGCGCGGGCCAGATCTGGGCCCTGCCGGGCCCGATCTGGGCTTTAGGGTTGCGACGCGAGCTGTCACAGAGCTGACAGCTGTGGTTCAGCATGCCCTTATCCGCGTGGGAGGAGGAAGACAGGCTGGGGCTGCGGGAAGAAGGAGCGTCTCGTTCGTGCTGGTCGTCGGTGATCCATGACGCCTCAACTGCGATGGTGAAGGCTGCGGCGGCGGCGGTGTGTTCAGCTTGGACATTGGTCCTAGTCTTGTGGGCAGGGAGGGTGGTGCACGGCAATTCAGACGAAAGTCTTGCCTGGCCTCGGCTGGTGCCGGCGGCAACGACGCTTGTGGGCGTCGTTCCCCTTCTAGGAGGTGTCGCTGAGGGGAGCTGTCACATCCCTCGCCCTCGCCCTGGGCTGGTAGATGTCTCCGGGCGAAAGCCTAGGTCCGGAGTTGGACCGGCGCGATGGCGGCGTCCTCGACGCCGTCCCCCTGGTGAGAGCATCGCGTTTGGAGACATGACTTGGAGGTCGTTTGCTGTATTCCTCCGGTGCTCGCCGCTATCCAAGATTGAGGTGAAGGGCACTATGCACACCATCGCTAGTGTGTTCAAGACGATGCCTTTCCCTCGACGGACCAAGTCCCGCCATCCTCCTCCTTTCGAGTTCGAGGTGTTCTTCCTTGAAGACGGTTTGCATCGGTTGAGACGCGGCCTTGCTCTCAGTTTAGGATAGGCTTTTATTTGTGTTTGGTTGTTGTGTGTGGGTCGGAGTGGAGTGGTGTGTTGACAGTGTTGTGCGCAACGGACTGTCACTTTCTTGTACTCAAACCTCTGCCTTCTATAAAAATAAGGTACGCGATTGCGTACTCTCTAAAAAAAAAATCTCTGAACTTCTGTCTCTCCTTCATCCACCAGCCCTGGAGTGTGCAAAACTGAGTTGGCGTCTGAAACTGCCCACCCATCCGTCGTCTGCAACGCTCCCAAACCTCTCTCGCAAAGACACACTGAATTAGAATGTGCTCCGCCGTGTCCTCTTCCTGCAAACAAACGAAGCACGGCGAGGTGCTCGTCTGCAGACCATGTCGCAACCTTCTGTCGGAAGTCCAAATTCTGTGTTGCACAGCTAGCCAAGTGAAGAGCTTGCTCTTTGGAGTCGCGGGGTTTCTCCATATCGGTCCAGCGGTCTCCGATTTCTCATGTCCTAGCATCAGCATGGCGTAGGTGGATCGCGCGGAGTACCTCCCACCTGATGCCCAAGGCCAACTGAAGGTGTCAGCCTCCTCCAAATTCCTTTGCACCTCTGAAATTGCAATCCACAGTGCGAGGCACTCCCTCGCTCCCCTATAGGCCAGCGTCTCCGTGATATCCGCAACCCAGGCGTTTCCCAGCAGCCCTTGCGCGACGGTCCTCGAGTTCTTGACTCGGGTACTCACAAGCCTGTGCAAGCCAGGCACTACCTCCTTCACCGATCTATCGTTAATCCATCTATCCCTCCAAAAAAGAGTTATCTGTCCATCACCCACCTTGATTCTAACAAGTGCGTCGAAAACCTCCCTAGCTTCAGTATCTTTTAACATCTATAGACCTTGCCACGGCCTCTGGTTGTCAGTTCGCTGCAACCACTGCCAACGCACCCTCAGCGCCAAGCCTTGCAGCCTCATGTTCTTAATGCCTAGGCCGCCATACTCCAGTGGCTTGCAGATGCGTTCCCAAGCGACTAAACATTGCCCACCATTTGCCTTTTCTTTCGCTGCCCAAAAGAAACCTCGCAGACACTTCTCAAATTCCTCCAAAAGCCAAATTGGTGCTTCTGCTACAATCAAATGGTGCACAGCTCTAGCACACATAACCGCTTTCACCAGCACCAATCTGCCAGGTCTATCAATCAAGCCCCTCTGCCATGCGGGAACAATCTTGACTGCCGCATCGAGCATTGGCTGCCACTGATTTCGAGTAAGCGGTTTCAAGGCTAGCTGCAGCCCGAGGTAGCGGATTGGGAATTCCGTAATTGGGCAGCCCAGCACACCCGCTACCAAATCCTTCTCCGGTTGCCCTGCTCTAATCAACGTCGCCGAAGTCTTGCGAAAGTTCATATGCAGCCCCGACGCTCGGCCGAACACCGATAGCAATTCTTTGATCGTAACAAGATCCTGCATCTCCGGCTTGACAAATAGCACCACGTCGTCAGCGTAGATCGAAACCCGCTGCATTGGTGATGCATTACCAATCTAGGCCAACAGCCCTTCCTCTGACGCCTTCTGAAACAAAAGGGTAACCACCTCCATCACCATCATGAACAACTGCGGAGAGAGCGGGTCCCCTTGCCGCAGACCACGCACCTGTATGATTTTCCTCCCCGTAACTCCGTTGACCACCACCTGCGTACTCGCCGTGCGTCTATCTACTATCTACGCGAAAGCTAGCATCTATAGATGCATCCAAAAGGAGAGTGCTTCAAACCTCCGTAGTTGCGTGTATGCAGATGGATCGATGGTGCATGCTGGCCAACAGTCTACCGGCGATCAAGTAATAGGACGCGACGAAAGGAACCAGTGAACCGTTCGATTCACTATTAAATATAAAGGTCTGGGTAGATATTTTTATACCCCAACTCGAGTAAAATGTATAGTTTGTACTTCAGCTTACAGGAGATGTTCAGTTTAGTACACTATGTTGCATAAGTGATGCATAAAAAGTCATCTGCATTTATAGCCATACCCGGGCCCCTTGCTAAAAATGCAGCTGGCAAGGGTTCCTTTACGACCGGGTTTGGGATGGGGATATTTAACAAAGTTGCAATCTAACTTTGTAGTTTAGTCTTTCAGCCTCATAGCTTCTCTACCGGATCTCTCGAAAGGCCCCATGAATGGACCAATGGGCATATAGACAAAAAAAGACCCAAACGGCACCCTATCGTTTCGAGCCACCCGGCAAAATGTCGGGCATTCTGGAGGCGCCGAACACATCCGGACACGCACTCCGATAGACGGGGCCAATGTGTCATAGACACGCAAGGAGGCTAACGGCCGATCAACTTAGATTAATGGTGTCCACCCACGTCGTTGGTTCCCCAGTCG
Source organism: Poa pratensis (assembly GCA_947311845.1). Taxonomy (NCBI): domain Eukaryota; kingdom Viridiplantae; phylum Streptophyta; class Magnoliopsida; order Poales; family Poaceae; genus Poa; species Poa pratensis. Next base: position 40,149,251 of record CAMZMU010000092.1, on the reverse strand, counting down.
GGTGCCTACTGTTTTCCCCATGTCAGCTTCCCCACGTGTTCTCATTAACGCGCTGCTGACATTAACGCACCACTTCACCTACTAGAGATCTTTAGGGCGTGTTTGGTTGCTCAGACCGTTTTTGGGCCTCCCGTCTCTGTGGCCCTAGCGGGTCTGGCCCCGAAGAAACGTGGCCTGAGCCATGTTGTGCAGCCCGTTTGGTTGCCTACATATCGTTTTTCTTTTTTCCTATTTATTTCGCATTTTCGTGTTTGGTTGCCTGCAAACTTGGCATTGGGTTGTTTAGCTGCAACACACACATGTTTGGTTGCATGCTGGTTTAGTGTTGTGCTCATCACTTTCAAAACTGGTGATCTTACCACCTCCTAAGACACATGAACACAAGCACAATCAGAAGCAGCTTAATACCAGGGGAAGCATCAACCAAAACGACAAGCATATATACTAGCACGGTGGAGGATCAAGTTCACTGCAATCTACTTAACTACATCACACCAGGGGAAAGAAAACATCCTGATGAACAAACAAGGGAAGCACACCCTGATCAAAACAAGTTCTGGGCATACTAAGCCCAGGTTAACAGCTAGCAGGGGCATCCCATGCCCCTGATCAACACTAACAGTGCATCACATGCCCCTGATAAAAATGCACTTACCTTAGCACACTGGTACTAGCCGTGCTCAGGACAAGTTTTGGACCTGGCCGTCGAGTCCATGTTCTTGTAGATGTCCATCTTGAAGACTGTAGCGGTGAGCTTGAAGACTAGGACGTCGTCCTCCTCCAGATTGTACCTGTAGACGACATCTGGCCAGTTCCTCCCGATCACAATCTCGCCGGTGTTCTTGTAGTACATGAGCTGAACATGCTCGCCGCAGTACGTGCAGGCGCCGATCGCAATGCAGCGAGGAAGGGGGATCATCAGCCACTCCTTCAAGCTAGCATGGAAGGACCTTGGGATGAGTAGCATGTGCAGGTCATTCCGGTACAACTGCACGTAGAAGCGCCGCGACAGTCCCGGTCTTGGCATGTGGCCGATCTTGGGCTTCTTCCCCTTGACCGGCTTCAGCAACTTCTGCGCCTCATCTTCCCTCCCAGGCACCACTGGCTTCTCAAGCCGGCTGTTGAAGGGGATGACGTCGGGCAATGGCACCAGCGGCTGAAAGCCAGGAGGAGGTCCATCTTGCTCGGCCTTGGGTACCTTGTCATGGAGGTTGACGTTCGTTAGCAATGCACGATCAAGCAATGCACAAAGGCGGCAAGGAACGATCAATGCACAAGCAATGCAGAAAAATCAAGCAATGCACTGTTATAAACGATAGCAAATAAAACGACGAAGTAGCGGAAAGATCAACCAACGGGGACACGAGATTTAACGTGGAAAACCCCTCCAACAATGGAGGAGAAAAAACCACGGGCGCCAGCCAGCAATACTTCACTATATTGGGTGAGATTACAAACGCCGGGGATTTACACAATGCGAATTATCCCATGACGGCGGCTTACAAGATGTATTTATAGGTGCCCTGACCTAATCTAGGTCGGTAACGTGACCTCCAAAACGAGTACAACTCGTACCGTACAAAATACGAATTTGGATATACGAATTTATAGGTGCTCGGCCTCCGGGACGCTCGGCTCTCTTCGTCACAAGTCGGCCTTTATCAGTATATACAAATTTGGATCACCACAAAATAACATGCACATCTTCATTTGGGGCAAAAAAACCCCAAATCAAGCAGTGCATAAGCAAGTTATGCATGTGTGGATTTGGGATATCTAAACCCCAAATCAACCACTAGCCAAGACATGCACAATGAGAAAATGCACAAAAAACCCCAAAGTCAAGCACATGTCCATTTGGGAAAAAAAAACCCAAATCAAGCAACGAACAAGGTTCTAGATCACTAGATCAGACCATCTAGTACACAATCTAACATGTAGTACACAAATTTAGCATCTACAAGCGCGGATTGAAGACCTACATGTGCATATTGGTACTAACATCAAACCCTAACCAAATCAGATGGATAGATTGGTACTTACCATGGCAGTTGTAGGCGGTGCAGGCGCTGGAGGGGGTGGAGGCGGTGCCCGGGGTCCGGTCGAGCAACCGGGCATGAAAATAGGCACCAGCGGCGCGCGGGCATCGGCGCCATGAAGCCAATAGGCGCCGCAGGCCAGGCCGTGGATAGCCTCGCAATCGATGTGGCGACTGTTGCCGCGGCCGATGATGGCCGCAGGCGGCAGACGGGGGAGGACGCGTGGAAGTGCCGCCTCAGCTCCTCCGACGACATCTGCTTGGCAAAGATGTTGGACACCGACCGAGAGTGCGCGTCCTCGCCGGGGGGGGGGGGGTGTGGGGGGGTGGACGAGGACCCGCCATTCTATCAGGCAGTGCGGCGGTGAGGAGAGGGGCGAAGAAGTTCAGGGGATTGGGCGGTGAGGGGAGTGGGGAGTTAACCCGAAACATCCCGTCTCCCGCGCTTCCCAACGCGTGCCACTGCGCTGCACGCGTGGCTCTCCACAGCCTGGCCCTGGAAAAACGGCCGATTCGGCCGTTCCTACTCGGCCAAGCCCAGCGTGCTTTAAGTTTCATGCGCATGCAGGCACGCGGGCTAGCCAGGCAACCAAATGGCCGTTTTTTCACCGCCCCGGCCTGTTTGAGGAGGTCGTGGGCTACCAAACACGCCCTTATAAGCCACAACCGGCTGCGCATTGCACACGTCAATGTAGCCGCAACAACCAGTGGTGGAGCCGTCAGGCTGCAGCAACAGCCGAAGCCGGAGTTCAGCGGCGGTAGCGTCATCAGCCTCGACGACGGTAGATCTAGATTTAGATTAGGTTTTATATTTAAATTTTGTTCAAATTTGTGTAATTTTAAAAATTTGACTGAATGTGGTTTGAAATTTGGGTGTTCGACATTTTCGGGTGGGGCGGGGAGCTGGGCAGCCCCCATTGGGCCGGACATGTGTCATGTACCCCCGATAGCGGACACATTTTCATGGGTGCCAGACACATCTTCGAGCGTCCTGGTGGTGATTCTCTCATGTCATGTTTAGCCATACCCCATACCAATAGTACGAGAAAATCGTTTGAGCCTGTGCCTAGTAGAGTGGTAAAACGTTCTTATCACTTTCAGCTCGTCCACCGGCGTAACTAGGAGGGGTGGAAAACCCTATCCCGTGACTAGTCCTGGCCATGAGCAGTCCAGCCCAATCGACCCAGACCGAGAATTTCGGGCCAGGCTCGGGCCTGATTTTTTTGCCTGAAGAGCATATTGGGCTGGGCTCGGGTTTGACATATGTATAGGTTATAATAAAGGCTTGGCCGACGACCTACGTTTTTGACCCTGTTGGTGCTGGACTCGGGTCTGATTTTTCAGCCCGACGGTTGGGCCGGGGTCGGGTCTGGATTTTCAGCACATGACCTTTTTTTTTTGGCTTGTTAGCAAAGCCCGACCTGACCCGAGATATAGCCAGGTCCACCCGTGACCATGTTGTGCCGTTGGTCGCCTAGTGCTTGCTGCCATTGTTCCAAGGCTAGGCATATCCACGCCTTGATCAGACTTTTTACACTGCTACAACTTGGGAGGAGCAACTGATCGAGGGTGTGGGCCGAGCATGTCTGTAACTCAAAGTCACCTGACTTGGGAAACACTTCCTAGGTGCGCCATCCGAAATAGAATCCGAGTCCGAACTGCGCGTTGTGTTATTTTCTGATGATTGTATTCTCAACAAGCTGAAATAGCTGAAATGCAGTACAACTAGAAAACCGGTTCTTCATTCATGAGTACAATTTCGTCTCATGGATCCACCATGACAGTTGGCTTAAGAGGACTTTAGACGGACAATAGTGGCCATTGCGCTAGCTTTTGCACCAAGATTAAACTCCTGAGATTTAAGTCCATAGGCGAAAACAGGGCATTACTAATTAGATAGGGAGGGCGTGACATTTCAATCTTGCGTTTTCATATTCCTGCATTTTTGAATCATGTGAATCAAAGAAGAACAAAAAATATTTTGTCACACTCATTGCAAGTTCAAACTCAAGGGAGAAGCAAATGATAGTAGTCCTCTCATACCTAATCTTTCTTCTTACCACATCCCTTTGACTCGGAGGTCCGACAAATCAGTCATTTTGATTATTTTTATTGAACTCAAACACCAAAGGCGTGTTTGGTTTCTTGCATCCACCCCCAAACAGGCCCGAGGGATACAAAAATCGGTTGTATGGATGCATGCACGATGGGCTGGACCTAATGCTTGGATCGACCGCTTTCGTGGAGCCAGGCAGGACTATGCGGGGGGGGGGGGGGGGGGGGGGGGGGGGTGCGTGGGGCTGTAATGCTAGAGATAGTGGGGGACAAATATTCTGACACATTTTGCTGGGAAAGATAATCTCACTTCCCTCTTTACTCTTTCATCTCATTTTATAGAAAAAATCCATACGTCTTCTTTCAGCACCGGCGGCGGCGCGAACGCCAACCTCTACCACCGGCTTTTCCCCTATGTCTCTAGTAAGCGCTCCTCTGGCACCGGCACAGGGTCCTCCCTTCATGTCCAGCACGAGTTCTTCCACTTCGCCTTTATCATCAGCGGATCTATTTTACGACAGTAGTTTTAGTTGTGACAATGTGTGTTGATTCAATGCCGGACTCAAAGCCATGGAAATGGAATTTTAATAGGTCAAGAGGATAAGTTGTTGTGCAAATCTTGGTCAGCCACAAGTATGGATCCCATTGGTGGAACAAAGACCTTGGATTTTTGGGCAAAAATCCACCAATTTTATCATGAACAGCTGAACAGCCGCATACAATCCACACCACCCACACCGATGCCTCTCTCCGCCATAAATGGGCATGCATCCAACACTCCGCGAACAAGTTTACCGGGTGCTATGACCTTAGTGCAAAATGTAAGTTTTGTCTGCTTCAAGTTTGTTGTTGCTTCACTTTTATTGCATTAGGTTGAGTGATTCTTATTTGCTAGATGTAGTCGGCCGCCATTTTGTATCATCAACTTGAGAAAAATCCATTTATGTTTGACCATGTTGGAACATATTGATGGGGGTACCTGGCTACCCGCCCCGGAAATGACATGGGGAAGGGAAAATCCGGTGATGAGATCAACAAACACAACAGGAAGGACGTTTAACTCATCCGTGTACGAATGACCGAATTTGTGATGGCGTTATTTTGTGACGACTTGTTGAGTTATGTTGAATGTATTTGATCTATGTGCATGTGTTTGCATGTTTTGAGGGTTTGAATATGAGGGGTGTGGTTATCCGGGTAGACAAATAGGTGTTGGCCGCGGTCAAATTAGCCTGATTCAGTTGGAGATGCTCTAACCTCACCACTTCACCACATCACCCTTTTGCGCATAACTAAATAGCCAACATTTAGACGAGCCCGGTCGAAAACCCGAAACGCATCCAACAAAACAATGCACTACTGTTCGTGCTCTCATGCTGGCAACCAAAAAGGTTTCAGAACATGACCCCGCCCAACCAGCCTCCCACGGTTGGTGCTCCAAATCAGATGATATTTTCCTTTATCCTCTAATAGCATTGAATTTATAACAGATTACTAAATAGGAAGATCGTTCAGTATTGCATTGTCTAATAATGGTCAACGTTGTAATCTGGTCTATGTGTTCTAGTTTACACATTTGCTGAAGTTATTATGCTTTTGGATTTTTTTTGATAAAAACTAGTTCTTTTTTTGTTGCAAGGAGGAAAAAACTACTCCTTGGTTGCCAAAATTCAAAAAACCGCTGCAGGAAACCATACAAACCCTTACGAAAGAACTAAATGGCAAAACGTTGCTTTGATTAACTAGGAAGACACAAGTACGTATTGTAGAAATATACTAGGAGCACAATGGGCCCAGCAACCACAAACAACAAAGACACACTTATTTGCAACGAGGTTCGGCAATGTGCCTCTCGTTCCAGCCTTCCAGGAGCCCAAAGAGAAGCAATCACAAGTTCACAACCAACAAAGACAGAGCATTTGTTAACGAGGTTCAGCAGTGTGCCTACGTCCCCGGGAGCCGAATTGCGGCGGCTCCATCCGTATATTTTCTTATCCACAGTCAGGTACATCAGCGGTATATATCCATGTATGTATTTAGCCTATTTTCTGTACACAACACAGCTATCCATAGGATCATTCTCATTGTTCAACTTATCGGATGTGGTTGAAGCTGTTGAACATCCCAGTGTGGGAAGTCTTGGCTGCAGGCTTTGCTACTTCAGGAGAGCCAAAAACGTTCCAGAAGCGGAGGGTCTCATCCGCAGCAGCTGATGCTACCGTGCAACCGTCCGGGCTCTGCAGTTTCACAGAATGAGAAGATTGCCAAGGAATGAACTAAATTAACATGTCGATAGTATCTGTTAAAAAATGGCGAGAAGAGCTCACCTGAGCCATGAAAAGCACACGGGAGGTGTGTCCTGTGAGTTCAGCCATCTTGACCATGGAAGGGTACTTCCACAGCGTCAGTTGGTTCTGTGTGAATCCGTGTGAACTCAGCAGCTCTCTCTCATTCTTGTTCCACAGAAGAGCGCACACCTGTGATCCGGTATCCACAGAGCTCAGGCATGCACCGGTGTGCGTGTTCCAGAACTTGATGCAACGATCACTACCGCCACCACCAGTTGCCAGCAGGTTGCTCTGGAACGGGCACCATGCGAGCGCCTTCACAGCAGCCGTGTGGTCCTCAAGCCTGTGCAGCCACTGGTTGCGGCCTGCAGATGGCATGGATGATGCCATCGACACATCCCAAATGTGTAGAAGGTTGTCGTTACCCCCACTCGCCAGCTGCTGCCCAGACCCAGACCACTTGAGTCCGCACACCTCCTGGCTATGCCCCTGGTATGTCTGCACGGCATGGTCCCTGATCCGTACATCATTGTTCACAATCCGACCATCCATGCCCCAGTCGTCAGGATGTTGTTGTTCCATGCCAGCGAACCGACCCTCGACTCATGCACACCTTTCAGAGTTCTCAACTGCAAAGAAAGAACAATGTAATCAGCATCTGATCAAGCTCATTGGAAAACAAACACCTTTTGATGCTGGGCAGTGTACTTACCAGTCGGTTGGAGCTGGTGTCCCAGAGCTGGATGTCAGACGAGTTGAGCCCAATGGCAAGGTGCCGGCCATCAGGAGCCCAGCTGACGCTGGTGATGGGGCCGTTGTCCTCGTTGACTGTCACAAGCTCAGATGTTGATCCAGTGGAGGCATCCCACAGGTACATGGTGTCGCCCAGCGCAATGGACAATACGTTGCTGCTCCCCCAGTCCATGAGGTTGAGGTAGTAGTCGTCGACGAGGTCCGGTGCATCCAGAGTCCTCTCGGCAGACTGCAATGTTGAGCCACATCAGTAACCAAACGCTATGCTGCTAGTACATCGGTAGGTCAATGAATTAGTAGAACCACAAGTATGCGCATACCTGGGGAATGTAGCGCCTCTGCTTGGCCGGCTTGGCCTGGTAAGAAGAAACCGCGTCGGCAGCCGAGACGGTCTCAGGCTCCGGCGGCTTGTTCCTGAAGGCGAGGATCCGCGTCCGGTTGTTGAGCAGCTTCTCGGCGAGAAGCCTCCGGTATGCCTCCTTGGACGGGGACGCGTTCTCCTTGTCCTTCTTGGGCTCCGTGAGCAGGTACTGCGCTATGTCCATGTCCATCGCCGACCGGTCAGGGATAAACCTGTCTCCCTGCACGCACGAAAGGGGAACAGAAACAATACCCGGTCAGTCATTCCGTCGAACACCATACACGCGCGCACGGATCTGCAGGATGGAACAGGGAAGAAGAAACTCACGTAGCACTTGGCCGACGGGTTGCGCGAGGTGGTGCTGAGCGATGGCATGTAGGGTCGGAGCCGGCCTCCTGGAGCGGCACGGCGGCGCGGGTCTTCTCCGACGAGATCGAGCGGGAGCCTGCGTCCATGGTTAGAAGAAACAGAACAGAACCGAACAGAACGAATTGCACAAGAATAATAACAAATCAACAACAGCAGCAGCAACAGGAAAGAATTAAACGCGGATGAACAGATCGATCGAACAAAAATCAAAGCGTTGGGCAGCGCGGATTAGCGAGGAGGCGCGGGGATCTTTCGAGAGCGAGAAGGCGTCGTCTTCCCCGGATCGGCGAGGGAAGGCGGCGCGGAGAACGGGAGAGAGGGAAAGACACGGATTGCTTCGTGGCTTGTGAATTTTAGGGATTTGATCGTGGGATGTATTTGTAGGGGATGGGCAGCCGCAAGAAGTATACGGTGGAAATCTAAAACTCGGGCGGATCTCAACGGCTAGTCCCGCAACGGCGTCGGGCGGCTCTCAGCCAGCTCACTAGCCGTCCGATCACGCGATGGGTTCCGTCTGGCTTATGTCCACTCTCCGTGTTAACGCGTTTTGTGTCCTCCTCTACCGTGCACGATACGGTGGAAATCTAAAACTCCATCGAAATCTAAATTTGCTTTTTTTCAAACCACCTAAATGGATTTGGTTTGGAACTTGAAATTTTACATGTCAGTAGAACATCGTCTCCCCAAATAATATTTTTTTTTATAATTCTTAGAAATTACGAAACAAAATCTTTTACTTGATTTTTACCGGTTTCCACAGTAATTCACATGATATTTTCTCATTGCGCACAGTTAAGTCGTAAGTTTGTTAAACTAATCTGTGTTCATCCTTCTAGAGAGGCAACTGAGGCAGTTGATGAACTTGCTAGGCAGGCCACACGATCTCCTCCCAAGACGTGGTTAGATGACACCGAGTTTTGTAACGCCTAATCTTTTAAACGATCTGACTGTTGTTGTGAATAACAAAGGTTAATGTTGATTTAGCCGTACGAAACGAAAAGGATTGTCGCCGTAAAAACCAGTGGCGGACCTAGGATTTTGCCACTGGGTATGCCGCACAAAAAATTGTTGGCCATTTCAATAAAGTATATGTACCAATTTAATAAATAATTTTTAATTTGCATTGTCATATACGATATAAAAGCGCAGTACATAATATGTAAGTGAAAGATTAAGTACAAAAGTTGCATAAATTACCATATAAATAGTTCAAAGCCATACTAATAATCTGAAATATGCATAAAATAAACTTACAGTACTACTTGTTTGACGAAGGATTTGAAGTGGCGGGAGCCTTTTTTGCTGTGTGTTTCTGAAAAAGAGATGCAATATCCCCGCTTTTCTTCATAACTGAAAAATCCGGAAAAGAAACATATGAGTACAACAATTGGCTCGTAATATTACAGCAATCACATGCGAAACTTGTACAGTAGATTGCAGACTTAATTCCTGATGATCGGTGAAATACGTACTAGGTTTGTGGCTGTCGGCTAGACAGCGAAGGATGAGCTGGCGTTCAAGCGTTGCGGCCGTGTAGCGTGAAGTCTGTCCGGCCGCTGGCGTCAAGTTGGAAAGCAGCTACGTGTTGGGCATCAAACAAATTAACAGAGATAAGAAACAAATCACCGATTCATGATTCAACTAGCTACCTAGCTGTACGTATATGATAGAACGATCAACGATTCAACGGAGACATACCTGTCCATCGATCGACCAACGGAGTTACGGAGGTGAGTTCCGCGCGAGGCGCGACCTGGCGGCTAGCGCTAACTCCTCACGATCCCGTATTCCCATGCGGCGTGCTAGTTTCCCTTTTTTTTTTCCCGATTCGATCGATCGCATAGCTTGTTATTTCGCCATGCCGGCCTGCTGGTACATACGTGGGCTGGGCTGCAGGGTATGCCGTGGCCCACCCGGCATACCCTGTAGGTTTTTTACTAAAAACTACAGCATCATCACATCACAATGTTACTATTAATTACAAACTTCCAAGGTTCAATCTGTTTTTTTAACTATCTTCAAATCCAAATTTCAGAAGGAAAAAAAACCTATAACCCAAATGTCCAACTCATGACCCATTCTAAACATTGTGTTACTTACAACAAAATGTTCAGAAAAATACCACATTTGCATATGTTATAGACAGGAAAACCATACATGTGTATAGAACTTTCTAAATCTATCTCTTTTTTTTTGATAAAAGGGAGCTTTATTACTTAAAAAGTCTTAATCATTACACCCGGCCTTCACAGCCGTCACAAGTCCAACAATATCAAAATAAATAAAAAGACGAATTACATATCATGATGAGAAATTGTAGAGACGTCTAAGATGGTGGAGGGTCGATCCGAAGATTATGCAGCCATCCATGTTGGGATAAAAAGTCTGTATCCTCCAGTCGTGTACACATCTCCGTAAATAGGTCGCGATGCTCCACACGTTGCAACGGTGAACAAGAACAAAGCGTAGCTGTGAACCAATAGATAACCTGCATGAGAGACGGATTTTTATTATTGAAATCTTGTCATTTATACACAAGCAAAGCGACCATATAATGGCAAGGGATCCAACCCTGATAAGTCGGTTAAACCTATGATCACACCATTAAGCCAATTGCCAAAAATATTGTAGGTATAAGGTAGAACCTATCTGGATATTTGACCATATAGAACCAACAAATTTACACTCGAAGAAAAAGTGCTTTATAGTCTCGTCCTTATGACAGAATACACACTTTTTACTTCCATGCCAATTGCGTTTCGCAAGATTATCCTTGGTGAGAATTACCTCGACGAAGATATCACTCAAAAACTTTAATTTTGAGTGGAATGTTCATCTTCCATTTTTTTTGTTATTATCTACTGGCACATCCAGCTGGATTAGAGCCTTGTACATAGAGTCCATCGAGAAACATCTCTTGTGCAAATTCCATCAAAACTCATCGGTCCCCTGCGTCAGATTGACCAAAGCCAGACGCTGTAGCAACTCATTCCAAGATGCTAGCCGGTAACCAACAAGATCTCTTCTGAACGTCACATTTGGTGGGGAAGTTTCCAACACCCGAGCGAGCGTATCGGTTTTGGGACGTCCAAGGACAATATTGTATAAAGCTAGATGTTGTTTTTGGAGCGTGACAGCACCTAGCCGTCTATCCTCACTGTCTTCCTCGGAGTTGGCATGTACAACAAGAGCTAACAATTTATTGTACACATACAACATATCTGCCTCCACTTTCCTTTTACCCTTTTAAGTTGGCATGTACAAGAGCAGCTAACAATTAATTTCCTACATAGCTGTAGGAGGAGAATGCTGCACCGTGTAGGGGCTCTAGCAGATTAGATAATCAACTGCAGACAACGTCAGAGTAGAAGCCTATCGTCCTCCGCTGGCAGTCCTCCACTGAGAGTAGTTCAACATCAAATACTTCGAATTGCTTCGCGCTGAAGAACGTCGATGGCCCAACCTTCAACCGATGAAACATAGATGTCAGAAACAGTATATCATTTTTGCTGCAAAGTGTGACTGCGGCTCTTTTTTATGCCAAAGATATTTCACACATGGCGGCATCACACACGATGTAACTCGGGAACAATCTGTGTTGCAACCACCATAAGCCGGTTCGGTGCGCTCGATAACAATTTTAACATATAATCTTAAACTCCTTTCCGCAAAAAAATTCTTAAATGCCTTTCATTGTTCCTTCTCATTTGTCATTTTTTCTACAAGCTACTTGTCTAGATGTGAGCTTCTTCAGCTGATATAGTATTGTAGTCCAAAGATACTTTTAAATAACATGCCTCCAAAAATTACATTTGGATGGACATAAGTAATCATGCTATACGATATAGAGTTACTTAAATGCAGGATGTCTACTCTACTTGTCTACAGACTACAGCCATTGTTGGGCTAATTTTGTCGAAAACTCGGAAGAGAGCCCGAGCTCGTTTGCTCCTGCGAATTGCACTACACCAACCACTCATCTCATTGATTGATCCACAAACGAGTAGTATGTATTTTGTGGAATGATCGTATGCCTTGTACCAGACAAAGTTAGTGCATTTAATGCACTGCGAGGAGCTACAAAGAGCCTTCTCCCGCAAGGTTCAGGTGAAAACGTGGCAGCGTCGCCACCTTATATTGGAACCGGTGAAAATATTTTTTATCGTTTGAACATTTTCTGAATCCTGCGAAAGTATCTGTTTTAACCCCATGAATATTTTTTGAACCCCTCAATTTTTCTCCTATCCCCTAGAATATTTTAGAAACCTCATGATTTTCTTTTGAACATAATCTGAATCCCATGCAACTATTTTTGTGAACCATGAACAAATATTTTAGAAACCATAAATAAATTTTTCAAACTCTAGAAATATTCATTTAAACGTTGAACATTTTATTGGAACCATGAAAATATTTTCAAACCTTGAATATTTTTCTGAATCCTATGGAAGTATTGTTTTTACCCCGTGAATGCTTTTTAACCACCACACATTTCAAAAAATCATGAAAACATTTCAAACCATCATGAATATTTATTTAATAAACCCATAAATAAATATAGAACCACGCGAACTGTTTTTTTTAGAATCAGTAAATATTCTTAGAAATATGATATTTTGGAACAAATGAACATTCAAAAGTGAACCTTTTATTGGAACCTGTGAAAATATTTTTAACGCGTGAACATTTTTTGAATTATGGGAAAATATCTATTGTAAACCCATGAATGGTTTTTTAACCCATCAAAATTTTCCAACGCTCTAGAAACCTCAGAATTTCCTTTTTAACATGTGATCGTTTTCTTAAACCCCGTGCAAATATTTTTGTGAACCATGAACAATTTTTTTTTACAAACCATGAAATTTTTCTTCAAACCCCACAATATTTACTTAAAACTTAACATGTTTTGGAACCACGTGAACATTTTATTAGAACCATGAAAATGTACTCAATTGTGAATTATGTTTCTGAATCTTGTGGAAGTATTTTAGAACCGCATGTATGTTTTTTGGTCCTGAATTTTTTTGGAAACCCTTGAATATTTTTAGAAATCCCATGAATTATTTTAACATGTGAAAATTTTCTGAATCATGTTTGCAAATAGTTTTGTGAACAATGAACTTTTTTAACCATCATGAACATATATTCTTCAAACACTGAAACTATGTATTTAAACTAGTAATATTTTTCAAACCCTGTGAACAATTTTTCAAACACTTGAATATGTTATATACTACAAAGGAAACCATTATACATTTTTCAGCACATGGACATATATTTTACCATGAAAATATATTTAATAAAAAAGCAATGAAACAATAGAAAATAAAACAAAAAATGGACACAAATTATGACATGCACTAAAAATGAAAAAGAACAGGAAAAGTAAAAAGGAAAAAAAGAACAGAATAGAGAAAAGAAAATAACGCACCAGGAATCGCATGCCATCCAGTTATGCGCGGTAAAATGTAAAAAGAAACGAGTATAAGGAAGTTCAAAGCGCACGCACCTACACCACCCTACAAAATGAAGCTCATTTAATGCAACCATTGTATGCGAGATGCGACTCATGCGCTGTAGTCATATATGTACACCTAGCATCCAATTTGTCCGGTACCTTCAGACACCCATCCCCGCAGCCCTCAGACAGTACCATTACGGCACGTCGTCCGGGTGCAAGCGAGCTCGAGCTCACAAAATCCGTGTCCTAATTTTGTTTCTTTCTTTTGGTTTCCAACTACCCCAATAATTGTTGTGCACTAGTGGTTCCATAAAGGAAAGAACCGTACCAATGAGACCAGTGCAATAATGCATGCAATGCAACCAGCATAGTTTGTAAGCTATCAAAGAAAAAATAATTTGTTCTACCAAGTTGCTTTTTGCCTCTACCCAAGAACAGTAAGTAGTAAGCATCAGGTATAATTCACAAGTTCTATATGTATGTAGTTTTTAATATTGAATATAACCGGAAAAGGCCTGTGATGGTTACTAATTAGTGCAATAGAAAGTACTAAAGAACAAGGTAAAACACACAAGAAGTCAACAAGTGAAATCCTTCCATGCAAGAGATGACAATAACTTACAGGAGGACCAAGCTCAGGAGGTATAATAAGTCTTCTCTTGCCACCTGGTTTCATGTTCCGAATCCCCTCTTCAAATCCTGCATCAGAAAAGCGTGAAATGAGTCATAGTGTTACAGCGCTATGCCCCAAGAAGTTCAACCGAGTAATCCGACCCAGGGTGGTTTTGCAAACCCAGAAACAACTCAGAATATAATTGATCTTGAAGACTGAGAGATGAATAGGCAGAAGTTTGAAAAGTTAAGAATTCAGGAAAACAAAGGAGGCCATACTATGTAATTAACTAGCTAATACTTTCCTGGAACTAATGATTTGTTGCCTAGCCGAATTTTGGCAGGCGAGCCCTGAATGTACGTGCTATCTATCCTTCGTCCTGATTCGTTGTAGCCAACATAGTGAAATATAACCTGTAGTTCGGCAGATGGAAGTCAATATCATGCAAGTAGAGTAGAACAGTAGTATTAGCATATGCTGCAAATATTAAAACTCAAGGTAGTTCCCTACAGTAGTCACCTACTTTAGAAAAAAATGTAAAATTTCATGTTTGCCTTTAAACTTTGCAACATCATTATCCCAATATCCTTAATCATCCTTTAGTTAGTATTACTGTGGAAGAACAAACTAGTCCATGCATAACAAATCAATATGAGAGGATGAGATTGAAAAGTTATGTACAACATGTTCACACACAACATATAAAATATGGAACAACAAACAGTTGATTCGTATCTCAAGAAAACATGAATGACAGAACACACATAAATATATTATAGTTGAGAGTGTTAGACAGAAAAAGCAATAAATGTAACTGCGGCGGGAGAACCTGCTGACCATCCTTCGGGCAATCGCCTGTACCAACTTTGACCTCCTCATATATTAATCCGGAGTTGCTTGTTATATAGTTGTCAGGTGTCACTACTTTCACCTGAAAACCTGAAATGTATTTAGTCAATATAGTGTAATATTTAGGAGGGAAGAACAAAGCTTATTTCAGGAAGGTTAATTTATCATTCAGGTTCCAGAATTAGAAGATAGAAACAAATACCATACATACAATGGTTCCTTGAGTAGCCAAACATCAACTAAATTTAAAATGCTGATGATCTGAAATTTGCATTTGACTTATAAATAAATTAGTGTAGGCACAAGAAGAAGGGCTATAAATTCCATTGATGTTTGTGTAAGCGAAAAAATTACAAGTTACTGGCTTATAGTCTGGACTTCTCAAATCCTCTTGGAATCACATGGAATCATATTCAGTTGTAAACTATATCTACAAAACATCCGTCGTTAACTACCAGGTATTGCTACATAATGTAAAGAAAAAACAAAATCTACATCATCAGAAATGGGTTTCTCACCTTCTCTGATGAAGCTTGGAAAATCATCAGGTGCACGGTTGGCTTCCTGAATTTTCTTGTTCTGTTGAAGCAACCGCCTTTCGTCGTAAGGGCTCATGCCTTTGGTCCTGCCATGGGCCGAGAACGTAACCGACAGCGCCGGTGTAGCCAGCAGCAGAGCAAGAGCTGCCCGCCTCCTGATCCTCCCCTCCACAACACTCTTCTGCTCGCCATTGCATCGCCCTCGCTTGCCACCCAAGACACTGGATCAGTTGCACAAAAAGGGTCTCCATGAAGCATTAAAAAACCACGAGAAGTATAACATACAAATTCTACTAAATGTTAAAGAGTCCACGCAGCGCGATGAATGTAGAGTCGCTTTGTTGATTCAGTATGCAAAAAGTAACAGAACTAGAGGTCGATATTCTGCAGTTCAGAACGACGCTATAGCCTATATCCTTCCAGTTACCAAACCGTTTGCCTAGACTCGAAGCAGTTGAGCTTTAACTGCGCTAATGGTCTCACATTGGTCTATATGGAATCAAAAATTGATTCACTAGAAGTCAAAAAAAAAATTGATTCACTACAAATAACAACAACTCAATTCCTATCGAATTCCCACGGAGGAATCCCCATATGGTAGAAGCTAGCAACCAAAATCAAGCGTTTCATTTCTTCAAAAAGGGGAATTACCATACTAATCCCCTCTTCCCGTCGCGCCTAGCAGCCGCGGATGCCGTCCTGGACGGAGCGACCAATCCTGCAAGAACCGCGAGAAACATGAGCAAATGAACAAGCTAGCATCGTCGTTTAGGGAGGCGAGCAACCAATCCTCACGGTTGCAAGAGGACATGATGGAGCGGGAGGAGGACACCAGCTCCATCTCCTTCTCCTCCAATGGCGGCCGCTTCTCCAAGCTCGCAGGGGAAGAGAAGAATCAGGAGGGGATAAGCCGATGGGGGTTTTGGGTTCTGCGTGCGTGAGCTCGGTGCACGAGCCGAGGTGGACCGCGCCCAGCCACACCCTCGGGCCCTAGACAAGAAGCGAATGGGTCCACTGTCAGCGGCCAGAGGTGTGTACTTCTGTGGCTGGACCCACCGCGGCGTGTCCGCAGCCATAACCATCCCTCGATTTCTCTCCACGCCGTACCGCACCGCACCGCCAGGCCGCTTCTCCCCGGCGGCTTCGAAGTGCGAGCGGAAGGGAGCCATGTCGCGGTGGCGCGCCGTCGCATCCCGCCTCTCCGCGGCGGCGGACTCCCACCTCCTCCCCAGGGCCTTCTCCAGGGGTCCCTCGCCGCTTCCCCAGGCTCTGTCCAGGACCTTCTCCAAGGCCGCCGCCGCCGCCGCCACGTCGCACAGCCCTAGCGCCGCGCCCTCCTCCGCTGCTTCCACGGGGCCGAGGCCCGAGGTACGGACCGCCGCTCTCGCATCCCAAAGACGACATTTTTCCCGCTTATTGTTGGGCTCATAGCGTGATCTGGCGGATTTGGTTGGGGTTTACAACATCACCTGTGTCGGTCCAGCGCGAATCGGTGTTGCAAGTAGGCAGCTATTGGGGGTTGCTGGTGTGGGTGGTTGGGTCGGCATTCTAGGTCTCGGGTGCTGCATCTCCACCTAGGTGGCTAGGTTGCAGTTCGATCAGCTATTTGTGTTGTGCTGCTCTGCTCCAAGCGTTAGCATAAAGTAGGTCTATATTTACCCTTGTGTGCTTCTATGCGTCACAGATCAAGCGCTTTCAGAGTTGTTCTGACTCATCTAATCACCTGTGCAACAATAAGAAAGAAGGGGATTTATCGCGTGCAAAGTTAACCTGGCCTCATTAATGAAGCTTGCACTCTCTTTTCCTAGTTGAAAGTCAAAAAATGGGAAATATTCACATGGTTGATATGTTCTTCCGTCTTTCTGCATTATATATTTTGAAATTATTGGGTTTCTTGTATGTTATTTATTTCCTTTTTTGGTTCATTGATGACTGTAATCCCTAGCAACGCTAGACTCATAACAAGAAATTGGCATTAACAAGTGCTATGCATAGTGCTCTGTAAAGATTTGCATTTCATGAGTATGTAAGGTAGAAATGGAAGGATCTTACGACATCATAAAACAAGTTGTTACTTACTCAGAACATTTATTTAGTGATATTCGTAGCTACTTACTGTATACCTGCATATCTCACATAATGCAAGGTACAAGGTCTTAATTTAAACTTGATATGTGTGCAACTCGTATACGTCTGTTGTTAAGGATGAATTGTTTGTTTTATAGGTCAGAATAAATTCTTTGTTCCTGTCCAAGCCCTGTTCACTGGCATTGCCTCCTGACTCCCCTCTTAGAGCAGAAGATCCACACTATGAGGGCATTAAGCGTGTGATGCTCACGCTGCTGATGTTCTACAGTAAGCAAAGCAAGTCCATCAGAGGAGCAAATGCTGTTTATCACCGCATCACTTCTCATGTTGACAGGCCTGATATCTATGAAGGTATACTTGTTGGGAAACTCGCTTCTTTTTAACTTACATTCAGCATGTCATTGATCATTTTGTATTTGGTGTTTGTTTTTTGTCTATTTATTTCTGTTTTGCATTAAGACTAAATCTGCATACTCTGGTACTTATTACTACTTATCCAGAGAAGATAACGCTGGCTATTCATGTCTTTCTGCATGATTGGTATTGACAATGATTTAGCAATATAACTTAAATTCTTATATCTGAAATCCCTGGGAGCTATATAGATCCGTAATTATTCAGTTTGAGCCGTGTGGTAGAAATTAGTTTCCTGCTTCTCCGAACAAACTAGTACCTTAACTGGTGAGCACCAACTAGGCAACCGCAGCCAAAGATACAAAATTGCTACCGGTACATGGTTTTCTTTTTTCCATTGAGGACTTCTACTTTTCCTGCTCTTGCAGGCAGATGCTTTACAAGTTCTTGGGTTTTGAAAAGTTGTAGGAGATAAAGTCCAGTCTTGTACATATTTAGTCCCGGTACATAGAAGAACATTAACTTTGTAGAATTCTCAGCTTTGTTTGCAAATGAGAATTGCTGATTACTAGAGCATTAGTATCCACCAGTTACATCATGTTTCCAGAAATTGCATGATTGCATCACTGAACCACTTTATCTTACATGTGTTATTTATATAGGGTACATTACGTTTTGCTTAACTTGTATGTTTACGGAAGGTGAATAATGCATGTGCATTCTGAGACTCTGAGCACATCAAAATTCAATTAATGTCATGTTATGTTATGTGTTAAGGCTTTATGTCAACAAACACTTACAATTATCACTGATAAACATTATCTGCTGATACCCAATTTGTTAACTGCTTTGTGAATACTTTGTAGCCTCTAATTGTTAATGAATTTGGGCTGGGATAGCACGTCCTTTGCATCTAATAGAAGTTAATCTTGTCATTTCACTTTTTTATGCTTGATATTTATGTAGACAGCAATTTCTTGTGTCTCTTTTGCAGTGTTTCAGTTGGAGAAAACATTTAAAACAACATTTTCATTGCTTGTTCTTCATATGTGGCTCGTTCTACGTCGCTTGAAGGAAGAAGGGAAGGATGGTTTTAAATTTGGACAGTACATCTATGAAACTTACAATCATGATGTAGAGCTCAGAGTTTCTAAAGCCGGGGTGAGTTGTCCAGAATTCTAAAAGAGTATATATCTGATGTTTAATTATCTAATGCATCTCTGTTTTCTTGATTGTTAACTCTGACGGTTTTAATCCTCCTTATTGATTGCCCTAATGAACTACTCCCTCCGTATCATAATGTAAGATGTTTTAGCTATTTTAGTATGGACCACATACGGAGCAAAATGAGTGAATGTACACACTAAAATGTGTCTACATACATCCGTATGTAGTCCATGTTGAAATAGCTAAAACATTTTATATTATGATACGGAGGAAGTACTAGTGATTAGTAACACATCCATTACCATCACATACATGTGATGTCAGGCTTCTTTATTATATCTGCCAGAAAATGTGATACATAGGTGAATACTAACGAGTTGGTTCAAAGCAAGCTACAGTATCTATTGTGCTTTTTTTGTTCATCAAGGTAAAAAAAGAACTGGATAATTGCTCGACCTAACTCCGCCTATGTCTTCTAGGCATAGCCGGTCCCAAGCCCGGGTAAAGGAGGAGGGTTGTGATAGGCTTGGCAAGCCAACGTAAAAACTAGCCAGTCCCATGGATATGAAACCCACGAGAGTAGTACTAGGGTGGGTGACCTCCTGGGAAGTCCTCGTGAAAGGTTTCATATCTAAGGGTTGTGATAGGCTTGGCGAGCCAACGTAAAAACTAGCCAGTCCTATGGGTATGAAACCCATTTGGGCGAGAGTAGTACCAGGATGGGTGACCTCCTGAGAAGTCCTCGTGAAAGGGTTTCATATCTAGCCTACCCCAACTTGTTTGGGACAAAAGGCTTTGTTAAGGTTAAGGTATAATTGCTCGACCTATCTAACTGATGCATCTTCATTTGTCTATGTAATACACACTTGAATAAACACGTATAGTAAGAGGCTCCCAAGTGAACCAAACTAGTGTTAGTGTATAAACAGTCCACCATCCTTAGGTGCAATGCCATCAAACTATGTCGCCACAGCACCACACTTGAGTCAAGTGAGGAAATTGTGGTCTGTCTAGGGTTGGACTGTGGCAAAAAGCATCACCTGGATGTAGCTGGCATCTTGATACCCACAGTTTCTATTAGAATTGGTTAGCAAAAATTTGGATATTTACGATGTAAGCGGCAATGCTCTTTTTATTTATTTTGAGTTTGTATTTGTACTGTATTTTTTGCATTGGCTGAATTTACTGTCATTTTTCGGTGGGTTCTTTATGGCACAGGGAGATGGAATTACCATAGTATACATATACTAGACTGAAAAGACTAAATTGGTAGCAGCTTATTAACCCATTAGGCCATTATCATGAGTTACTACTTACTAGTATGGAACCAAAAGTAGAACTGGGTCTTTCTTGTGAGAAAAAAGCTAGTATTATGTGTGCAATGCTGAAAGGACGTTGCTGTTTTTTTTTTGTAATTGGAATAAAACATGCAAATAATATTGTCATGCCTGGAATCCATAGTGTTTGATCATCCATTTCACTTCGGCTTGCATGGTCTGAAGACATACTTCTCTTTGTGCATGCTATCCCTTGTGAAAGTTAAGTGTGTGACATACTAGCGCCTCTGCAGGTTAACTTGCTATTGACAAAATGGATGAAAGAGTTAGAGAAGATATTCTATGGGAACATTGTGAAATATGACACTGCAATAAGCCAAGAAGCACGCCAGGATGATCTTGTAGATGTCATCTGGAGGTAATAATTTTGTTATCTTCTTTAAATATGCAGATGATCGTTCCATAAAGATGAAAATGGACGATCCATGATCCCAAGGTCCCATCTAATTGCAAGATCTACCTATCTATAAACTATGTTTCGTGGGTTCATCTTATTGGTCTTCTCCAGTATAATAGGAATAAGAATAATACCATTATACATGTTAAGTAGTTAAATCAAGAGATTTAATTATCTAGGCTGATGCTTGTTCATTCTGTTAACTGCACCTAGACGATAAAACATGTGTTAGCTTAGCTTACCGGCCATTCATTATTCTTAATAAGCTAGTACAGTATTGTCAAGGAAATTAAAGACTTTTCTGGCAAAATAAAATGCTTTATCAAGGAAAGGAATAGTTCACTAGATTTATAGATCAAGTATAGAACCTAATTCTGCTTCTGTTGTCGTCTCAACTGAATAATTTTGACATGAAGATGACAGCTTTGTACTTACCGACCAACAGTAAATCTTAAAGTTTGACCATTTGAATGCAAAGTTGTGGATAAACAATTGGTTCGTATTGGGTGAACGTTGATTCCGGGCAGATCTTATAAGCTTTCAATCTGATGCTTTACAGTCTCGGGCTTGGTTGGTGTGTCATATTTTCTAAATTAAATTGCTGAGAGACCTCATGAATAGCTTAATGAACACCATCCTTGTATGGTTATACTGCCCTAGCAATCTCTATTTTTCATTCGAAGTTAGGATGCGTGGGTTGACCAGTTAAGTATGGGGCACTTTCATCAGAGTAATCTGCTCTTCTTAAAAAGATGTTCTGAGGATGATGCTGGAATGATGGACAATAAATTCTGTGCTGGAGTGGGTCAATCGAAGCGGAGTATTTTTTTCACATCCATTTTTACTGCCTTACCTTGCAGCTTTTACCCATGTGGAACTCCATGTGCACCATTCTTACTTTTGTGCTAATCCATTGAAAGATATACAACGGCCCAATTAGCAATTTAATTTAACAGCTAGGTTTTGACAAAGATTGAAGGGTCTGTCCAAACTTACCTATCCATTTTGGCATATCTATCTTGATAGAATCAGCAGGAAAATGAGCATGTATGCTTTTCTTGTTGGTCCATTAATGGCATATATTAAATTATTAATAGACTCTGGTCATAACTATCATGTTGTCTCATTAACTGCGAGGACCAATATTTCCAAACTATCCTGGGGCACATAGTCGTTCCACACGTTTCGTACTCTTAACTGAACGACAGGCTATCCTAGTGGCCGTTTGATCATTGGGAAGTATGGTGGATTCTAACTAAGGAGCATGCACAAGGAGATACTGCAACAAATGTTGCTTCTGATTCTGTATTCGTGCAAAGTTTAATTAGTTGATAGGAATATGTATTTATACTGCAGCTTTCGAACATCAAAGCTGTAACTTTTTATCGTTACGGCACTCGTAGTAATTATGTGATGTAGTCGCTTAAATCATGATGTATTTCTTTCAGAATGAAACACTGTGACATTATGTATGATAGTTACTTGTGTTGAATTGTTAGGAATGTGTACGCGGATGAAGCTTCACAGCCTATGGACGCAGCTGCTACTCCTGCTGTCCAGGCAAGTTCCTTTTCTGATGGAGACAACTTTAGGAAGTAGCTGATGATCTATCATATTTCACAAAACCTAAGACTACCACCTGTTCTCTTGAATCTCAGGCATTGGCAAGATACACTCGAAGGGAGGCAACTTGTCTATCATTGACAGGTCAGTGTCGACTAACTCTCCCCTTTCCCTCCCCCATGCACGATCGCTCACATCCTTACAAAAACGCAAACACCTGTGTGCACACACAAACTAACATCCTTTTCTTGTATATTAATTGAAAACTCACAAGTTCTGGTTCTGGACATTTGAACAACAGATAAAGAAGCTATGTTCTCTGGCAACTTCAAATTTTCAAACGTGCTGCCAAACGTTCCCAGCCCAGCGAAGCAACGGCGATGAGCGTTGCCATGGTAGATCGGTATTCCATATGAAGCTTGGTATACATGGACAAGAAAGACTGAAAGACCCATGAGCATTACAAATAATAGGATTTTTCAGTATTTATTTATGGTCGATTCTCAGCATTTTGTGCCGTTTTGACGGGGTGTACCTCGCTCAAGCTTAGGGACTTTCTTTATGTTTATCCTGCGCGAGAAATACAGTCTTAATTGGACGTCCTCTTGGAATGGAGCACATGGTGGAAACATTTTGGTTGTTGAATACTCGGTAGTCTTTATGATTCCGTTTGGTGGCTGATTTGGACTAGCATCATTCACGTATGTGATAGAACAGTATACGTACCAATCTGTCATCTCAAACAGGGTTTTGCTCTGGAAAAACGATTGTAAACAAAGCTTCTTGGAATCTATTCGCGAGTGCTGACAAACTTTCTTCATCTGTTTTATGATTGTAAACAAAGCTTTATTTTGTTCCTTTTGACGCCAGTTGCATGAGGTTCTCTTTTTTCACCCTCTGTTTTGCTACTTGTTCTTGTTCGTGGTTGAAGAAACCTGGGTGCGCACGGACCATCTGAACTTTTTGAAGTCGTCCTCCTGCCAGACACGGCAGCGTCGACCTCTGGCTGTCACTCGACCGTATGTGAATGCCATCACTATCACTAATCGGTGCTCGGTTTGGAAGACTGTAGTTTCCCTCTTTTGCGTTTATTAAAGTCAATGGCCCAACCGCGTAGTCGGTGAATGTGCCGGTAGAAGAGCGTGACGGCAGCAGCAGCGAGAAGGTGCGGCCGATAAGGGGAAGTGCGCTGCCACTGGGGCATATGCTTCCGGTTCGACAAAACATTTTCTAAATGTTTAAAATTTCTGAAAAAAATTGTGCGCGTAAATCCACATGTTTCATTTGTGCGTAGAAAGTTTACGGAGAAACGACTTATTAGTTGGCCTATGTAAAATAGAAAAAAAATATGTCACATGATTACTGCTATATAGTACCAAAACTTTTTTTTACGGAGGCAAACTAAATAGTAATTTCGTCACGAAACTCATGTGCAGGTCACATATTTTGCGAAACATATACATGGAATTTTTATTTCAGATTTTTTGGACATGTTTTTGACATTTTAATTAGGACATGTTCCGACTGGCCATGGGGATGTTATAGAAGGAAGGTGTCCTCCAGTGCACTGTAGTGTGCATGGAAGATCGGAGACCGCATCCATGGATATCTACGGGAGCTTATTCTCAACGACAAATCCATGGACAACATATTCTCGTCCAGTTTCTGACCCTCGTGGCCGAGAGGCGGTCACTCTGAGCTCTAGCGTCGGTGGTGTACGTTCTGGTGCTATCTCACCTTCTTCCTCCCGCCGGACCTGACAAAAGGGTTGATATTTTGCAGCTTCACCGTGACAAGCAACACCTGCCCCGTCCCAAGTGGTGTCGTCCCCGGGGACGACACAGGTGGTCATGGCGTGGAGCTCATCTGCAATTCTGTTGAGAAGGGTCTAATGACGTTTTCCATTTTATGTTCATGTCCTTTAAAAAAACCATGGACTATGATGTAACCTGTATTTTCATTGAGGTCCTCTTTGTAAAATGTAATCCTACGGCTCCTAATTAGCGAAGTTTCGAGACCCTATGGGATAGTTTTTTTGTTAAAAAAGATTTAGTACGCGAGCTGAAGCTAAGTACTACTCCCTCTGTTTCTAAATATAAAATATTTTAGGTGTTTCACATATTGTCTAAATGTTGACTAAAATGAGTGAACATACATATTAAAACGTGTCTATAAACGTGGACAAATGCTAAAACATCTTATACACCGTGGAACATATGGAATAGTAGATAGTTGAATGATTCCACCTGTCTTGTTTCTGTTCATTGCCTTTCAATTCAAGGTGTCAAGTCCTGCAGCGAAAAAGCACGGCGAAACTCACCTTTGTTGTCCAATTTCAGAGGTTGACAAGTGGATCGAGTTGTGAGCATGAGAAATTCAGGATCTGGCCACAGGTTCAACTCACCCCCACCCACCAACTATTCCGTTTCCGACATGTGGGCCCGGATCATGGTGGCGCTTTAGATGCGGCCCCACATGACTAGCACAACTTTGGTGTACAATTATTTGTTGTTTTCTCGAGATTACACTTTGAATCTTTGATTTATTGATTTCCTTTTATTTACCTGCACTTAATTAGATTTTTTCTCACGATTTTCTACGGTCTCCTCCTGCTCTCGTCGTCGTCTTCTCCTGCTGCGCGGCCCGACCAATAGACCGACACATCACCGGGAGAGTGGAAGCGACGGCGGCCGGCGGCGGCCATGGAGGGAGTTGCCGAGAGGGAACCGCTCCTCCGCTCCGAGATCCACGGCTTCATCACCTACGCAGGTCGCCCTCTCCAGTCCGAGCGCCGCCGCTACTCCCTTTCCTGCCCCCTTTCTCTGTTTTTTCTCGGTGGACCGCCGATTCTGTAGCTGGACTGGGCTTCCTCGTTCGTGCTCTCTTGCTCGAGCCGTGATTCTTTCGGGCTCTGTAGTTGCTACCACTTGACGCCTCGCTCTCCCTAGCTCTCGTCGTTCTTCAAGCGTCGCTGTTCATGCATTTCCCAATCTCAATACATGTGCTCTTTTAGGGGCTAATTCGTGCTGTTTGTGATTTGGGTTGCCGATTGCAATTCTTTTGGGGGTCGATTTTCGATTTCCTAGTGTTTTGTGGTTGCTGGAAATTTCGTCCAATGCTCAGTTTCATGGTTCATCTGATTCTTCCTGACTTTTTTACCCTCGAAACTTTGACCTTCTAAGCTTTAGGGCTTTGCGATTAGCGTGGTTTTTTTAGTCTCTCTTGTCGTTATTATGATCAAGTAGACTGCAATTTACGTTTAGTTCGTTTCTATCTTCTGCTGTTGAAAGAAGGCTGAGTTCTCGTTTGTGTTTCTTGCTTTGGTGGTTGGTGGACAGACCTCAACTTTGACAAGCTCAAGGCGGAGGCCGCGGCGCGCTGGTTCCGGCCAAATGAGATCTACGCCGTCCTGGCCAACCATGAGAGATTCAAGGTCCATGCACAGCCCATCGACAAGCCCGTCAGTATGTGTCTCGCACCAACCCTAAACCTCTTGAGATCCATGCACTGTGCTCTTGACATCCATCCGTACTTTTGGGGTGTTGAATCTCCATCACTGGTCTTTCTTCTTCTCTCTTAAGGAGAAACAAATGCTTTGTGTCTTGATGCATTGATAGATAATGAATATCAGCACAACCTCTGTACATGTCCAAAGAAGGGCCATCTTGAGCAAACAAACACTATTACATCAAGATAACAACATTCGTTGAATAGAAGAAGCCCAGCAGTCAGTAATTTGTTGCTGGGATTTGGGGGGGATGCTGTAGATTGAATTCGTGCCAGCTTTGGTAGTAAAATCGGCAATCAAAGAGGAGGTGCTGCATCATCCGTGCATTTTGATCACCCATCCTACGCCTTTAGAACACAATAGATGAATGGCTGCATGTTGAGAGCTGGAGTATAAGTATAATAAGCATGATTTCCATAAAGTTCCCTCGTTCCGAAATGTTTGTGCACTCAGCCTTGTTCTTATTGTTCTCCTCAGTATACAATCTGTTGGGTTATAAGAGATTATTCAATTATGAATGTAATAAGTAATAAATATACACCACCAGGAGCAGTTATGCTTGTCTCCCTTGTGTGCAAGAATCAGTGTGTACAAAATATAAAATCGATGATAACTATGCTACCATAAGTAAAATAAACAGTTTTTCCTGTCCCTAATGCACATGTGCACTTAACTCTTGCTTGTTTTGAATCAGCTATTTGTGCATACTTATCTCATTTCGAGCAGACAACCCTCTTGGTATTGAATTTGCTACCTGTGTTTTCTTTAGAGGACCGTCTGGGAAACACAAATAATGGCCGCGGCTAAAAACTTCATTAAGAGAAACCATCGATTTGTGATAATTTTTTGTGAAAGTAAACAGTGTTCACGTCATTGTGTTTAGATACCAGTTGGGCTATACGCTCTATAAATTCTACATTGTTCTGATTGCAGTTTCTTGCAAGAATGTCTAAGTCTTGAAGTTTTATTGAAAATGTTGCCTTTGTGTTGTTCTTTGAAATATAATCCTATCATGTTTGTACTTGACCACTTCAACCATCTGTTGTAACTTTCTTGTAAACCAGGCGGTACTATTGTTCTATATGATCGTAAAGTTGTTCGGAACTTCCGAAAGGATGGTCATAATTGGAAAAAAAGAAGGATGGCAAGACTGTCCAAGAAGCCCATGAAAAATTGAAGGTGAGACTACCCCTCCCTAAGAAACTAAAATTTCACTGCTGTTGTTACGTTCTAGTATCCCCACAAGTATTGTTGTTAATTTCTGTCATTTCATAGATTGGTAACGAAGAGAGGGTTCATGTCTATTACGCTCGAGGTGAGCATAATCCAAATTTCTTTAGGAGATGCTACTGGCTACTTGACAAGTAAGAGTTCAGCTCTATCAGTTTTTTTGTGTGCAGTATGCGTTGCATTGATTTTTGTTTGTGCGATTCGTTTCTTGTTTCTGTGTTCTATAGTATACATAGGCAGTGAAACTTTACCAGATTGTCAGAACTGTTCGGTTATCTAAAGCTAATACAAGCTTCTAGAGATATTTGTTGTCAACATTGTTTCCTGTCTACGACCTGTCTGAATTTTTTGTTCAATGTTCGTTTCATCTAGTCTGAGAAACAGCTTTATATTAGCAGTGGGTAAGTGTCATCACCATATTAATTGGGACCTGATGTATAGCAGTGAAATTTCTTTCAAGGCTTTCAGAATGCAGAGTGGCATACAATTAACATTTTCCACTGCATGTATCAGATACAAACTCAGATATAATTACATTTTCTTGCTGACATGGTTCTTGGTTGTTTCTTATTCAGAGAGGCTGAACGCATAGTTCTTGTGCATTATCGTCAAACATCTGAGGTTATTTTTCCCCATCGCTTTTTTCTATTTTGAAGTATAATTAAAAGGCGTGTGCTAGGTTAATCATGTTTGTTCTGTTGTTCATACTATTGTACATATGTCCTAAGCATATCTATATGTTCTGTTACACATAGTCTCCTAATCTGGTTCCTCTTGACCAGGAAAATACCATAGCACATCTGAGCACAGAAGTTGAAGTCGAAGTGCCCACAGTAAATGTGATTCAGTACAATACCTCTACTCCAGCTTCAGCAGATTCAGTCTCTGCTCATACTGAGCTATCATTCTCTAATCCTGCTCCAGAGGAAATTAACTCACATGTTGGCAGTGCAATTTCTAATGGTGAGATATGCTTTAGTCCTAATGATGTGTTGAACGTCTATGCACTGTTTGGGAGCGTCTTGAGAAAATTTTATGCTCCAGTGAGCTAACATTTAGTTTTATTTCACTCTCCGATGATATCATAATACTTGCCGACTGTTTGCTGTACTTATGATTCTACTACTCTATCTTGGATTGCTATCATGCAGAAACTGGCGGCTCTACTCTGGAGGAATTTTGGGCACATCTACTGGAGTCATCTATGAATAAGGATACTTCTTCTTGCGGTGGGACTTTTGGACAGAGCTGCAATATTTCATATTACTTTTACATAAAATGTAATATTGCTCATTATATAAAACAGGAGGATCTGGCGCATTCAGTCAGCAAATTGAATACGGACAGAAGAATTCTGGAAGTAACATCAACACCTCAAATAATGTAAGTGAGCTGCTTTATTAAATTGCAATACTAGTATACTATACAATTAAAATTGTGTACAAAAGTAACTACTACATTGCCAAATTCGATGTTGTCGCGGTCCTTAATTGATTAGTCTTTATTCCATATTTAAAGTACAAGTTACAATATTGAAACGAGCCTTTACCTCTCTCAACCACCTTTCTTTGTCAATACTCATGGTGTTTTATGTATATGTTATTTGCCGTGTACCTGCAACGTTTTTATATTGCGACCCAATAGGTCTTCTGTTCTGTCTGCCACAATATATCTTTATATTTTTTTCCTATAAAATATCAAGCTTATTTTTGGGGCTCTGGAAAACATGTCTAAGATTACGTTCTTCATTTTGCCATTGTAAGTTTCCTGGTATTTTCTCAGATAAGATGTTATCGGTATTTTTTTTGTACCATTGGGTTTCCATGGAGATTAATGTGCCATGTGTGTGTGTGTGTGGATATATTGTTAATTCCATACTGACACATGGCATGGGAAGTCAGTTAATGAATTAGTTCTGATAGTCTGGTTCTATGCTGCAAAGAGAGTGCACGAGCCATAGGTCATTTCCTTGTTCTTGAGCTAAAGTACGCTCTATCCTTCATCCATTGTTGGGAGAGGGGCATTAGTCAAACATGTGATGTGAGCATGTGTACATATGCACATGGGTGCAAATTTTATTTCATTGTCACTTTGTGACTCTAAATTGGCAGCTTAGATGGATCACTAATTATCTTATGCAGGCTATATAAGTTTCACTAGTTAATTGGATACCTGAAGCTTATCCTACTAATTACGCCCTTCAATCAGGTACCTGCAAACCATATCGGAGCTCTGGATCATCAAGTAGACCAGCCTCAGTATCTTCTACAAGAAGATCTGGATTCTCTACCACAGCAATTTCTAAGTTCTCCGCAAAAAACTCCAGTGGATGGTAACATTCCTAATGATATGCCTGCTAGGGAGAACAGTCTCGGACTGTGGAAGTACTTGAATGATGACAGTCCTTGTTTAGGGGATAATATTGCGAGCAACGAAAAACTCTTCAACATCACTGATTTCTCCCCAGAATGGGCTTGTTCAACAGAGCATACCAAGGTTTGCCCCATTTATGTTATACTGAAATACCATCGTTGTTTTACTATAGTTGTGTATTTTCATTCCAACTGTTCAATTCTAATGGAAATGTTCCACTACATCTTCATCTGGCACCTGTTACCAAAATCATTTTTTAAATTATCTATCAGGTACTTCTCCTAGTAGGATGGTTGCTTTACTGCAATGTAGTGAATGGACGTACATATATAATGTATTATATAGAAAAAATTGCATGCACAAGCCACATGAGCTCATATATTTGTAAATTGTAATATTCTATCATACAAAATTATTGACAGTTGCTGAATTGTAGATCCTGGTGATTGGGCACTACAATGAGCAATACACACATCTATCTGGCTCCAATCTATACGGTATCTTTGGTGATAACTGTGTTGCTGCAAGTATGGTTCAAACTGGTGTCTATCGTTTTATGATTGGACCACATACACCTGGACGAGTGGATTTTTATTTGACTCTAGATGGGACAACACCAATCACCGAGGTTTTGAGTTTTGAGTATCGCAGTATGCCTGGAAGCTCACTGCAGAGTGCGTTGAAGCCGTTGGATGATGAGTACACAAAGTCAAAGTTTCGGATGCAGATGAGACTAGCTCGTCTACTGTTTATTACAAACAAGAAAAAGATAGCACCAAAGCTTCTTGTAGAAGGTAGCAAAGTTTCCAATCTCATCTCGGCATCGCCAGAGAAGGAATGGATGGATCTTTGGAAAATTGCTAGTGATTCTGAAGGCACACATGTTCCTGCTACCGAGGACTTGCTTGAATTAGTATTGCGGAATAGATTGCAAGAATGGCTTCTGGAAAGATTAATTGGAGGCCATAAGTCAACCGGCCGTGATGATCTAGGACAAGGACCTATCCATCTATGTTCTTTCCTTGGGTATACTTGGGCTATCCGCTTGTTTTCTGTCTCCGGATTCTCCTTGGATTTCCGTGATTCTTCTGGTTGGACAGCTTTACACTGGGCTGCATACCACGGGAGGTATCCTCTATTTTCTGATTCTCTATCCTTCCTTAGCTGATTAGCATGGAATATAGGAAAATGGGAGCAACAATCATTTTCTATTTGTGTTCTGGTTCTGGCAACTGTGAATGTTTATTAAATTTATGAGTCAAACTTCATTGGACCTAACTGACTAGAAACCGTTACTGTTCGTTAAACAAAATGAGCCATATATTGTTTTCAACAACCTGCTAGCTTTGGAAAGGTGTATGTGAAAAAGATCTCATCTACAGTATTAGATGGTGACCTTAGACATATTTGATTGTTTTCACCTTAGGTGACTAGTAATTATTAATCTTGGAAACATTTGTGTTGGAATCTACATATATCTTGTTACTTACCTTTTTTTTCTACAACTTTTGCCAGGGAAAGAATGGTTGCTGCTCTTTTATCTGCTGGAGCAAATCCAAGCCTGGTTACAGATCCTACTGCAGTGTCCCCTGGTGGATACACTCCTGCTGATCTGGCAGCAAAACAAGGTTATGTGGGCTTAGCTGCATATCTTGCTGAGAAAGGATTGACTGCACATTTTGAGTCTATGTCACTTTCCCAAAATCCTGACCGATCACCATCAAGGGCGAAACTAACAAAAGTACATAGCGAGAAGTTTGAGAATCTTACTGAACAAGAACTTTGCTTAAAAGAATCTTTAGCAGCCTATCGAAATGCAGCTGATGCTGCTAGTAATATCCAAGCCGCACTTAGGGATAGAACCCTTAAGCTCCAAACAAAAGCAATTGAATTGGCCCATCCTGAGATTCAAGCAGCTGCGATAGTTGCTGCTATGAGGATTCAGCATGCATTCAGGAACTACAACAAGAAGAAAGAGATGAGGGCTGCTGCACGAATACAAAATCATTTCCGCACATGGAAGGTCAGAAGGAACTTCACGAACATGCGAAGACAAGCTATCAGAATACAGGTAAGTTGCATGTTCCTATTGCATGATTTGATTTGTTACTTTCTGTGGGTGAATTGATTGCATAAATATCCGCCATACTGCTGAAAATCACTTAATTTTGGTATTCAATGTGTCGGAAGAACAAGGCGATGTCATTTTGAAGTTCTTATTTTTGGGAAGCCAATCGGACATGTGCTGTTATCATGTTATTAGAATATTGTAATGATTATAATATTTCCCCAGGCTGCATACCGAGGCCACCAAGTGAGACGTCAGTACCGCAAGGTAATATGGTCTGTTGGAATCGTGGAGAAAGCTATTTTGCGATGGAGAAAGAAGCGAAAAGGCTTGCGCGGCATTGCAGATGGAATGGCAGTAGAGATGGCAGTGGAAGTAGAACCTGCAAGCACCGCAGAAGAAGGTTTCTTCCAGGCCAGCCGGCAACAAGCTGAGGACAGATTTAATAGATCAGTGGTACGTGTTCAAGCTCTGTTTCGTTGTCACCGGGCACAACATGAGTACCGAAGGATGAGGATCGCTCATGAGGAGGCCAGGGTATGCATTTTACTCTCTTCAATACTTTTTTTTTGAAATCGGGTATGTATTACTCAGCCAAAAGAATTTTGGTTACAAAAGTCATTACATTTATCACTGGGTAGATGACAGAGCCTGTGAGAATGCTTGATGTGATATCTAAAATCCTAAATAAAGTTAGTTTAATAGGAAAGTGTGTCTCCGAATATTGCCGTGATTTTATTGTTGCAGTGGTGTTGCCTTTAGAATGCTCAAGCTTAATTTAGAATATGAGTGCAACCGTTCTGAATGGACTGGACCTGTCCCCTGTTTGCAAAATAAATTAGATAAAAGCAAACTCCCAAGTTAGATATAATCGTATATCAGAAACCCACAACCAACTGCATAACAACCGCGCTGCTCCGTTGTCTCTATTACTCTTGATACTTGTTACTACGAAACACCATGATATTTTCTGAATCGTGTGCTTGTCAATGTGTTGGCGCAGCTGGAGTTCAGTGAAGAGCAGAAGCAGGGACCGGCATTCAGGAGCTGAATTGGCTTTGTAGGTGCCTTGTCTTTTATTTTATTTTCTTTGAAACTGAAGGTCTTGTAAATTAAGAAGAACCATAGCTTAATGATGCTGCTGCACATTTTAGGACCATCTGATGGTTGTGGGCCAGTGTGGTGTATGTATTTGCTGCTAGCATGTTACCGTGGTTTGCAATTTGCCAGGGTTTTAGCTATGGCATTGTGCTCCTAGTTGTCTGTAGGTGCAAGTACCGATCATCAGGTTGTAAATGCTTAACAATAAGTGCCGCCTGGGCCAATGACCGAATAGTAATCTAGCCAATTCCTTCTGCTTTCACAGCTTCATTCATATTTATTTTTGAATTGGTTTCGGTTGGTCAATTAAGGTAATCGCATTCCATGAACAAATTTGATGGAGTACCATTTTTGTTGCATGTCGTCAAACGATCAAGAAATTTGATCAAAACTCAATTTGAGATGAATTCGGTGACCAACACAAGATCATCAAGTTGAGATCTTACAGAAGAAATTATATAAGCTACTACTCTTGTAGTGAAATTTCCCCGAGTTTGGAGTAGGTGGCAGAAATCGTTCAGTGCCCAAGAGGTGCCACAGCCAAAAAAGGTGGTGTGGTGTCAACCATGGACCACCTCTTGCTAAACTAGCTTGATTTTTGGTTGATCTCTAGGACCATAGCTGTAACTCGTCGATCACTCCCTTTAGCAGGCTTTGCCTATATTCTTGTCTTTCCATTCAATATGCGATCATTCCTCATTCGCCAAAGGCCGACAAGGCACGCAGACCTACTCCTCCACTCGTTGGCAGAATTGTGCAATTGAGTTCGATGTTGCTGCGAGCAGTGGCGGAGCTAGAGGATTGAGGACCAGGGTGCCTACCGGTGTCAAAATGGAGAAAATCCATCATTTTGGGGGTGCACGTGTGGTGAAAAAATGGTGTTTTACAAAGAAAACAAAGTTCACCCGGTGTCCTGTGCACCCCCCTAGCCTCAAGTGGATCTGCCACTGGCTGCGAGGGCAGTCAGCAGCAGTTTATCCCAGGCCCAGTTGGAGTGTCTGCGATGCAGGTTGCAGGGCAATGTGGTGTATAGATTTCAGTCGCCGGGCACACATCAGCAGCAGTTTATCCCAGGCCCAGTTGGAGTGTCTGCGATGCAGGTTGCAGGGCAATGTGGTGTATAGATTTCAGTCGCCGGGCACACATCACAGCCTGCATGGGCGCACCATTTCTTCCTGACCATGTTGTCCTTTGTGCCGAGGCTACCCCTGAAAGCTAAACAAAGGATCGGGCCATCGGGGAGGAATTTCTCGACGCCAGATCCAGTTATATTATTGGCATCTCTGCCCTCTGTCACTGAGAAGCTTGTATAGGTCAGCAGTAGATGGGGGTTTCCCAGTGGTGACCAGCATTCGACAATCGCTGGCATCAGATAGCTGCAGCTGCAGTGGGTTTTCGTCCAAGTTCTCCTGTAGCATTTCCAGTTGCAGCTGTGCTGTGTGCGCCAGTGTTGGTAGTAGCTGTATAGCGAGAGTGTCTCCCTGGAATTGCGACGCCGTCGTGCAAAGTTTGTCAGAGGCGAAGGTTATATAGGATTGGCAGCGAGCCTCTCAGCCGGCCCAGTGTAGACCAGCAATCTTGCCAGAATGAGACTGTTCGTCCAGAGTTTAGCGCACAGATAGTGGCTGCCGGCACGGTCGGTTCTGGAGCTAAGCCTCGTGTGCAGGGAGCACGACGACGACGACCAACAACTGAATAGCTGATCCCTTTGCTGGCCGCATCGCGCTCGGATACGACGCCGACGCCGACGACCATGTGCTGGTGTTTCTCGCCTACGAGGAGAAGTACCTGGACACTCGAGAATATAAACTAGCAACGTGCGATGTGTGACCGGTGACATATGGTGGAGTCACGCCCGAGCCTCCGCCAAGACAAACCTAAGGGTCAATTTTCGTACTAGTTCAGTCTCGTTTGTCAAAATAGATAGTCATTTTCATTAGCTTGTGTGAGGTGAGCCCAGTGCCGATGTGCCGCCCACTTACGCCGATGGCAAGATTTAGTGGGTAGTCGACCTGAATCTCGGGCCGAAATCTGATGCGACCTGCCAAACACCATCGAAAGAGAGTTCGAGGTGGTGGAAGGGCCCCCGACCAGCCACGGCGGCGGCCGCGTGTCCTTCGTTGAGCTCCATGGTGCAATTCATGTTGCGTGGTCGGATCGAGACGCGGACGCCATCGACGTATGGAAGATGGAGGACGATGGTGCGTGGAGTGTCACATAAAGCTCACTAAGTACTCGCCGGAGTTCTCATCGATCTGAGAGAACGTTGTTGATAGGCATTGACCGACAGATAGCGGGATTCTGCTCAACATGGGACAGTCGTTCGGATACTACGATCCTAAGACGAGGGAACTCGAAACAGTCTACCACATTCATGCCCGAACGATGATTCCACTTTCGGTGCACTTGTCTACCAAGAAAGTCTAGTCTGCCCATTTATGAATTGACAAGTCTTTAGACATTGTTACCGAATCGATCTGTGAAATAATTTTTACCATCCAGTTAGGTGTTTGGAATTATTTATTTATGTTCGCTTTGTTGGTAGAGGAGATGAGTGCTATATTGCGCAACTTCCTTGCGCGAGTTGCGCTAATGAAAGAGAAACGATTTGAAGATGTTTGTATTTTCCTTTCATTTGCACGTTGTGCTCTTGTGTGGAGTTGGGCTACATCGAACTAGCCCATTTGTTTAGCCCACTAGCTCTGCTAAAACTTTTACCCCTCGCATATGATTAAATGCAGTAGAAGTTCATGTACTTGTCCAAGTGGATTGATTTAGTCCTCGTACTTGGAATTTAAAGAATTTTACCCGCGTACTCGTTAATTGGACTTGATTTAGTCAAGAAGCATGTTTTTCGTCGAATTTGAGCTGACGTGGACGACACGTGGACGCGGGTCCCACTTGCAGTAGAGCAGTTAGCCTGAAAACCTGCATTTAGCCCCTCCCGCCTGACTCCGTTACGGTCAATTAACCTCCCGCCAGTATAAATATGCGACCCCCCTCTCCCGTTTGTACTCTGCTCCAAAATCCCCACTTCTCTAATCCTAGTTCATCCCGTTCGTCACTTGTCATCCGCCCCGATCTCCTCTGTGGCGAGTGGCTCCCATTGTTTGAGTTCTAGAAACGATCCTAAAGCCGAAATCTTTGCAAAAAAAGGGCGGTGGAAGGTTCGAGGTGAGGGTCAGGCTTACCGAAAGAGGACGATGGTTCCCCTTCGTGGCGACGGATTAGGGCCATCGCCGCCGCGATTAACGCGGCCGCCGGTGTCGCCTCGACGCCGTATCCCCTGCAAGAACAGCCGCTACACGTTCCGGTCCAGCGATCGCCGCCTCCGTCGCCTATCTCCCTTTTCCCTCCCTGGAACAGAACTGTCTGAACTGAAACGGCGTGGAGCGCTGCCTAATGGATCAGATGGGGAGGGGGGTACGTGCAAATTTCTGGCAGCGAAAAAACGTTCTAGATGCGGGAGGGTGTTCGTGCAAGATTGCAATCCACGTGACGGCAAACATGCTTCTAACCTAAATCGAGTCCAATTCACATAGAGGCGGGTAAAATTCTTCAAATTCGGAGTCGATCCACTTGGACAAGTACAAGAACTTGTACTGTATTTAACTCCAATTGGGTCGATGAACCCCCTAGCTTTATTCTTGGCAAATTTATAAACGATGTAACGATTGTGGATGCTTGAAGGCAGCAAGTTTCAGACGCACTCTTTTCCTTACCAGGTACCTTAGAGGACTGGAAGATTTTTAATGAGTCGGCTTGCTGACATAATATATGGGGTTTTTAGTTTCAAAAAAAAACTCCTCGCATAACTAGGGATCTATTCCCCATCTTCCTCCACGATCCACCCTGCCTCACCGCCTCGACTGCCGCCGTCGCCGCACGCAACAGCGGCTTCCCTCCTCCTCGTGTTTGCCGCGACGGCATGGATGCGTCTGAAGCAACCGCAGCGGAGGAGAACCAGGACGCCGAGCCGCTGCCCGAGGTGATCCTCACAGAGATTTTCGCCCGTCTCCCGGCCAAGTCGGCCGGGCGCTTCCGCTGCCTTTCGCGCGGGTGGTCCGCGACGCTCTCGTCGGACTACTTCGTGGACCTCCACCTCCGGCGAGCCAACAGGCTGGGACGCCCCAGTCTCCTCCTTGCTCCGGTAGGGACCCTCCACGATGGCTACATCTATTCATGGCAGCCCGGTGGTCCCGTTGAGAAGCTCATGCCGGACGATTTCGCGACGAAAGGCTCGCTTATTCCTAGTGCCAAGCCCTGCCACGGCCTCGTCCTGATGTGGTGCACTGACTATGGTGGGTACTTCGTTTCTAACCCTTCTACTGGTGCGGTCTTACCTCTACCTGACAGCGAGGTGCCATTGAAGATGATCTTGCGGGGCTCCGTTCGTGGCCAACCTGAAGCACCATTCTTCCATGACGTGGCTTACGGCCTCGGCTACTGCTTGATTACCCGACAGCATAAAGTAGTGCGTTTGTTTAACAACAGTGAAGTGTCAAGCTGTGAGGTATTTGACCTTGACACACCTGCATACTGGAGGCCCACTGCTGAACAACCTCCGTTGTGCCGTGTCAAGGAGGAGAACCTGGCTGTTTTCTTCAACAGATATCTGCATTTCCTCTGCACTGATGCTAGCATTACCACTTTCAATACTAGCAGTGAGACCTTTGGTTCGTTGCCACCGCCAACAGGTTTTGTAAACGCGTCGCCAGTGCTGACGGAGCTGGATGGCGTCCTATGCTTCTGCTATGGAGAACCTGATACCGATGATCCTTACCATGTCTTCCTGCTAAGAGATTACATGAAAGGCAGATGGGAGAAGCTCTGTTGCATTGATCGAATGACATGGCCAGAGTCTGAGCGAATGCTACTGCGATCTCTCTGCATTGCCCCACTTGCCATGTATCATTCATACGATGGACAGAGGAAAATCATGTTTGGGACTGGATCTTGCAAAGTGTTTGCAGTGGACCTTGACAGCAACACCCCGGAGGTTTTATTCACGCCTGAAGGAACCATCATTGGTAGCTGTGACGACGACTCTAACCTGCCGCTTTGTCTGTTTGAGGAGTACCTTGGTCCAGTGGGACGCACAATTGAGGAGATGGTCTTCTCATCACCGATGACTAAAGCTTGGTCGGACATCCTTAAGTGGATGCCCGCACGCTCGGTGTCTGAGCTGAGCTTGGTCTGCAGGGAATGGCGTGCAATGATCATGACTGACAGTTTCATTCAGTCGCATGTCATCCATGCTAATTTGAATAAGAGCCCTCGGATCATGGTCGTCTACGATGCTCGTTTTGGACATTATATGGATCTGAAGGACTTCGCTGATATGGGTGAGCCAATCTTACATGGAAATCTTGTATGCAACCCCCAGCCTTGTCATGGCCTGAATGTAGGGAGCAGCAGTTCATGGGATTTTGTATGCAATCCTGTTATGGGTTATTGTGAACGCATGGAGCCTGACATTGATGATGACACTTTGTTTGCTGGGCGTATCGGATTGGGTTTTGACTCAGATATTAACAAGCATGTACTGGTGCATATTACCTACAAAGAGAAGAACCTGGAAACACGAGAGTATGAACTACAGTGCAAATTTCGGTGTTTGGACAACCAGGAGTGGTCTTCAGTAGACCCTCCTCCTAGACCAATTGCCGATATTCCACCCGCATACGCCAGTGACAAAATCTACTGGATGGTAGACTCTGAGCTTGGACAATTTTCCCTAAGCTGCGAAATTGTGGCGTTCAATCTTGAGACAGATGAATTTGAGGTTCTGCAAGGTCCTCCATGCAGCCATGAGAAAGGCCGTATGTCCATCCTCCAGATCCAGGGTGCACTTTGTGTGGCTTGTTCAAACAAGAGCTTGAATGTCATTGACATATGGAAGATGAAAGACACCGGCAACTGGTTAATAGAATATCATATAGATCTCAAAGAGTTCTCACCAGAGTATTCGGCAGAGAATACTACACCATTGGTTGTTGATCTGAAGGATGGTCGGATTTTGCTCGACACGGGTTTGTCATTGGGCTATTATGACCCGAAGATGGCGGCATTGGAGACCATCTACAGTGTGGGCATCTTGGTGAACGGCGGCAAACTCTGGCCTATGATCTGTGATGAAAGTTTAGTCTGCCCACTTGGACCGTCCTAATGTGCGGTAAGTGCAATCCAACATTATTTAGTACTTGAATTGTCCTTAAATGACCCATTGCTGGAAGGAGTCCTTAACGTGCTTAGCAGGATCATCATCATACCATATGACTAAAACATTTCTCCAGCCAATTATACTTCATTTATGTCTCTTGTTTTATTATAGCGTTGTTATGGAACCTCTTCTGTAGTCTGTAGGCAGCTCTGCTCATTCTCATTGTGACATGGTCATGTAAAAGATTCAGTTTTCTGTGTTGTACTTGCCGAATCTTATTTGAAATGATCAAACGTAGGAAAGTATACCTTTGTGGCATTACCCATAATAAAGGAATGCTTTGGTGCTCACTGATTAATGGTAAACTTCTTCTTAAGATGATATAAGGGGATGATACTCATAAGTATCATTTTCCCATACATGGAAACTAAATCAGTCTGATGACAAAAACACAAGATGATTCGCAACTATTAACTCTATACAACAGATTGCATGAACTTCGTAGCAACATGCAGAGCACAGAACTGAACTGATAATCTTCATAGTGGTCCACTGGAAGTCCTGAGCATAGAAAATTGCCAAGTTCGATTAGATATTGCTATGGTGTACCACAAACTACCTATGAGTACCTTTAGTTCATACTGCACATGCTAAGCTTATTTCTTCCTTTATACCCTAAATTTAGTTTACTTATAGTATATTCGTCAGTGTGCTCTATCTTTATCCTAAATTTATGTCTTTAGGTGGAGGTACACCTTCATCTTCCATCTTCCATGGCGCATCTGTAAGTAAAACTTTCATCCTTCTATGTAGCAGTGTTCTTTAATCATCGGTATTTCTTCTAAAAAGTATAAATTTGTCAGGTTTCTTGCATCCGACAATGTTTCTGTTCCCTGGTTCTAACCAACAGCATCTTCTATCTATGGT
The DNA here is from genome assembly GCA_947311845.1 of Poa pratensis. Taxonomy (NCBI): domain Eukaryota; kingdom Viridiplantae; phylum Streptophyta; class Magnoliopsida; order Poales; family Poaceae; genus Poa; species Poa pratensis. The sequence continues at coordinate 40,109,649 of CAMZMU010000092.1, read as the reverse complement.
GCAGAAACAAAGGACAGAACCCTCAGATGGAACACCGGAACGCTATGTGTTGCATCTTCTTCGCTCCCATTGACCCGCTCGCTATCTCATGCAAAATCTTGGGCATTCATTTGTCGTCAACTGCAGTGTAGTTTTAGTAATTATCTTGTTGAATGTTTTGCTCGGTATCTTTAGCATTTGTACCTAACGTAAAAATCGTAATGCAACTTGTTATGAGACTTGTCTAGTTTTTTCAGGGTAATATCGAAACTAATCACTTGTGGTTGGTTTTTTAGTTGGACTACGGAACGAGAATCGTCGGTTGCTGTTGATTTCTTGTTGACCAAAACTTGCAATGTGGTAGTGGCAGTGTCCTGTCTGCCGGCTCGCTCATCTTCTGAGCAGCAGCCTCTAGGCACTCGATCTTTTTTATAGAATACGCCTTGCCTTGGCTTGTTTGACGCCCGTATGCACACAGGCGTGAAACCTATCCAAAAGTGAAACACATAGTCTGCCGTGCCACCGTTGAAATCTAGAACTGATTCTCAACTTGAGATTTTGGTCAAGTTTAGGGGAATCATCAATGAGACCCGTTGTAAGAGAAAATGTACTACAGTACCTCCGATCCGATAAATCTGTCGTGAAGATGGTACTGCCACATATATTGCGGATCGGAGGGAGTACCTTTTCTTCTGAGCATTGGGTCTACTTTTCTTTTTTGGAATTTGGTCTGTACTTGTGAAGCTGCAAGTTCGTACTCGAAATGATCAAGTCCAGAACTGCTTACCGATAAAGTCCCGTAAGAGATTTCCCATAGGTCTAGCATTATTGTCTATACTATATCACCAACAAAGGTGAGATTTCTCTCCACCCGCTTGCTTAGGTGCATCGAGCTTAGCTTGTTCCTATTTCTTACTCCCTCCGTTCCAAATTAATTGACTTCCATTTGTCCACACATGGATGTATCTAGACATGTTACACGTATAGATACATCTACATGTGGACTAATAGAAGTCAATTAATTTGGAACGGAGGGAGTACATAAACACTCATATTTGCGCCACGTTATCGGTGGGGTAACGTGGGGATATTCAGTTCACGCCTAGTAGAAAACCAATATTTGTCTGGTACGAGAAGGTGTTAGTTTCTCTGCTCTTTTTTTGCCACAGGACAACAAAAGGTGTAAATGTGCGGAAAGTCACTTTGTCTCCTGAGTTCCAGTCAATGTTGGGGATATCGCTTATCGAGAACTTATCGTTCGACCCAAGATAAAGGGTAAATCGGCCGATTTATCGGCATATCGCCGAATTTATCGACCGATTTATCTTATTGGTCATACACTGAGAAGCGATAAATCAGCCGATTTATCGGAATATCGGAAGATATCTTGAATAGTGGTTCCAGTGCTTCCTATATTTAAAAAGAAATAAAAAGTATATTTACAAGTTTAGAAAAACATCAGAAAAAGGTCCCGGATGTAGTCAAAGATGGATCCTACTAGCATGAAAAATCTCAATGCAAAATTCTTTATATTAGGGGCTACACAAAAATAACAAAATATTGTATATTTTAGATATCTGAAAGTGTGTAATCAGATACTCTTGTCATATTTTTGTACCTCAAAATATAAAGTATTACACACTGAAAATTTGGACGTTCGTGGGATAGATCATTAACTACATGCATAATTTTTTTTTTGATTTTAAAACTTATAACCATGATTTTTAATTTTTGAAATGAAGTGAGCACTGTATCCCGGAGTAAGAAATCTCCAATCGGAGTCATCTTGCCAACCATTTTGTTAGTAAAGTTATTCATTCCTCCCATTCCCTTCGCCGACCGGCTTTGTCCCCGTGCAAGCCTCAACAACTAGGCTCTACCTCTAAGAAAAACACATACTGTTGTATTTGTAAAACATTCTTATCCATAAGATAGATGTTAATTCTGCATTTGTCTTCAATCAGCTTCCTCCAACTTTTTACTGATGTGCTCCGGGTCTAGACTTGCGACACACCACGCGTTTGCCTCCCACCAGCTACACACAAATTGGAAATATTTGTAGGTAGAAAATATTCCTGATTCTAAAGCTCCGTCGCCTCGCTACACTCGATTTCTTAGCATGTTCTTACACTACTACGGATTCTTACTGTAGGTTCAAATCCGGTTTTATTGAAGATGTACGTGTATATTGTATGAAATGCGGTAGCCCGCCCAAGACACAAGCTTACTCTGTAGTATACTAGTACAAAGGCATTTTCTATGTTGCTAAAACTGGGTCTTAAGGGATGGGCCATGACGCTTATCTATTATTCTCTTCTTACTTTATGATACTACTTATTCCGGTTGAGGATTAAAATGAGTAGTACAAAAAGCAAGTACATGGGACCCATCCTAAAGTACATTGTATAATTTTCAAACTGTAGCGACAATGTTGCAACTTGCAAGGATGGTGGCTTTGGATTGATCGATATATTTTCTCTGTAATGCCGTGTTGAATACATTAATGAAAAAAGACTGCGTACATCATTTTTATGTAGAGACCAAGGGTTTCAAACACCTTTAAAACAAAAACTGAGAGTGTTGCCTCACTGGTTACTGGAGCATCATAATCATTTCATCACTGCATATCGTGCGTGTAGTTTCACCCAACCATTTCCTTCTTGAGATCCTAATTTCAGTTTAGTAATAATATATGTACGTCGTTCTCCTATTCTGATCATGTGACTATGAAGTGCAATGTATATCCATCTTCAGGGGAGCTACAGCCCCAGCGACCATCTTTCATGGCTCATCTGTAAGTGAACTTCATCAGTCTGTGTAGCAGTTATTCCACCAGTAATATTTCTTAAACAAACGAATGTGTCTGGTGCCTTCTATTCTACCATGTTTTTGTTCGCAGATTCTAATTTCCTTACACCCTCGTCTATGTATCGTGCAGAAAGAATCGAGCTCAACTATTGGGTACCTCTCGTATCCCCGTCCCTCCCATTCACCATGGATTTAATAGACGGCACTAGTAGAGTTTTAGTACTAACCAACATTTCGCTCGCACTAATAGAGAATAGCTTATAGGAGACTAAATATTGGTGACTTTTTTAGCACATGGCATTGATAATATTACTGGCGCGAGATACACCCACGTCGTTGGTATACCTGACTTTAGAAAGTGACACGACATTGATAGGTGGACCCAGGCTGTCTGACCGGACCACAAATATCAATGATGTGTCTAAGATACTAGTGGCGTACTGGTATTAGACACGCCACTGGTATTTCTGGTCCCAACCCAAGAACTCCACCACCCTGCTCGCGCTGCATCACTTTTCTCTTCCCCTTTCCACTCTCCTCTCTCTCGATCCCCGCCCCCGCCGCCACCCTGTCCCGATCCGCGCCGCCGCCACCCCGTCCGTGCTACCCTCGGTCGCCGCCGCCACACCCTCGGTGAGCGCCGTGCCTCTGCGGTTTTAGTTGAATTGTGTAGTTGATAAAATGTGTAGGATTTATTGTAGTTAATTTAGGTTTAGTTGATTTAGTGTTTAGTAGATTCGTTGGTTTGGCTGATTTAGTTTTTAGTAAAATTTGCTAACATACAGGCATACGGTAATTTTTCCCGGCTTTCTTACTTTATGTGACATGTTTCTTCACCAAAACTACCTAATTAAGTTCACGAAGGGTGTGGATGGTACTAGTACTATCATTCCGAAAGGTCCCTTCAAATGTTCGCTAATTATGACTAAATGAAAGATACGTTACCTGACTTAACTGAAGAAAATGACAGAGTGGAGGTGTTGCAGCCTCTTACGAGGGCTGATGTGGGTTACAAGATGCAGCCTTACGAGGTGGCTCGCCGGTTCAGTGCACTCAACAAGACTGTATAGCTCGTGTATAAATGAATTGTTCCAATCTTCCATATAAATTGGGACTCACCATGTGTTCTTGTATGTTACGATCTACCGCCAATGTTGGGTCCAAATATGTTCGTCGTCCTAATTCATGCTTGATCGGTTCTAGATTGTCTATGGCAGATAAAGACAGAAACAACGACAGTTGGGCCACCCGTATTTTCTGTCTATTACATTGGGGTCATTCTAACATCTGTAGTGGTTAGTGGTAATTAATGAAGTAATTTCAAATTTTCATTGGGGGTTGATATGGATCAACCCGTCGATCCTAGAGTTTTGCCCGATCTTTCACAGCGAGACAACCAAGGTAATAATTCTCCCAATTACACGATGAACGCAAACCTGGAGAAGAGGAACGACAATCCTTGATGAAGATCACCACGCCTCCAACCAAAGTACGACAATCCTTGATGAACACAAGAACCTCCGCAGCAATCTTTATTACAAACTGATAAACGGTATCGCCGTCCCCGGAGGGATGCTTCACCAAGAAACACACGTAGTAGTTTTTTAACCTAAAATTCGGAACCCCTTCTAACTCGTAGCCCCTAGCCTTATATGGAGGGGAGGGGTGCTACAGTACCGCGCTACAGGACCGCGCTACAGTGCGCGCTACGGTACCGCCCCACTAGTGGGCCACGCCCTAGTTGAGTTGGACAGGCCCAAACTCAACTCTAATAATTATTTAAAACTAATTATTACAAATAATACTGATACAAAATATACTAGCTTGGCGGAGTCCTGAAATTAGGCTGCACCTCCTCCGTCGTGCCCGTATCATCCTCCCCCTTTCAAAACGCGTTGTCCTCAACGCGAGAGGGTCTGCCTGAAAAGGTGGCGTGATATGAACAACAGCATCACGCGTCGTCGCCATCTTCAAGTCGTGCGTGCCTACCACACCACAACCTCCCTCTTGGCCTGCTCGACTTGGTACAGCTTGGGGCGCCTCCTTTCTTCTCCACATGCGCCTGGCCATAGGCACCACAAACTTCGTCTTCTGAATTCTTGCTGGAACCCTTTGCTGCTGAACATGAACCCTCTTTGTACGACCCTGCAAAAGAGTAATGCCCGGGCCACACAACTGACGAACATATCCATCCTTGCCTTTATGCATCCGCACGACAGCTCGAACAACACGCCTCACAGGTGTACTAACAAAACAGCGCTTGTCGCCCCGTGGCACCACATGCACTGGGACATGATCAGCACAAATATCATCAGTCTGGACACCTGTGTCAACACAAACTGGCTTCATAACACATGCTGCAACATCCTTCCTCTCATTAGCAAGAGGCTGTACTTCGACTGGCTTGTCACTAACAAGAACATCTGGCTTGTCATCTACATGCATAGCTGAAGTAATATCAAGAGTAACACTCTGCGCATCATGCTCCTCATGCCGCAGCTTAGCTAACCTTGGCGGTTTAGCCTTGCGCAACCTCTCCTTCTGGATCACCAGCACCACATCGGACTTGATTTGATCATCGCTCATAGGCCTCAAAGTCCGCTGCTTACCATCATGCACAAAAGAATATGTATTTGCTCTCCCGGCATGTGTAACATTGCGATCATACTGCCACGGATGGCCAAGTAACAGTCCACACACCTCCAATGGCAATACATCACACTCTACCTCATCAACATAGTCACCAACTGTAAATGGCACACACACCTTATGAGTTACCTTCAGCATACCGCAGCTATTTAACCACTCGAGATGCTTAGGTTCAGGAATACGCCATGTGGACAACCCCAACGCTGCCACCATTGCCTTGCTTATGCCATTAGTACAGCTACCACCATCAATCATCATCTTGCACTCTTTACCTTTTATAATGCACCGAGTCTGAAATAAACTCCATCGCTGACCCTTGTCAACTGTCTTGCAAGCATCATCATGTACCCGCTTGAGTTGCATATTCAGCCCTCTCAATGGTACAACCTCCACTGTAGTTTCAGTACACACAACCTTGTCAACAGCAGGCTTCTTCTCTTCAGAAAATGTTGTCACTGCCTCGCTGACCGTTTGCACTGGAACAACAGTCTTCACAGCCTTTGCAGGAGACGGAATAGATACAGCTGCAACCTCCTTGGAACAAGGCGGCTTCCTCTTGCCATCATCAACCATCCGCTGCACATCCCTGGGCGGCTGCTTGATCGCCTTCACGTTCAACACGGTCTTGGTACAAGACCCCATACGACGAGGAGACATAAAACAGTCACGCAAAAAATTATTGAAGTCACGCCAAGTTGCATATGTGTTGTCCTTCCCATACATCTCCTCATTCCACCAACGAGTCACCTCCTCATCCACAAGTCGCAGTGCAAGAACCAAACGCGTAGACTGATCCACAAACTCGTAGGTAGTACATCTGTCAAAGCCATGTAGCATATGATATTCCCACGACTGAAATTCAGCAAGTGTCGAAGAATATTTCAGTGTCCAAGTGAGTTTAGAGTCATCACATGCCCTACCATGCAAAATGTCCAGATAGTCATTGAACACATCACTAGACTTCTCCCCAGAAAGACAACGTTTGCCATAAAAATCTCCCGGAAACGATTTGAAAAATCTGGCCATATTCACGGATTACTGTAGCACGGAGAACTGTAGCGCGAAGTACTGTACGTAAACAGCAGCAGTAGTGCAGTCCAGCAGCGATCGGCAGCGGTAGTCCAGCAACGATCGCATGTACCAGTAATCAGCTGCACGCACAAGCTCCTGAGTATTGCGTGTTCTGCAACACCACGTGAAGCAGCAGTCCAAAACAGATACGATTCTTGTATTCTCCTTTCTTTATTCTGGCCTTTTTTTTTCGCGGTACTGTAGCTATAGTAGATCGCGAATTTGGATGATACCACTTTCCCACCGATAGTAACAAACAACGAAGCCAGGAGTCCACCTTGTGTACGTCCTGGTAACTCTCCAAACCGAGGCAGATCCGATCGAAGGAAATCAGCACTTTCCTTTCTTCCCCCTTTTTTTTCGCGGTACTGTAGCTACAGTATATCGCGAATTTGGGGACAGAAACCAAACTTTTACCTAAGCACAAATCAATCTGGCCGGAACTAATCTGCACAAACGCAACAGCAATCTGCAGCTTCAATGCACGATCTCCTCCAAGCAAATCAATCTGCACAAGAGCCTCCAATCAAACTCCTCCAGTCAACCGATCTAGATGAGATCGATCAACACAACCTCACTGTGAGCAACCCAGAAATCTGATACCACATGATATGGATCAACCCCGTCGATCCTAGAGTTTTGCCCGATCTTTCACAGCGAGACAACCAAGTTAATAATTCTCCCAATTTCACGATGAACGCAAACCTGGAGAATAGGAACGAATCCAGCAAGCAACGTGATGAAGATCACCACGCCTCCAACCAAAGTACGACAATCCTTGATGAACACAAGAACCTCCGCAGCAATCTTTATTACAAACTGATAAACGGCATCGCCGTCCCCGGAGGGATGCTTCACCAAGAAACACACGTAGTAGTTTTTTAACCTAAAATTCTGAACCCCTTCTAACTCGTAGCCCCTAGCCTTATATGGAGGGGATGAGTGCTACAGTACCGCGCTACAGGACCGCGCTACGGTACCGCCCCATAGTGGGCCACGCCCTAGTTGAGTTGGACAGGCCCAAACTCAACTCTAATAATTATTTAAAACTAATTATTACAAATAATATTGATATAAAATATACTAGCTTGGCGGAGTCCTGAAATTATGCTGCACCTCCTCCGTCGTGCCCGTATCAGGGGTGAACTGACCCATCGCTCTAAGAGCATCTCTAAGCGTGTGTTTGGTACGTGGACTAAGAAGGGTGGGTGGGCTGGCCCAGATTTTTGGGGTGGGATGGTTCTAATTCGCTTTTGGTGTTCTGTTTGGTTGAGCGATGGATGGTCCAGATTCAAACGCTAATACCAAAGGGTTAACAGACCATTAATTGCTAGCTTAAAAAATGGTGAACGGAGGTGGAGAGCGCACATATTCAACGTGGAGGCATTGGGACGACACACTCGCGAGCTGCGGCGCCGCGACGGATACCAGCCCCAGGGAAGAGGTTTGAGAGGACGGCGGCGCGGGAGGGCTTCCGGGCTCGACGACGCCTGCAAGGAATAGCGTGCCGGCGCTGGCGAGCAACGGTGCCGCCGTAGCATAGACCAGGGCCAAGTAGGGAGGTTGGAGACGAGGAACGGCGTCTCCGGCAGTGCGCCGTCGCTGGCGAGCAGTGGCGCCGCCACAACATAGACCAGGGCCAAGTAGGAGGTTGGAGACGAGGAACGGCGTCTCCGGCAGTGCGCCGTCGCTCGCGAGCAGCAGCGCCGCCGCGAGGGATACCAGGACGAGGGAGGAGGTTGGAGAGGACTAGTGGCGGACCCAGAAAAAAGCTGGTTGGCACACTCTCAAAAAAAAAATCGGTCGGCGAACTTTTTTTTGCCAAATGGATACTATAAATAGCAAATCGATTCGCTATAATATAAAAATCATAATACAAAAATCGTACCGCAATTAGTTCGTACATATGTTTTAAATGTGTAGGATTCTAATATAAATAGTTTAAAACATGAACAAAGCGAGCACATCACCTAAAAGCGAGCCACAATATCACTATGCCTAGTCATAATCCTTTTTACAATTACAACAAGCAAAAATTAGAAATTAATCTGGGGATTTTGACAATATCAGTACACATTAACAATTAACACAATCAAACTAGCGATCGAGCAGTCAGGGAGGGGACTGGGGAGATCGAGGGAACACGAGCTGGTCCCTCTTGTTCCGGTACAAGAAAGTAGCATGATTTGGGCCTATTGGGCCATGTGGAGACGTTCTAATATTCTGATTCAGAGTAGGTAAAAAACAAGTTTTCATAAATCTGGGTGGGCCACGGCCCACCCTCTGGGTCCGCCAGTGGAGAGGACGGCTGGCGGCGGGATATGGCCGTGAGGCAGCATGCTCAAGCGGTGGGGCACCAGCGAGTCTCGACGGCGAGCTTTGGCGGCGCGCTTGGGGTTGCCGTCCTCCATGCTAGCGACGGGATTAAGAATTAACGATGGGGGAAGAGAGATTAGAACGGGTCACCATGCGCGGTAATCACGTGGACCAAATGAGCCGGCCGATTTCGAGAAACTGATTGGTTCAGCATCTTCACGGTATATTCCATGGTCATGGGCGGTTCCATCCACCTGTTGTATAACCAAACACACCTAAAAACCGGACCATCTCACCCCATCCCTTTTAACTCCTGGAACCAAACACACGCTAACCGGTCCCCAAAACTGGTATTTGTGTCCGGACGGACAGCCCGGACAGAAAGAGGAGGAAAATTGCTACCCAACCGGTTCCCCCAAACTGGTTTTATTTGTCCAGACTGTTCGGTACTCCCTATAGTCAGCCCATATGGGCTAAGTATGAGGGCGTCCGGGCGTGTCCGGATTGTCCACCTGGGCCACTCGGGACGACATTTACAGTTTCTTTTTCTTTCTTTTGTCCTTTTATCCTTCTCTATTCTTCTACCAATCACATGCAACTGACCATACAATTTTAGGGACATGGTTAGAGACACACATTTTTTTAGGGTGCAAAGCGGACACGTCCGCGTATGTCCGCGTGTACTTTAAGGACAAATTTTGTACATCCCGATTGGAGATGCTCTAATGGCAGCTCTATCTCGTCGCATCTCAATAAAGTGTTTTGTATTATTATGCTTTATAGTTTTCCCCATGCCGTTGCACAGACTCCGCTCCTATGGCATGCCTAAAAAATCCTGTCAGGATGCAATCAAGGAAGCAAAGAGGCGTCGTGCTGTACTACCGAACACTTTTTTTTTTGAGATCAAGGGATTACAGATGAAGAACACAGCACTAGCAGTACATCCTCAAGAGAAATGAAAACAAACCTGAAATCAGAGGATCCAGCACCCTCGACGCCGCCTCACCACGGTGACCGCCGACCGCGCGCTACCGCCGAACTCCACCCGAGCCGGCGCAACGAACCGCGGCCAGGAAGCCGCCGACGAAGCCGCCGCCGTCTTCAGTCCACCGTCTGGGTCTCGACGAAGCAGAAGGAGCTGGGAGACCACCAGAGCAGAGCCACCGCCTTGGATCCGCGCCGATGCCGTCGACGCCGAAGACGGCCAGAAGGATCTGAACCCCGGCCTCCTGCGCCACTGCATAAGCTCCAGCCGACGCCGGAGGAAGCATCGGAAGAGGAGGGAGCCTGCAGCCCATCAGCACCGCCGGAGACGACGCCGAGGAGGGGAAGCCGCAGAACTCGAACAGCACGACGGAGCCGCCCTTCCCGCCACGGCAGCGCCGCCCGCACCCCGATCTACTCACCCGGAACGCAGATCCGGTGATTCCACACGCTCCCGCTCGCCTCTGTCCACTGTAGAGCGAACACAATAAGCATACGAAAAAAATCTGAAAATAACATTGTCTGTTAATAGTAAAATGCATTCATTGTTAAAACACTACAACATTCAGTTCAGCTAAGAGCATACGCTGATTCCTATGGGACAGCTTGCTCCATTCCCGTTAGACTAGCCATAGTGGGAGTAATATAGGTAGCCATAGGTAGTAAATAGATGACACATAGGCAAAAAAGATGATGTGACATGTAGTTAATGAAGAGATAGGCAAATTGAGTACATAGGCAGCCAAGTAAGTAGTTAGGCAGTTGGATGTTGATCCATTCACACAAGTGAAGAGTTCACTTAGATAGCCCTCCTCAGTTACAACACCCATACTCTCGTGTACGTGCTGTCGGGATTTCTACCTCTGTTAGGTAGTGATCTAGAGAATATCCCGGAGAGCTCATCTACTCCAACGTTCTCGTGGCGTCAGCAGATTGGGGCACGTGACGTGCACGGGGACGCTTCCTCCGGCACGCGTGGATACCTCGGGGTTTTTGTGATTTTGACACTTGACCGTGGGAGCTGAGTGGGAATTGGCAGGGAGTCGGCTTCGACGGGAATCGGCTTCGACGGGAGTCGTGCTCCGACTCGGGACCTGGCGTGGTCTCGGGCGGGAGTCACTTTCGACAACGAGGAGATATTCTCGCGGCTAGGAGGTATCGCCTAGCTGCGGGAATCAGCGACAACTACACCGACCACACGACCACGTTTGTAAAACGTTTCCGCCCGTGTTCTTCAAGGGTATGAAGATCTACTCTCTCTGGTTACAAGCATTCTCCTAGATTAGATCTTGGTTGTTTGCATCCACTAAAAAAGAAAAAACATACCGCAAAAAAAAAGACAGGCCACACCTAACAAACAACCATCAAGCCCAGACAACTAATCGCTAGAAAAAAAACATCACAAAGCCCACCCCCCAGCTGAAACTCTCCAGCCTAGCCCAGTTATACACACGGGCCAACCCACCGCCATGTCTCTCCGGAAAAAAAAAACAGCGCGCGAATTCAAGCCCAACAACAGAAAACACACACACAAACGAGCCAACCCACCAAATGCACAAATCGCGAAGCAGAGACCAGATCGGACGGACACAGATGTGACTGAGACCTAAGCTAAATCTCAGCTAGCTGAGAATAAGCAAAACCGATATTTTTTCCGTTTCCTTCTTTCCGTTTGTATTTCGAATCAAAATCGATACGTGTTCTTTGTTCGGCCAAATCTTTTCGCGCGTATATGCACTGCTCTCTGTAAATTTGGCAGTCAGCCCACAACCGGGCCGCAGATAATTGTAAGTGTGGCTAATCCATCTCATTGGTTGTCTGTTCTAAAGAAAAATTCTGATTAGTTGCCCGATCGAATAAACATACTTTAAATTAACCGGCTCTCTCCTCCCATCGTATCCAATGTCGCCCAGATGCAGTGTAAGGATGTGATGAGTAAAGCCAAAACTTGGTCGACGTAAAGGTGCTGGAGCCTCTTATGGCTGATGTGGGTTCTGCAATGAAGCAAGGACGAGATGGTTCGCCGGTTCAAGGGGTTCAACAATACCGCACAACTTGTGTACAAAAGAAACTGTTCCGAACTCCCGTATAAATTGTGACTCACCCTGTCTTTTCTGATATGTTATGATCTGGCGCCGATGTTGGATCCCTGATATGTTAGTCGTCCTAATTAAGGCTTGATTAGTCCTAGCTTGTCTATGGCTACGTCGCATCTCTTCGTCATAACAATAGAGTGTTCCGTAGTATTATGCTTTTCAGTTTGCCTATGCTATCGCACAGACTCCACTCGTATGGGGTGCCTCAAGAATAGCCGGGACACTGCAATCAAAAGAAGGAACGGGGCGCCGTGTTGTACTATTGAACGCGTACAAGATTACAGCGCGCTACACCGACGACTATCTTCTCATTGGAGCGTGCTACAAGGGCTTTGAACCAAGGGTGGTGCATCGCCTAATGCATCTGGTCAAGGGTGGCTAGACTACAATCAACATCAGCAGAGGTGGGACCCTAGCTACTTATCTAACTCTAGACGGGTGCGTCAGGGCGACCCTCTCTCACCGATTCGCTTCGACTTGCTCGTCAATGCCCTAGCTAGCTATAATTCTAGAAAGAGCCAGAATTGTTGGACATATCAGAGGGCTGGTGTGACACCTCATCCCAGAGGGGGTTTCCCACCTCCAGTACGCGTATGATACTATGATTCTCATTAAGCCGAGTGATCTAGGTATTGCTAACCTTAAGTTCTATCGCTTCTGTGTTTTAAGAACATATCGAGACTCAAAATCAATTTTACAAGAGTGAGATTGTTATCTTGGGGGCTGGACCACGTGGAGTAGCGAAATTTGGCCATTCTTTTAAACTACAAGCTTAGCTCTTTCACTGTTACTTACTTAGGCATGCCATTGAGCGAAAAATGGCTTTTGATGAAGGAATGAGAATTTCTTTCCGAGGGGGGGGAGGGGGGGGGGGGGGGCAACGTGTGGACCCCTAGTAGGGCAACTTCATGTCATCAGCTGCTAGATTAATTCTCACTAACTCCTTCCTTACGAGCTTGACGATTTTCTCCATGAGTCTACACCTCCTTTATGACTGGACCCACCAGTCTTTCTTGAGCTGCTCAGCCGCCACCCCCTTCTCCTGGGGTGCTCCGTATCTCGCCCGACTCGTCCACTGCCACCGGCGCCGCCTTGATTTGGAGGAAAATTTCCTACATTCGTTCAAATTCGTAGTTTAAGAATTTCACCCCGATTTATCTGCGGTCGCCGCTCATATGGAGGTTAACCATGTAGACGAGTTCGTTATTGAGACGCACCATTTTTTTCTAACCATGTAGACGAGTTCGTTATTGAGACGCACCATTTTTTTCGAGGACTCTTCGTCGTCCAAAGATGATGAGACGACGATGTCGAGCATCTCATCTTTCTTCTCGCCGTGAAGACACTGGAGGGTACTAAGAAAAGGAAGCGGAGAGGATCAAAAATCGTCTGTGTTTGTATTCCTCGGATAGAGCTCTTGAGCACGACATGCTCATGAAAGATTACTTCACTGAAGTTAGCACCTACATGCTCATCGCTTTCCTAGGCACTCTCAAATGCGAAGAAATCTGTTTGTGCATGTTGTCGAAGCTTGCGAGGCCAACCCTCGCTTTTTCATTCTCCATAGGAACGTTGGCGGCCTCCTTTGATTAAGTTTGTATCAAAATATTTCGGCAGCAATACGGGTGATTGCATACAATATTCTGGCCGGCTACACTGCTGGTTATTTGCGAAGGTGTTGATCAGGGTTTTCGGTGCCGAGTACGAGATCCCAATGAGGAGGCACAAAAAGGTTGATGGCAATGAATGAAGCAAGAAGAATGTGTGGGCATGCTTGGTAGCGTGGATTGCATACACTAGAGGTGGAAGAACTGACATGTGGCTTGGCATGGACAGTACACCGATCCTCATCATGATCCAGCTATTGTGCTTGAAGCAGTGGCCTCATAGGACTTATGGGTTTTGCATTGCTTATTTGATTTGTTGGGTTCTCTCATGACATCATTACTTTACAGAATTGCCATATTTTCGCTAGGTTTGATAGTGGAGATGCTCCATATTGAATATTCGGTTTAACAGTTTACCTTGGTGGAATTTGTTCTGCTGTTTCCCGCGCTGTAGCAATTTTTTGTTTCCCTTTAAACCCTTTTGCGGTACAACGATATAAGGGATCAGCCATAGTTGGTAAAATATCATGCGCACCTTACATTATGGGACAAAGAGAGTATCTCAACTTAACAAAATGGTTAATTTGTGGAAGAAATACACACCACGTTCCTCTTGGGACGTAAGAACAAAACAATATGACTGGCGACATCGGGTTTATTGCTATTGTCTTTCTAGTGGGTACTACAAGTTTTACGGAAATCTACGTACCTAAATTTCCATGTTAATTTCGTACAACAACTTGTTATTTCATAAACTGGCCGAGGACTTATGTACATCAAATGGTAACAATCACACTGCATAAAGAGGATATTAAATAATAAAATTTGCATACGTAAACATATTAGAGTTCACACTATTTTTTTCATTATTGATTACTCTAAGCATTGTTTGTTTCAATACCAAGTACGAAGCATGCACCCTTAACCAGTACTAATATTGGTTCAGTTTATACTCTACTTAATCATACATTAGAAACTTCTATTTAGACATTTTTAGATCTTACTTTTTATTGATCTTTACCATAAATAATTATATACACCCTCCATTCCTATATATAAGGTGTATTTGGTTTTGAGAAAAAGTCCAGAATATAAGATGTATTGCGTCCACCACTCATCTGAAAACTTCTTTAAGAATTTGATTACGTTCCATTATCTCATGCAAACTCCCTTTTCCATGTCAATTAGCCAGAAATATTTCCATCCGAAATTGGTGTTATTTTCCCGTCCACGATATTGCTTTAATTTCCGAGCCAAAAACTCTACAGCCTTCAAATAGAAACAGAGGGAGTGTAATATAGATTATGTATTGTAGAAAACATATTTCTTGAATAGACATTGTTACAAAATATTTCAACGAATTCACTAAAAAAACACACAAACTTATATTTAGTTATGTGGTTAAACTAAGCGAACAAACAACAAATTATACTTATAATACTATAACATGCTAAAAATAAGACCGAAAAGGTATAAAAGTTTAGTATAGATTGTAGATGTGAACATGTAGAACCGCCTTCGAATATGTAATTGCATAGCTGGATACGCAAGAAACTCGGCGATCTGGACAGTCGGGGTCGCGCCATCGCAAAACGCTCGTACGAGGTCGTTCTCGGTGGGCCGAGAGGCGGCGGCGGCGATTTGCCGAGACTCAGCCTCAACGTGTGCGGCCAAAAGGCATCGTGTTGGCATCGAGGCACAGGATGGCGTCCGCCATGGGGATCGATTGTTAAGCACACGTGGATTCAGGAGGATTTAGGAATCGGGAGCAGGTGGGGATATGTCACTACTGAAAACTTAGGTATTTGTACACGGTTCTCTTCCAGTCTACGCTACGCTTATTTTCTTATTGTATGTATTTCGAACCTGAATCGGTACGGGAGATCGCGGAGACGCTACGCTTTCCTTTTGGTGTCTGAGAGGATAGGGATGTACGTGTACGATACATATTATTTTTCGAGCTCTTTTTTTCCTTAGGCTGACATGGACCCTAAACACTATTGCAAAATCCTTTCCTGTCCATGTATGAGTTTATGCACTACTCTCTGCAATATGCTTTCTCGTTTGCCCATGGTGTGGCGTGTCCTCGGCTCATGTGGCGCGCCTCAAGGATACCCGTGAGAGGCGGCAATTTGCTGAGTAAATTTCAAAAAACCAAAACATTTTGAATTAGGATAAAAAAGCATCAAGATGTGATTTTTTCTCTAAAAAAGCCACTTAGATTTTAGTACCACTGTAATAAAAAAGACTGATCAGTCACTTGACATGTGGCAGGGGGTAACAGGGTGGCCGATGGCCGTTAATGACCCCTTGTGTGAATCGCACACGTTCAGAAAGGTCGCGGTTGTCACTCTCTCCCCCTTCTTTCTCCCGCGCTTCCCCTCTCACGTCGTCATGGACCCCGGTGGCGGCGACAGCGAGCCAAGCTTCGTGGGATTGGGTTGTGGTGGCACAGGCGGCGGGGTGCAGGAGGGTTTCGGCAACGATGACGAGTACTAGGGCAGATCGAGCCCATTGTGTCGAGACATTTGTTGTTCCCGAAAGCTGTGGCGGCCCTGGCCAAGGTCTAGAGCTTGAATCCGACACAGAGCCATCAATACACCTCCCCTGTCGGTGTTTAGTAAGTGTTCTCTCTGCCTTTGTTGATTCAGATTTCAGTGCATTTGGATTTAGATTTGCTAGCTAGCGTTAGCAAATGCAGTAGCTTAGCAAACATATTTTTTCCGTACATCATTGTAGCTGAAGGGAATCGTAGGCAGAAAACAAAATTTTCCTAACAACGATAACCATAAACTAGCCAGAATCTATTACTATGCAGATATACTGTAACGGAGGAGATCGATGTACATACCCTTGTAGACCGAAAGCGTGGATTACGCTCCCGCACAAGCGTTGTTGATGAAGCCGACGAAGCCGACCTCAAGGTCATGTAGAGGAAGAAGACAACTTCCAGTGCCACCCGTGTAGCACCTCGTAGTTCCACACACGTACGGTGTACATGACGACCTCCGGGCTCCAGATCCAGCAGAGCAGCGGAAGCGGAAGATTGGATCTAGTAGCACGGCGGTGTGCGTATAGTGGAGAGACTTCCCTCCTCGTACGCAGCTCCAGAAACGGAACTACGCTCAAGTTAGGAGAGAAGAAGAAGGAGAAGGATGGATTTTCAAGGCATGGGGGCACCCATATATAGGTGGAGGGAGGATGCCCATCTTGGTGGCTTGGCCATGTGGGACTAAACCACATGGCCAACCGCACCATGGGGGGCTGCGCTGGCCCTAGGTGGGCCCCAGGCCGGCTGGCCCTCCTCCCCTTTTTCCCTTTGGGGTTTTTCCCTAATGGGACTCTAAGACCCATTTAGGTTTAATGCTTTTAAAAATTCGAAATTAATTAAATAAAAATATATTTAATCACTAATAACACTTATTAATATTAAATACATATTATTTAATTCATTCCAGCTCCGAAACATATTTCGTTGCCTCCGATCAACATTGGACATGTCCCGGAATGTTTCCGGAGTCTCAGGTTTCTTTCTCTCTTATATCCAATCCAATCGTCACCTACCCTTAAGTGTGTTACCCTACGGTTCGGGATCACACAGACATGAACGAGACACGTTCTCCGATCAATGACTAACAGCGGGATCTGGATACCCATGATAGCCCCTGTGCGTCCACGAAAGTCTTTTATCGTTCGAACCTTTAAACGTCCAGTCTCAACCTTTTGCCTGGCGATACTTAGATTGTCCAATCATCGTTCTCCGGTATCATGATTACCGAGCATGATCTCGTCATTGACAAATCTATCTTTACTCGTCTGTGATATTACATCCCGTGGCCTAGTCACATGCTTGCAAGCTCATTGATGTAATCTCACCGAGTGGGACCAGAGTATCTATCCTGCTATGTGGATTGGAAAATCCCGCTCTTGATCACTCGCCTCCACTGCTTCCTTCGGATACCCGAAAGTGTCACCTTTATTGTCACGCTATATAAGACATGTCGTTTGATGCAATCAAAACACCTTCCAGAAGCAGCGATTTGATATGATCTCACAGTCGAAGGTATGAGCAATACGTTTCTATATCTTTTGGGTATGTCCATCACATCATTCAACTAACGACATGACTCTGTTGTCAACCGACGTAATTATCCATGATCAGGAAACTTTGATCATCTGTTACCCAATGGACTAGTTAAATAGGGGCTACTAGGGACCTGGTTGTTTATATACCACACGTGTATTAATGTTTCCGCTTAATGCAGTTATAGCATGGTACAAAAACATATTATGAACAATTAAGATATGACAAATAAAATCACTTTATTAATTGCCTCTAGGGCATATCTCCAACAGTCTCCCACTTGCACTAGAGTACAGACTAATCTAGTTTACAACTTGGTAAAAGCTTAACACCTATAGCAATATGGTGCATGCTTGTCCCGTGGAAAAGGTATCCAGTCAACAAATCTCCCACATTGAGATCTGTATGTGCTTTGCAACACTTCTATGTCACCTAGTTTGACATCATCCCGTATCTTATGATAACGGTGAAATACATGTTTGCCGATGGAGTGAGACTCGCGTAGCATGTGACTTAAAAGTCTAAGAGATCTATTAAGGGAAACCACACATGCTCAAAAAGCCGCTCAGTCCAATCACACTTGCTACTTCTGAAGTAGCCATATATTCCTATACCTATGTAGATTATGCAACAGTGCATTCATATGCAACTTTGCAAGCTAACCATGTCTTTCTTTAAAACAAAGGACTTCTCCTGTATGAGATTTCTAGTCGTATGGGATAGTGTCATAACTTGCATCATCGTAACCTTTTACGGCAAGTTGTCTTTTCACTCTCATCCCATACAGAAAACATATCTTTAGTTCTCTTTAGACACTGGAGGACATACTTAACGTTTGTTCATTGATTCATCTAGGGATCACCCTAGAACCCGTTCTTCAACAAATAACTTGGGTCACACCAAGTTGAGCTTTCAGTATGATAGAATCTATGGCTGAGGCATAGAGGATGTCGAACATCC
The DNA here is from genome assembly GCA_947311845.1 of Poa pratensis. Lineage (NCBI taxonomy): Eukaryota > Viridiplantae > Streptophyta > Magnoliopsida > Poales > Poaceae > Poa > Poa pratensis. Next base: position 40,091,095 of record CAMZMU010000092.1, on the reverse strand, counting down.
GTTTCTTTCAATAACTATCACTGAAACGCCAAGATAAACTTAATATTTTACCAAGTCATACAAGTAAGAACCTTTTCTTCACTTGTTCTATTCTGAAACATTTCAGAATCTTAACCTAGGAAAATATTCTGACCTAATGTTATTAAGCCCCTTTTGATCTATACAAATTATAAATCTAAAGCCTAATACTAGAGGATCTGTATCATTCTTAATATGTCATTACATATAAAATTAGGAATGACACCTAGCTCCCACGTAAATACACCATCCGTATATAAGACCAGGGAATTTCTTTAGATCCCACTCAAATATGCCATTCACATATAAGATCAAGAAAAGCTACTTAGCTCCCACTCACTTCTTTGTAAATGCAGGTTTTTTCAACTATTTTGGATGACTCCAAAATCCTTTGATCCAATTATAAAATTGAAGATTCCAGCTCCGATATGCTTGCTTCAGCCCATGAATGGTCAACTGAAGTTTGCATACGTGTCTTGCATCCTTAGGATCAACAAAACCTACTTGTTGTACCAATTACAACTCTTCCATAATATTGCCATTAGGGAACACGGTTTTTTTTATCCATCCATCAATTTCTCAATTGAAAATAATTGCTAGAACAATCCTAAATAGACTTAGGCATCGCCGCTTGAGACAAAATCTTGTTGTGGTCAACTTTTGAATTTGTCAAAACTGTTTTGTGACAAATCGATCCTTATAGACGGTTGCCTTTCCGTCAGTGTCTATTTTGTCATAAAATTCCATTTACTCTCAACGGCCTGGAGCCCATCAAGAAGATTTACCCAAGTCTTTACTTGGTAATCGTACATGGATTTTATCTCAGATTATATATGGCTCATAGCCATTTCTCGGACTTAGGTTCACCGTCGCTTCTTTGTAGTTCGTAGGTTTGTCACGTTCCATTAACATGGCGTTCATAACAATATTGTCATACCACACAGTGCGGAACACATTCTCATATGCCTACGTTCTTAGTATGAGCTCAGAGCATCATGATCATTATCAGCTTCCTTCCAGTTGTGGAGGACGGTACCGGAATGGTTTCCGTTGCGCCACTCTGATGCCTAGAGAGAAAGTTCATTAACTTCGTCTTGCTCTACTTTCTTTCCCACTTATACCCTTGGACAAGAAACTATTTCTTGATCGAGGTATGTTCCGGCAGCCAATTTGACTTTGTCGTGAGAAATGTATCCAACTGATTTCTTAGATACACTACAAAGATGAATTTATCCGTTTTAGGATTGATCATATCAAAACACTAAAATATCAAAACAACAATCTAGGCAAAAGCCATGCCATCACTCATATGGTATTGTCTCCACGGATTTAGATGGTTTCCCTACTATCTAATGTGAATGTTTTGTTTCTACCATATGACTTCAATGATCACAATATTTCGATAAGAGATTTTATTTACCATACACTATCTGATAGCGTGTGATTACGACGTCCTAACACACCATAACATTGTGGTGTTCCATGCGGCGTAATTTGCGGAACTCTTTTCACAAGTCTGCCAATGATATGCCAAACTCATAGCTCAAATCCATCTTTTCTCGATTTGTATCGCGGGAATTTGATTTTCTTGTTAAGTTTATTTCTCTTACTTCACTCCGAACTTGTTTGATCTTATCAAACTTTTCAGACCAGCATTTCCTTAAGTGGATATGCCATATCTACTCAAATCATTGGTGAAGTTTACAAAATAATGATTTCCACTATATATTGAAGTACTTCATTGATTCACACACATCGATATGTATGATTCTCAACAAGTTAGATGCCCGTTTTCAGAGAACGGTTGTCTTAGTTATTTTGCAAGTGTCATAAGATCAAAATCTAAAGACTTGGAGATCCATCTGAATGGAGCTTCTTAATGCATATAACATTGACATGACTTAAAACGTTAGTGACACAATAATGTGGTGTCATTATTAAGTTTGTATCTTTGGCATTAATGTTATAAATGTGAGAGCTACCACCATCTAGATTCAAATAACAACATTCCATTCATAATCGGTGTATGATCATTAAAGATATCACTCATAAATGTAGGACAACGATTTGTCACTAACAAATATGAATAATTGTCTCGCTAGAGGCAAGACACACTTATAATGATCATGCTAACAAGCGATCTAATGGAATGTGTTCAAATCAAATTTAATATAAATGGTAGATGCAGAGAGAGTGTCTATGGCCATCACAACATATTCACAACATATTGCCTGCCATCATCAACACTCTCATTGTCTCCTCATCCTTCCAAGCTACCCAAGCAGAAAATCTTGTTTTCATAAAACATGACTAGTATCAAAGCTTAGTCACTGCTGCAAGTACTTGTTTAGGTAAAACATTCATAACTTGTATATCATATATTCACCATCATCATTGATGACTTCCTGGTGATTCGTTTCATCTTCTTGATTCTTCAACGTAATCAAGAATTCATGAAGGTGAATGATTCCCCTTGCATGACATAGTCTATGACAAAAACATTTGCATCTGGCAACATTTTCTGTCATCCAGTGATCGAGCTTAGCGAGGTGTCTCAATGTCATCAAGTATGACCAATGTCATCAAGTATGACTAGTATCATCAAGTATGACCAATGTCATCAAGTATGACTGCCACGTGCTCCTTTAATGCGAGTGTTCTCTTCCATCTTGGTTGAGAAGAAAAACTTGATTTACGGTGGATACAGATCATCGGTCTCAGCGACCATTCCAAATGTTCACGATCTGTCAACACGCACCCACAGTTCATTCTATATGGGAGAGATCATAGCATACACTGGACTATGATGAAATTATCCGCACAAAACTTGATAATCCAAATTATTCTTTTGTAAGCGGAATCTCCGGTTTTATCTCCTAGCGGGTTTTTGTATCATGTAGAGCTAAAAGGTTTGAAACAAGGAGTATCCTCAAGCTATGGTACTCCCTCTGTTCCTAAAGATAAGATGTTTTAGACTTTTCTGGCCCACACGTATCTAGACGCGTTTTAGTGTGTAGATTCATGTGCATCTTAAACTAAAACACGTCTAGATACGTGTGGTGCACAAAAGGCTAAAACATCTTATATTTACGAATGGAGGGAGTATAAAACTATGAAGTTTGGACCCAACCTTTTAAGTTTCTCAATCGCAGGAATGCACCTAAGTTTAAAAGATCTATCAAACAGGTTATTATAAACAAAGGTTTTGCAAAACATAAAGACTTTGTTCATAATAAAATATGGGTTCAAGTTTAATAAAATAAAACTACCAGAACTCCCACTCAAAACGAATATCCCTCTCTTCGTTTTAGTGATTACACGATCCTCTTCCGATATACTATCACCGATCGTCACGGCCGATTGCATAGCTTCAAAGATAGACATCGTTTATGTCAATCACAACAACTATGTGACTCGTGCTTAACCTTTCGGTCACTGTGTTCCGAGGCCATGTCTGTACATGCTAGGCTCGCCAAAATAACCTATAGCGTATTGCTTGTGCAACGTGTGATGCGGGTAGGTCCTGATTTTCATGGATTTGTGCGGAGGGAAAGATGAACACGAAGAACACGTGAAGAACGATGAACACAAAGAGGGAAATCAAACACACAAGGGTAAATAGCAAGTAGCAACCCGGCAAGAATCGACTGGTAACAAATCCCCGAGGGCAGCCCCCAATCCTCCTCTCCCAAGCACACCTTACTCTTAGGATTGTTTGTCCAATTGGCCAATCCAACCAATCCAACCTAGCCACCTAAAGATGGAAGATTAGCAAGTAATCGCAACTACAAGCGGAGCCTTGGTATCCACGCAGGGATCTTCTCCTCAAGAGGAGGCCTTGGTTCATCTCCACATGTGGAGGTCTTGATTCATCTCCATAGGAGGAAAGAGACACTTTGAGAAGAAGGAGCAAGGCTCTACTTTAGTTCCCAAATCATAGTCTAACCCTAGATCTGGAGGGGAAATGTCTATTTATAGTCTAAGTCACGAGGTGGGTGAAAAGGTGGGAGATACAAGGCCACGTGGGCCAAGTATCATCTCTTGTAGGTAGCATGTCGAGCGCGGTGTAGGGGTTGGCGCCATAGACTACCTCAAAGGGTGTTTCTTTGTTGCGCGATAAGTGCTCGATTGTAGGCGAACTCGGCGTGTGGGATGCACTCTTCCCAATTCTTCAAGTTAGGCTTGATCAACACACGAAGGAGTGTAGATAGGCTTCGGTTCACCACTTCGGTTTGGCCATCGGTTTGAGGGTGGTATGCGGTGGAGAATAGTTGCTTGATTCCCATCTTGGCCATCAAAGTCTTCCAAAAATAGCTCACGAACTTGACGTCACGATCCGACACAATGGTCTTGGGCACTCCATGAAGACGGACGATTTCCCTGAAAAACAAAGTAGCAATGTGTGAAGCATCGTCGCTCTTGTTGCAAGGTATAAAGTGTGCCATTTTAGAGAAGCGATCAATGACGACAAAGATGGAATCCTTGTTTGTTTTAGTGCGTGGGAGTCCTAAGACAAAATCCATAGCAATGTCGGACCATGGGTGATGTGGAATAGGCAAAGGTGTGTATAACCATGAGAGTTTAGAGTAGACTTAGCTTTGAGACATGTTGAACATCGTCGCACCAAGCGGTTCACATCACGGTACATCCTTGGCCAATAGTAGTTTGTGGAGAGCATGGCAAAGGTCTTGTCACGTCCAAAGTGTCCCATTAAGACGCCTCCATGTGATTCCTTCAAAAGGACCAAACGAAGCGAAGACTCGGGTATACATAGTTTGTTAGCCTTAAACAAGAAACCTTTGTGCAAATAGAAATCACCAATTCCTTTGTGCTCCGAACATTGAGCGAAAATGTCTCCAAAGAAAGCATCGGTAGCATACAACTCTTTAATCTCATCCAAACCCAAGACACTAATGTCAAGACGTGTAAGTAGGTTGGCCTTGCGGGATAGAGCATCCGCGACCACATTGTCTTTACCTTTCTTGTATTTGATTACAAAGTGAAAGACTCAATGAACTCAACCCACTTAGCATGTCTTTTGTTCAAATTTGTTTGACTTTTCAAATATTTCAAGGATTCATGGTCGGAATGAATGACAAATTCCTTAGGACGAAGGTAATGTTGCCACACATCCAAAACACGAACCAAAGCAAATAACTCTTTGTCATAAATGGGGTAATTCAAGCGAGCTCCATCTAGTTTCTCACTATGGTATGCGATGGGTCTACCATTTTGCATAAGCACTCCACCAATGCCCAATCCACTTGCATCGCATTCAATCTCAAATGTCTTAGAGAAATCCGGAAGGGCAAGGAGTGGTGCTTCGGTTAATAACCGTTTGAGCTCATTGAAAGCAAAATCATGTGCATTGCCCCAAATGAAAGGTACATTCTTCTTTGTAAGTTCATGGAGGGGGCAAGCAATTGTGGAAAAATCCTTGATGAAACGGCGGTAAAATCCGGCAAAACCAAGAAAACGTCTCAACTCCTCAAGTGACATCGGAAAAGGCCAAGTCCGAATTGCTTGTATCTTGCATCATCAACTTCAACTCCATCCGAAGAAACAACAAAACCCAAGAAAACAAGTTTGTTGGTGGCAAAAGTGCACTTAGAAAGATTTGCATAAAGCTTTTCATTGCGAAGAACCAACAAAACTTGAGCAACATGAGAAGTGTGCTCTTCCAAAGACTTGCTATAATAAGGATGTCGTCAAAGTATACCACAACAAATTTCCAATGAAAGGACGCAAAACATGATTCATGAGACGCATAAAAGTAGAAGGTGCATTGGAAAGACCAAATGGCATGACGAGCCACTCATAAAGACCAAGCTTGTTTTAAATGCGGTCTTCCATTCATCACCTTCACACATGCGTATTTGGTGATATCCACTTTTAAGATCAATTTTGGAGAATATAGCGGAACCACAAAGCTCATCGAGCATATCATCAAGTCGAGGGATAGGATGGCGATACCGAACGGTTGGCGTTGATGGGGCGACAATCCATGCAAAGGCGAAGAGTGTTGTCGTGCTTGGGTACCAAGATGACGGGCACGGCACACGGACTCAAGCTCTCGCGGATGTGTCCCATGGCAAGAAGTTCTTGTATTTGCCGCTCGATCTCCTTTGTTCTTCGGGGTTGGTGCGGTAAGGAGCGCGGTTTGGTAGCGGTGCGCCGGGAACAAGGTCGATGCGGTGCTCGATTCCGTAGAGGAGGTAGTCCCGGTGGCACTTCTTGAGGGAAGACATCTTCAAAGTCCTTCAAAAGAGACAACAAAGAAGGAGGAAGGTTTGTGAAGTGTTAGTCATAGAAACTTCACCCTTGCATATGAGCACATAGTGTAGGGTGGATGGGTTCTCTCTCAACTCCCTCATCTCTCTCTTTGTGGCAAATAGTGTAAGTTTTGTGGGAACTCTCTTTGAAGTGTCACACTCATTTGGCTTGTGGCTCTCACTCACTTTATGGTGGGTCTCTCGCTCACCACTCATCTCACTAGACGAACGATCTTGTTGTGCCCTTGCAATGGTCTTGGCGTTGTCGGCGATGACTTGACTTGGTGTCATGGGACGAAGGACGAAGGTCTTGTCGTTGTTCTTGAAGCTATAGTAGTTTGTTCGTCCATCATGCATAGCACCCTTGTCAAATTGCCATGGACGCCCAAGGAGTAAGTGACAAACGTTCATAGGCACAACATCACAATCAACCGTATCTTCATAGGCTCCAATCTTGAAGGACACTTGCACCATGTGTTGAATCTTGACGGCTCCGGTATCACTCAACCATTGCACATGGTAGGATGTGGGTGCTTCTTGAACTTCAAGTTGAGCTTATCACAAAGTTCTTTGCTCGCTAGGTTGTGGCAACTTCCACCATCTATGATGACCTTGATGGACTTTCCATTGATTCCCGCTCTTGTTTGGAACAAGTTGCATCTTTGGTCTTCTTCCACTTGAACATTGGTGGTTAGAGCTCTTGCCACAACCAAGGAAGGGTTGTTGTCGCCATCACAATAGATCTCACTTTCTTCTTCTTGAGCACTTTGCATTGTGGCGACCTTGTTCAAAGCATTGTACTCATCTTCACTCATAGATTCATACTCTCCCATGTCATTGATGATCATGACCTTCTTGTTGGTGCACTCAAAAGATTTGTGCCCTTGTCCGCCACACTTGTAGCATTGCAAAGTCTTGTGCCGGACGAAGATCCTTGAGGCGCCTTGGAGGAGGGAGGTACTTTCTTGAAAGGTTGAGGCGCTTGAGGTGTCGAAGTAGAGACTCTTGGAGGACCTCGAGTGTTCGCTTGAGGAAGAGCTTGTGAAGGTGTAGGAGTTGACGAAGAAGGCTTGTTGGCGAAGAATGCCTTTGTCTTGAGGTATTTGAGCTCTTCAAGCACGTGGCGCTCGGCCTTGGAAGCTTGATGTACTAGCTCTACCAAAGAGGCATATGGTTGGAACTCCACGATCTTCTTGATTGGATAGTTGAGGCCATTCATGAAACGAGCCATGGATTGCTCTTCGTACTCGTTGACATTGGCTCTCATCATGGAGATTTCCATTCCTTGTAGTACTCGTCAACCGACTTCAAACCTTGCTTCAACTCTTGCAACTTCTTGTATAAGTCTCTAGTGTAATGGCTTGGCACGAAGCGCTTGTACATTGTTTCTTTCATTTCAACCCAAGTGTCAATTGGTTGTTGGTGGTTAGCGACGCGAGCATCTTGTAGTTGTTCCCACCACAAGAGGGCATACTCTTCAAACTCCATCGAGGCTAAGGCAACCTTCTTGTTGTCGGAGAAGCGTTGCACGCGGAAGATCTTGTCAACCTTGAGTACCCATGAGAAGTAAGCTTCCGGATCACTTGTGCCGTAGAACTTGGGTATGTCAAAGCGGACGTTGGTCAAGTCATCATAGTTGTCACATGGCACCACGTGGGAATGCACGTCCACGTCTCCTTCGTTGAGTCCATCACCATTGTGTTGGCTTGACTCGTTATCACTTGACTCGGAACGTTGGTGTTGGTGACGATCATGAGGAAGCTCTTGACGAGGCGCATGTTGAGGAGGTAGCTCTTGTTGAGGAACGGGTTGTTCGACATTGTTCGCATTGTCATGATTTGATGACGTGGCCTTGGAGGATGACGGGGTGACGTCCTTGTTCATCAAAGTCATTCGCACCCGGAACGCCATTGTCATTAGCCAATGGGTCATGACGATCACGTTGTTGCGGTGGTGGTGATGGCGTGCGTTCATGACGTTCAACTTTTGGTGAGGTTGCTCTTGATGCGCATTGGCATTGTTCGCGTGAAGATCATGTGGTTGTTCAACGTGAGGAGGAGGTCGTTCATGGGCGTCGCGCCTTGGATCATGTTGACGTTCTTGTCGAGGTTCATGACGACCATGACGTGCTTGTGTCGACCTTGAGGTGCTTCTTGTACGGCTTGAGTGTGAAGACGCTCGTTGTCGCACAAGGTTGTTGATAGCTTCGGTCAACCGCTCCATATTTGCTTCTTGAGCATGCATGCGGTCGTTGAAGGTGTTCTCTTGATTTTGAAGACGGCGCTCGTAGCGTCCTAGGTTATCACGAAGAAAGTGTCGATGCCAACAAGCTCCGATTGTGTGACATAGCCATGATCACCGCGAACTCCACCATGGATTTCCTCATCCGAGCTTGAGCTTCCGTTTGTACTTCCCCTAAACATTTTCTCAAGATCAAGTGAGATATGTGGTAAAGAAAAACCAAGACAAACTATATCCCAAGTATAATGTGGCTTGAGAGGAGAGTATCCGGTTCTAACACCCAACACACACACTTATGAGGATAGGAAGGTATGAAGTGGCAACGAAACAAGCAAACTCGGCGAAAAGCGTATTGTCAAAGGTAGAGAAAATCCACAATGATCAAATTACCAAAGAAACTCCAACCACAAAGTATCAAGAAACACACACAAAAGCGAAAGATGGGGTTGGGCGACCAAAGGGCGAGCACTCGAAGGTAGACGACCTAACGAAGACTACGTGCTCAAATGTCACCCAACACAAGAGGGACGCTAGCTCAATTGCCTTTGGTGGGCAACGGATTTGCACAAGAGTTACACACTCACTCACTTTGGCGGTTCAAGCTTTGTCGCAACCTACAAGAGATGATACTTGGCACCACTTGCTTCTTTTCTTTTCTCTTTTTTTTTTTGCTTATTGACGATGATTACTTCTCTTTTGCTAGTGTCAAGCTCCCTAACTATACACACTCGCCAACACTTTAAGACAAACACTCAACACGTGCAATGCCTCGCAATATCACCGAGCTAGTCCAATAGGTTCAAGTTGCGCGAAAGGAAGAAGGGTTCACAACGGATTCCGATGACGGGGAACTGCCGAGTCCTTGGTGTCGTCTTTGCTTGGCGTTGATGATGCGTTGATGCAGAAGCTTGTCGATGTTATAGACGTTGCACACACCGGAAAAGGACTCAAACAACAAAGGATAATTGCCAAAACGAACCGAGGAAAAAGCAGGAGAAGAAAATTTTCTGGGCAAACCGGCCCTGGGGCCGGCCTAGGCCGGTCTGGGGGCCGGACGTGTCAGTTGCCAGGCTGGCCTGTGGCCCAGCCTGGGCCGGCTGTGGGGCTGGCCTGTCTGGATCTCGAAACTCCGCGGATTTTGGGCGGAAAAACGACGCGAAAATCCTCGATTTCGTGGGAAATTGGCAAAATTAAGTCTAGGGAATGCAAACAAGGGTGGAGGGGGTCCTAGAGCAACAGATCCATGGATCAAAACTACCAAAAACTCATCAAATCGAACGAATCGGCCGAATCCAAAAATGGCTATTTTTGGTGGAAATTTTCGAATTTCTCAAAAACGAAGAAAAATTTGGTGGATTTTGGTGGAAACACAAAACAAATCCGTGTCAACCTAGAGCTCTGATACCATATGATGCGGGTAGGTCCCGATTTTCACGGATTTGTGCGGAGGGAAAGATGAACACGAAGAACACGCGAAGAACGATGAACACAAAGAGGGGAAATCAAACACACAAGGGTAAATAGCAAGTAGCAACCCGACAAGAATCGACTGGTAACAAATCCCCGAGGGCAGCCCCCAATCCTCCTCTCCCAAGCACACCTTACTCTTAGGATTGTTTGTCCAATTGGCCAATCCAACCTAGCCACCTAAAGATGGAAGATTAGCAAGTAATCGCAACTACAAGCGGAGCCTTGGTATCCACGCAGGGATCTTCTCCTCAAGAGGAGGTCTTGGTTCATCTCCACATGTGGAGGTCTTGATTCATCTCCATAGGAGGAAAGAGACACTTTGAGAAGAAGGAGCAAGGCTCTACTTTAGTTCCCAAATCATAGTCTAACCCTAGATCTGGAGGGGAAATGTCTATTTATAGTCTAAGTCACGAGGTGGGTGAAAAGGTGGGAGATACAAGGGCACGTGGGCCCGTCAAGCGCGCAGGCTGAAGTTGTCAGGAAAACCGGCCTGGAGGCCGGCCTGGGGGCCGGCTTGGGGGCCGGTTGGAGACTGGCGAAGGCCGGCGGGGAGGCCGGCTGCCTCGGGCTAGTGCCCGGCCCTGGGTCCGGCCTAGGCCGGCTGGGAGGCCGGTCGCGTCGGGAGGGTGGCCGGCCTATGGCCCGGCCTAGGCCGGCCTGGGGGCCGGCTGGCTCTGGAGGTAGCCCGGCCTGGGGGCCGGCTGGCCTGTTTCCACTGCTTCTTCTCCTTCGTCTTGTGACGTCTCTTGGCCATCTTCATCACTTCCTTGGAGATCTTCATAGGGGTCTTCACGTCCATCATAGCTGAGCACACACAATGTATCGGAATGAAGTAGCAAGCCATTCAAGGGACTGTCAAGGTCACACATAGATAGGAGCGAGTTCACCTTATCATGGAGAGCTTTCACTCTTGCTCTTGTCATTGGTCCACTTGGTGTTGTGTGCCTAGGTTGCACTACATCAACGTGGCTTACACCCACGTTATGCGAACGCAGATACGTCTGACACCCGATCGTCACGGCCTGCCTCGTAATGGAGAACTTTCGGTGGTGCACGCTATAGGGAGAACACTATATGGTATTTTAGGAGGGATCATCTTATATTACTACCGCCATGTAACTAATATATAGACATATATATACACAATATAAGATGCACTCAATCTACATAACATCTAAAATGAAATGTAATGCGACATGATATGGTCTTGCGCCGATGGTCTCCTTCGCGCCCACAGTTTATAAACAATTTAACAAACCTAGCTTGACCATATCACATTGCCCCTGCAATATAAACTTAGACGCTTTCTACTTTATCTTTTGCATGTTTTACGTGGCTGCTAGGGCTTTTGCACAAGAACTGTTTCTTACCTACGAATACAACCACAACAGCGATAAGACAATTGTCTCTATTACACCCCTTTCGGGGCCCTCCATTGCAAATGCTATATCAACTATTGTAGGATAGACAGACACCCGCCAGCCACATATACGGTATAAGCCGCATGTCAAGTGTGGAACCAGTCTTGCGTAAGAGTACGCGTAAAGTCGGTCCGGGCGGCTTCTTCGAACAATGCCGCGATATGAATAAGTACACGTGAGAGGGTAACAAATGTAGAATCGATGCCCACATTCAACATGTGTTCTAACCGTACAGATATATCTACGCATAGACCGGCTCTGATACCACTGAAGGGAATCGTAGGCAGAAAACAAATTTTTCCTAACAACGATAACCATAAACTAGCCAGAATCTGTTACTATGTAGATATACTATAACGGAGGAGATCGATGTACATACCCTTGTAGACCGAAAGCGGGGATTACGCTCCCGCACAAGCGTTGTTGATGAAGTCAACGAAGCTGACCTCAAGGTCGTGTAGAGGAAGAAGACAACTTCCAGTGCCACCCGTGTAGCACCTTGTAGTTCCACACACGTACGGTGTAGATGACGACCTCCGGGCTCCAGATCCAGCAGAGCAGCGGAAGCGGAAAATTAGATCTAGTAGCACGGCGGTGTGCGTATAGTGGAGAGACTTCCCTCCTCGTACGCAGCTCCAGAAACGGAACCACGCTCAAAGTAAGAGAGAAGAAGAAGGAGAAGGATGGATTTTCAAGGCATGGGGGCACCACTATATATAGGTGGAGGGAGGATGCCCATCTTGGTGGCTTGGCCATGTGGGACTAAACCACATGGCCAGCCGCACCATGGGCGGATGAACCCGGCTGGCCCTCCTCCCCTTTATCCCTTTGGGGTTTTTCCCCTAATGGGTCTCTAAGGCCCATTTAGCTTTAATGCCATTAAAAATTCGAAATTAATTAAATAGAAATATATTTAATCACTAATAACACTTATTAATATTAAATACATATTATGTAATTCATTCCAGCTCCGAAACATATTTTGTTGCCTCCGATCAACATCGGACATGTCCCGGAACGCTTCCGGAGTCTGAGGTTTCTTTCTCTCTTATATCCAATCCAATCGTCACCTACCCTTAAGTGTGTTACCCTACGGTTCGGGATCACACAGACATGAACGGGACATGTTCTCCAATCAATGACTTACAGTGGGATCTAGATACCCATGATATCCCCTGTGCGTTCACGAAAGTCTTTTATCGTTCGAACCTTTAGACGTCCAGTCTCAACCTTTTGCATGGTGATACTTAGATTGTCCGAGCATCATTCTCCGGTATTATGATTACCGAGCATGATCTCTTCATTGACAAATCTATCTTTACTCGTCTGTGATATTACATCCCCGTGACCTAGTCACATGCTTGCAAGCTACTGAGAGGGCCCAGAGTATCTATCCTGCTATGTGGATTGGCAAATCCCGCTCTTGATCACTCGCCTCCACTTCTTCCTTTGGATACCCGAAAGCGTCACCTTTATTGTCACGCTATATAAGACATGCCGTTTGATGCAATGAAAACACCTTCCAGAAGCAGCGATTTGATATGACCTCACAGTCGAAGGTATGAGCACTACGTTTCTATATCTTTTGGGTATGTCCATCACATCATTCACCTAACGACATGACTCCGTTGTTAACCGATGTAATTATCCATGATCAGGAAACCTTGATCATCTGTTGCCCAACGGACTAGTTAAATAGAGGCTACTAGGGACCTGGTTGTTTATATACCACACGTGTATCAATGTTTCCGCTTAATACAGTTATAGCATGGTACAAAAACATATTATGAACAATTGAGATATGACAAATAAAATCACTTTATTAATTGCCACTAGGGCATATCTCCCACAGTAGCATGGATGACGAGATTTTGGGACATCAGATTCCACTTTGATGACATGGATAATCTTGAAAGAACATTAGGCATATGAGACATTGCACATATAAATCTACTGGCACTAATAGAGACACGGGGATAGGACATTTGTGACGAGATGTATTGTGTGAAGGAGGAGGGCCGACGGGTGCATAGGATTTTATTGATTGATGGCATGGCAAAGGTGTAAGAAATGGTGAGAAAGTACGAGCAGAAGAAGTGCATAACAATGAATGTTATGAGGCCAATTGTGAGCTTGGTGCACACATTAACACAATGCAAGTGATGAATCTCAAATTCCACTTTCAAATCTAGAAGTTGTGAGGACCCCGGATTAGCTATCCGAGATACTCGTTATGTTTCCTGCAACAATCCCATGATCAGTCTGTTGTTGCACATAACTCGAATTGGCATCACAGGACATCCATAAATACCGAATAAATGTACTTACGTGATTGAAGTCATAAGCTTCAACAGGTACTTGCAGCGGAAATCACCAAACAACGTGGAGCCCGAGTCATTCGCCTTAACCCTACAGGCAGCTGACTGGGAAGCGCCCTAGTTTGCAAAGACGCCAGTGAACTCCTCCTCTTCTAACTGCTCCTCTTTAAAATCTGGCTAAGACAATAGCCAGGGATGAAACCAATATGAGTACATTTGATTGTACTCGCAAACTACCCCAACTCGAGCATGCACTAGTTTTGATAATCTTTAAAACCTTTAGTTTTAGATAAACATCTCTATATCTTTATTGAAAAAGAGAAGAGTAGATCTTACATCCTTGTTGAAGGCAAAATATTTTGAAAAGTAGTTTCTCAATATCTTGGTTGGAAACAAACCCTTTGGAAAAATAGTTTTCTCACCATGTTTGTTGAAAAAGGGTAAGAAGTCTTTTTAAACCTTTTTCTCGAAAATATACCTTTGGTTGAAAAGGTAAGAAATCTCTTTTAAAACTTTTTCCTCGAAAATCACCATCTTGTCCGTTTCTCCAAAACTCCTCCTTTCCCGAACATAGCCCCTTCAGGGTCACTCATTCTCCAGCAACCTCATACCAACTTATTGGAACAGGTATGAAACATCATCTCCACTTCAATTTCATTTTAAACCTAAACACTTTTCAAAACTTGCAAAGCTTGCACATGGCCTTAGTAGTTCTTCCCAACTGTCCATATCCGAGGACTCGGCTATTCGAATAGTTTTTACCCTCTGCAGAGGTAGCACGCTTTTCCCACACCCATCCGGTCACTCATCGTGTCAGCCACGTCCCGCCATACCAGGGGTATGCGAAGTTGAGTTCCCAGGCATAGCCTGTCCTTTGCTCATGCTAGTATAGGACCCTACCGCTACGAAACATTCCATCGACACTTAAATCCTCAGAAACTAAGTGTGAGGACTCGTAGTTCTGCCCGGCGAATTTTAATGGCCCTACAAATCCTCTATCTCTATTTCATATCATAACAGCCCTTAGGCGTTCTTCTCTCTAGAGGACCCGGGTCAGGGTGTAGGTCCTCAGACCATCCCCTTAATGAACGAGGTTATCCTCATTATTGAGGCATTCAGTACTAACACGAGCAAATTATATGACTACGCTCTTTCCCATATGTGGGTAAATGTGGTCGCACAGGTTATCGGCTGGTAGTCATAGTACAAAGACACAATGTGCATTTTTCATAAACATCACCATACTCCATTTCTCCACTTCCATACCGACATCCCGGTATACCATATTTTATCCACATATTTGAAAAAGGAGTTTTGAATAAACATTATTTTTCCCATCCTATAGTTTTAAATAACTACCTTATACTTCTACATAGGGTGGCAAAATAGTTTTCATGTATTTGTAAAAAGGGTTTTCCAAAATCATTGATACTTTTGAACAACTCCTGAGATTAAAAATAGATGTATATAAATGCAAGCTCAGTGAAGTAGCTTGCCTGGTTTCAGCATAATGTCCCTGGATTTCTCCTTGTTGATCAATATAATAAAAATCCCATCCTTCCTCGATCAATTCTCTCCAAATACCACTCCGGTTGCGTTATTATCTAGCGTCGCAAACAGGGAAATAAACAACAATCAATACACCAAACAAACCCACAAGTGGTGCACAGACAGATAACAACCACCAGCATCAAACTAATTATTCAAGCAACAAACTAGGATCTACACTTACAAGGGCCTCATACTAATTAGTGGTCTAACACTTATACACAAGCTAGGGCCAAATAATAGGTAGCAAGGGATGACATGCTATAATATCAGTAGCTATGGAATGCTACTTATGTTTAAGCAATATTTTCAAAAAATCAAACCACTCATGGAAATTCATCCACAACAATTCCTAACTCTAGGAATATTCTAGGAATTAACTACACTAGTAGTATTACTCTTAAATAAACATATGCAATACCAACTTTTCTAACACGCTAAAGATATGAGCTAACACACACATATCCGAGAGTACATCACCTATACATGCTAGAAATCACAAATAAGACATTAACACATTCTACAAAATTAAATAAACTATAAACAAGAATTAACAGAAAAACACTAAAACTAGTTATGCACACCTAAAATAATATATAGCTCTGAAAATCACACCAAGCTAGATTTAGGTATTTCTAAACATAAACAAGGCCATATAATTGGATTCACATCAAAATTCATCACCAATAAATTTACACAAATCCTAGAAAAGGCTCTCTGGTCATTTACCAAAGTGGATGCAAATTTAATTAGAAAGCTCATTTGCATAAGGGGTAAATTGATACTGCTAGGTATCACTTAGATCTTTCCAAATCAGTTGAGTTTGCATCAATAGCTATCTTAGAGAAATAGTTATTGATATTTTGGTGAGGAGCAGCAGTTCTGGCTCACATTTATTTTCTCCAAGAATATTTACCCAAAAGTAGATCTGCAAGTTGGGTGTGGTCAAGAACTTGCAGAGGTACTCCCCTGAATTTTGGTTTGGTCAAAAATGCATTTTTCATATTTTATAACGATTTAAACCAGCAGTCAAGTTTCTGCCCAATTTTCAAATTAATCAACACAGGGAATAAAAACCAGCGCGCGGGCCAGATCTTGCTGGGCCGAGCCCAACAGTGGCCAAAACGGCCCACGGCGGTCGCGCGCGCGGAACGCGGCGCGGGAAAGGTGGTTTCAAGGAGAGCCGTTGATCGGGAGATGGACGGCTGAGGACTGTCTCCTTCCTCACCTACGCATGCAATCACGCAGAGCGGCGGCGAGCTAGGTCATCAAGCACGGCGGCTCACCGTGGGGCTTCTGGGGACGGCGATGATGGTGGAGGCGAGTGCGGAGGGCGTGGGGAAGACAATGGCATGGACGGCGAGGCTCGGGGATGCTCGGTTGGACCACGGCGAGTTCCGTTGCTTCCTTGGCCTCGGCGGAACTCCGGCGAGCTCCTGGCTTCCCTCCTGTGCGCGAAACAGAGGAGAAAAGGAGGCGTTTGAGAGCAGTGAGGATGGAGAAGAGAGTGCAGGGTGGAGAGCCGTGGGAGGGAGAGAGACACGGTGCGGGCGGGGTCATCGTCTACCTCGGCCGTGGACGGCGCGGTGTGTGCAGCACGGCCGCGAGCAGCAGCAGCACTTGCAGCACGGCGCTACTCTCCTGGCGATGCAAAAAGAGATGGGGAGGGGAGGAGAAGCAGAGGGAGTGAGCGGAGAGAGGCAGGTGCAGCCTCGGGTGGAGTTTAAATGGAGGCGAGGTGAGCACGGCATGGTGAAAGAGAGGGGTAGGAGAGGTGCGGGGTCCAGATGGAGGTGTCTGGGAGGTTGCGGTGAGCTAGGGGGGGCTGCAGAGGTGGTCGGCTGGTCGGGGGGAACAGAGATGGCGCGGCGTGCTGCGGTGCCGTGTGCTGCCCGCCATGGCGTGTACGGGCATGGACAGCGTGCACGCTAGGGAGCTTCTGCGGCGGTGTGGTCTCGTCGAGCAGGAGCAGAGGGTGGAGTGTGGTGCGGTGGACACGGCGCGGCGTCGCCTCGAGGTCGCATCATCCCTCTCCACGGAGGTGACCCGTGCGGCAGCGCGCCATGGACGGCAGTGGCGTGGCGCCTCGTGCACTCCTCCTCTGGGGTTAACAAGCACGTGTAACTTGCTTCCTTCGAGTGAGGGAGAGGTGTGGAGTGAGTGGGGGCTAGGGGAGGCAGAGGCGTGCAGGAGGGAGCACGATAGCGAGGAGCACGGTGGCGTGCAGGAAGAAAACATGTCCTCTCCTTCTTTTCCTTGCTTCACTGCCTCCTCTTCTCTCTTCCTTTTCTCTCTCTCTCAGGTCAACTCTAGGGCAAGCCAAAGGCTGGTCAGGGTGGTGGCACATCAGTGAACAAAAAGGACAAGGTTTCCTCTCCTAATTCAACGCAAACCCACCATTTGAATGAGTTAGAAACGGTGACAGAAAACAAATTCAGAAAATTCAGTTTCAGACTTTGGGGAAATTTTCTAAGTGTTGAAAACTGTTAAAACTATCAAAAGTTCATGCATGTTTGAAGGATCAAAAGGACTCCAAATCTTTTGATTCAACTTGGGTTTTTAAGAACATGATAAGTATTTTCATAAACACATTTGTAATAATTTTAATAAAATAATTAAGACACTGAAAACCTGTGATGAAAAGGGTACCAGACGGTTTTTTTCAGAAAAACCTAGTTTTAGAAACTGCCAAGTCCAGGGACTATTAAAATCAGTGGAAAGTTCAATCAAGGTTAACATAGCAAACAATCTCCAAATGTGGGAAATTCCAACTGGGAATTGTTGACCATGTTACAATGATTCAGAAACATATTTTCAATAATTTTCATAAAATGTGCAAGGCTAGGAAAACATGCTAAACATCTGGTATCATTCTGCTTTTTCTCGGGTTTTCAAAACTCTCTGTTTTTCTGTTTTAATAACTCGTCACCAAAACATGCATGCGTAAAAAGGTTCCCAAACTCCAAAATTTAAAACAAGTGCATGGAGTTGTAGTCCACACACCAGAGAGAATTTTTATCACAAAAGTCACACAATTGGATAGTCTGGCTCAAAGAAAACATAGGGTGAAAGCAGCTAGTTGGAGAGGGTTTTTAGGGAGAAAACATAATTGAAAAAAAATCTTGGTAAAACCCACACAAATCACAATGCATTTTTGTTTTCTTTGATGATACCTTGCTAAATGATGTTGTCAAGGATGGGTTGGTTGAGCTCAAAGGGAGATAGAATGGATGTAAGAAGGGCTGACAAAAGATTTCACAAGATGGAAGGATATAGCCACTGATTGTGGGGATGATTTCCTAAGGGCTTGAAAACAATGTGTTGAAAAACTCAATTATCCAATTTCACAACTTGGATAGGAATAGAAGATACAGAGAAGATGAGACTTTAAGAAGGTGCGTTGATGAAAGTATCAAGATTCCCATTTATGGCATGAGGTCAAAATAGATGAGGGTGAGATAGAATTAAACCTGATACTGAGACCTGGACTTGTTATTTATAAAACCATTTTATTTTGGTTTACCTAACACAAACAATCCACCACACAAAGTCAAACAGAGCAATGGGAAGTGAAACACAAGCAAAAGTCAGGCATTTCAAAAAAGTTTTTGTTGGTTCTGAATTTTGGGGTCTTAGTTTTAAAATTTGGGATGTTACAGAAGTTCCTTTAGTTTACTCAGTTGATGATTGAATCTCATAGAGTGCAACTAATTCAGACTATTTGTACCGACGCACTCAAAATAGCAACAACAAAAATATGGGGAAGGAATAACAAATTGTTCTTGTAGAAGAAAGAAATGATCATATGGTCACACAACAGAGCAACATTTTGGCAAAGAAGAGCAGATTCTTGTGTATGAAAATATGCCATTTTGAGATTGATTTGAATTATATTCGGAAGAAGAAGCAGAACATGCAGATGAAGATTCAGAAGAACAATCAGAGGAAGAAGGAGAGGGACATATTGATATTGACATGGGTGATTGAAGTTTCGTAGCTCGTTAGTCAAGCTATGCAGCTGCGGTTCACTTGTAGCAACGATCCTTGTCGCTTGTAGCATTGGTATATGCTGCTCGTAGCACCACCGCATGTCATTTATAGCACCGCCGCCTAGCTCTTGTAGCACCGCCACAGTTAGCACCGCCTCCTAGCGCTCATATCACCGATACTTGCCAGTTGGAGCACCGTGTCCAGTGCTCATAGCACCGCTACGCAACATTGGAAACATCTTGACTCCGCAGAGTTTCTTCACAGCACCACGAGGAACCTCACTCTCAGCACCGGCCCTGGCAGTTTGCACACCGGAGGCGGTCCCCTCGTATCAGCACCAGGACATATATGGTGCGGTAGGAGAGAGAGCCGTGTCTTATGGAAATAGGAATGTGATGGAGATTGGAGGGTAAAAAAGAGAAAAAGAAACGAGAGGAAACGAGTTGAAGGGAAACACTTGGGGTGATGCTGCATCGACCTACGGTCGCACCGCTGCTGACCGTTGGCAGCATCTCCGTCTGTCGTTCCCGGCACCTCCCCCACATATGGTAGCACCGCCGCCGACCGATGTAGCACCATCGTTGGCCGATGGTAAAACCGCTGCTTGCTCCTTACATCACCAACGTCGATCGATGGTAGCACCGACCTCGATCGATGGTAGCACAACCTCCAATCGATGGTAGCGCCTCTGGCCACATATGGTAGCAACGCCGATGACCGATGGTAATACTGTTCAGCCTACAGAAGTACCACCGCTCTTCATATGCAATCGGTGGAGATCGACGGGGACGTGTCCGGCGCTGGTGGAGCTGGCCATCACAGCAAGAGGCGAGCTCAGCAATGGCATATAACTTAAGCTAGTAAATGTAGCTGATGTGTTCTGTGTTTTTATACCATCCTCATTATCTGCATAGATCCTTACATGGACTTAATTAGCCCCGAGCAAAGTAGTCACAATATTTACCTATTCAAGCCTATAGTTTTTGGTGACTTTTTCAAACCTACATCAAGCACACGTTACTGTCAATTTAAAAATGGACAGTGGTAATAAGGGCACGTGCCCCAGATTGTTATAAACGATAGGCAATAAAACGATAAACAGAAGCAAGATCAAACCAACGTGGCCACGAGATTTAACGTGGAAAACCCTTCCAACAATGGAAGAGAAAAAACCACGGGCGTCAGCCAGCAAATTTTTACTATGATCGGGTGAGGTTACAAATGCCGGGGATTTACAACTTGCGACTTATCCCATACCGGCAGCTTATAAGAGGTATATATAGTGGTGCAAAACCTAAGTCGGCTGCGGTCCGACTCGGCAACGATCCGTACCGTACCGCGAGGGGCTGCTACCCCACCCCCCTCCCTGCCCGCACCCCCCTCCGTGCGGCAGGGCAATGCGATGGGCTAAGTTCAGCCCAAGCCTCCGGCGATAAGCCTCGCTTCGCTCCATTCGAACTTAGCTTTATCTTTATATGAATTTGGATCACATCAAAATAACACAGATTAGTTTTCTAGGGCATGGATAGAATATGATAAGTGAGCCATGCATGTATCCACGCAGGTTCTTTTTTAGTTTTCAAACTTTAAAATGTTTATCTTTTAAACTGTAAATCAAAATTTGGATCCGTTTTCAACTCTAGTTTCTCATGCGCCGAACGGATGTACATGATAGGACATGTCTACTAGATAGATTAACCGTTTAGAAAAAGCACACGTTGTCAATCTCATGAAAAAATGCCGACGTTATGGTCTGAGAGCATCTCCAAGCGGAGCCCCCAAATCCGACCCCCAAACTGTCCGTGGACGCGTCCGGACGCGTCCGCGGACAGTGACCGGACAACCCCCATAGTTGGGCTCCTACAACCACATCCCCTAAAATGTTGTCCCCAAACTCATGCAAGCCATGCAACGTCGATCCGATACATACCGGATCCGCATTACAAAACATAGTGGTTCAAATTCAAATGAAACAACACAAAGTTCAAGTTGTCCGATACAAGGGGTGGAGTGATCTCTTCTTCTTCAAGGGGCGGTTCCACCGGAGGCATCTAGGCCGAGGTCATGGTCGGAGATTGTCTTCTTCATCATGAGGATCCACTTTGTGCTAGGCTCATCCAAGAGGGAAGCGTCTTGGAACATGATCCTTTGTTCCTCGGTAATTCTTGCAACATTGACTTTCTCTTGCTCCATCGCATAGGCATCCGCCATCTTCTTTTGTGAAAGGATCGAGTAGGTTGACTAGAGGGGGGGGGTGAATAGGCAACTACAAATTTTTCTTTTTCTTTTTGACAAATTTGGGAATTGCTCAAATATAAGTTCTCTAGATATGCAACTAGGTGAACAATCCTATATGATGAGCAATAAACAAGCTAGCAAGATATTCTAAACAAGTTAAGCTAGCAATACAAGTAAAGGAAGGTTAAGAGATAACCACATGGTGACGCGGAGATGTTCTACCGAAGTTCATTTCCCAATGGAAGCTACGTCTCCGTTGGTGCGGTGCGAAGTCACAAAGTAAACTCCGAATAGCCTTGATATGGCACACCGTATCTCCCTCGTGTTATCCTCCAATGAGGAGATCCACGAGCCACTATATGATGACCTCGAGGTCGGCAACAAACCTTTACAAGGATGAGACACACTCCACAACCGAATTGGAGGCTCTCACCAAATTCCCGCGGCTCCCAAAGCCACAAGAATCACAAGGCCGGGGCGCGACTCCACAACTTAATTGTAGGCTCCCGGCTAGTCCCCGCGGCTCCCAAAGCCACAAGAATGACCAACGACAATCCAAAGTATCAACGAACTTGCAAGCTTCAAGCCCTCTCAAGAACGGAGGGGAAAATTAAATCGCTTGGGTGGAAGTGTAGATCTAGGCCATCTCTCCCAAGTCCTAGAAGGACAAGGTGTTTGAGTGGGTAGGGAGAGAGATCTAGGGAGTTAAAGCTTTCAACAATGGTGGGGGATTCAGTTCTAGTCGTGGTGCCCTCTCCAAGGTAGGAGAAGGCCTTTATATACTGCTCCCAGAATCTAGCAGTTGCAGACAAGTTAATCGGATAATCCGATCCAAGTCAGCATCGGATTATCCGATCCGAGAATCGGATAATCCGAGCAGACTACAATCGGATAATCTAGAGAACCTCAGTGTGCGATTGCTTGTAGTCCTTAGCAGATTTCGAGCAAATCCTGATCATCGGATAATCCGATTCATCCCAAATCGGATAATCCGAATAACTTCAGTGTGAGGTTTCTTTTAGTCCTTAGCAGAATTCCAGCAGACTTTGCAAATCGGATAATCCGAATCTTCCAACATCGGATAATCCGATTTTCTTCAGCAACAATATTGGCTCTTTTCAACTCCCTTTTTAGATTTGATGCAAAGATGTTTTAATCACCTAAAACCTGCATCACTTGATTTACATGTTAAATCATCACTAGTGTTGTTGCCTAACACACAAAACACAAGGGATTAAGAAATGTCCTTTCAATCTCCCCCTTTTTGGTGTTAGATGACAACACTAGGATTTGCAAGGAAAGCATAATTATATATTATCTAGATTCACGAGTTTAAGACATGAGAAGCTCCCCCTGAATGTGTGCATATAATTAAATTGCATTGGAATGCAAATGCAACACATATAGGAAGAGGGCACCTCCAAATAGTAAGGAAACTAGATAGGAAATTTCATGAGAGACATATCAAAATAGGTTGAGCTTTGAGAGAGGACTATACCTTGTGCACAATAGAGTAGAGATAAACCATAACACAAGGATACAACTCATAACCATATAAGAATCCATACTCATAACCATATAAGAAATCCATATGTCTCAACTTAAGCACAAAGGTTCACACACATAAGTTCCACATGAAAACACAACACGAATAAGTTCGACATAAATGGACACAAGCGCAACAAGAATGGTAAAAGCATATGCTTGTGCCTGAAACCCATGCAAATCCCACACGGAGACCTAATAGAACTACTTCTCCCCCTTTGGCATCGAAACGCCAAAAAGGGAAAAGAGCGATGCTACGGCCCAAGTAGATCACTCCGACTCGAGGCATCATCATCATCATTGTCATCACCAACACCGTCACCGCCATCAGCATCATCATCATCATTGTCCTCAGACTCAGCATCATCCTCTTCTGAAGACTCATAAGTACGGACACGAGTGTAGGATGGCCGGAAGGGCCAGCAGAAGCTGTCTCTAGAAGATGAGACTCAAGCTGAGTCCATGGAAACTGAGAGCCCTCGTTCCACTGATCATAAGAGAGAGGAGCAGACACTGGGGGGTCATCTGCGAGGCGAGGAAGACGCTTGAGAATGTTCTCCTGCCTAAGATAAGTGTCATACTGTCCCCTCCGGATGTCCGCATTCATGCACAGGATGTTCCGCTGGAACCAGTTCAGATTCTTGGGCGGAGCAAAGGAAGGAACCGGAGACTGACGGGTGGCGCCACGACGTGCATCACCCATGAAGGAACCTCAGGAGGAGCTGCAGCAGCAGACGATGGAATAACCTCTTTCCTCTTCTGATAAACCCTCTTGTACGAATGGGGCTCCATATCATACTTATTGAAGTTGTGGTTCTTCAAAGTGTCCTTGATGAGCATCATGATGTAAGGAGCATAAGGAATAGTAGCCCACTGACCATAGAGTCAAACAACTCACGAAAGATGAAATGCATCACATCCACTTTAAAATCAGCTTCAGGGTCTTCATTCTCAACAATATTTTTAGCAAGGCAAAGCAGATTGGCAAGAGGAGCGACTATATTGTCATTGTTACCTCCACTGGGAGCAATAGTTGAGCGGAAGATGATCACAAGCTGGTCATAGAGGGGCAGGAGGCCCTGTTTTTGGCCAATAATTCCACCAGCCCCATACATGTCCTTCATTATGTTTTTATTTGGCTTCTCAACAGTGTGCATACGGTAACCACTAGGGGAAGGTTGCTGCGGTAGGATGAATAGCCAAGAAGAGAAGCCAACCGAGCAAAGGAGGATGTACACTGAGTGCGACCCGTCATCCATTTCATGGTCTTTTGATGGTCAGTCTCGATCACCAAGGTGGAGAAAAACTGCAGAATCAGTGGCACATTGTAGGGACATTGCTTTTCAATGAGAGAAACCATGCCCATCTGTTCAATCACATCTGCAGCTTGAGCATAACTGGCCTTGGCCTTGATATCTCGCATTCTGTAGGGCTGCATCGGGTGAATAGGGTGGAGATAATGCTTATAGATGTCCTTGTATATATAGATCTGCTCCATGCACCAGAAGTTGGGATCTTCAATATTTTCATCTCTGGCACATTCCTATACCAGTTGGACTGACGGACTTGGGCATAGTCAACGGGTGGCATGGTCAAGTAGTTGGGGCGAGTTTCCTTGCCCTTCTTCGAAGGTTTAGTGGCAACTTGCTTCTTCTTGGCTGGCAGTTTTTCTTTTCTAGCATGCTTCTTCGGAGGACTACCCGAACCACCTGTGAGATAGAGCAATAGATGGATAGCATAGATGAGTACACACAAGTCACAGAGCAAGGAATGGTACAATGTACACTAGGAGAGCATCCCTAAGTTGAGTCTACTTAGTCCTGGACAAATCAAAATGTGGCTGAAAAATACCAACTGTGCAATTTCAAATATCCGAGTAAGTATGAATCGGATAATCCGACTAGTCGGAATATCCGGTTCATACTAAATCGGAATATCCGATCTGAATCTGGCAGCAACAAATTGATTCAAGTCCTAGGTCTAGCAGTAGATCGACAATAAGGGGGGCTAGCCTAGTGTTCTAAGTACCAATGGGAACCACTACCACCAGCCAAAACAACTTCTTACAAAGATCTAGGTGAGGAACACCTAGGAGATGAGAGAGAAGAAGTTACCCTCGTCCATTGAGGAAAAAGCTTGGGTGAATGGGTTCCCGGGGAGGAGGAGCACCAGATCCGGCCAAATGCCGGAGTTGGGGACGGCCGGAGATGCCGGGGAAGCGCGGGAGAGCAGGGGCGGCGCTGGAGGAGAGAGAGGTCGGGGGTGGAAGAAACGCTCGACTGAGCCCTTCACCCCGACCCCTGCTCTATTAGGCGACGAACCGCCAAATCGGATAATCCGATCTTGACTTGAATCGGATAATCCGATAGTCGGATAATCCGAGCAAGTCTGGATCGGATAATCCGATTGTCAGGATTTCGTTAGAAATTCTGGCCTGCTAAACCCTTTCTCCTCAGTTTCAAAATAAGACTTGTGTGCATAAGATGGAGTGTTTTTAGGAAAGATAGGCTTGGGATAAGATTGCCAAACTGACATTGGTACTCCACACTCAAACTTGCAAAAATCGAACAAGGAAATGCCAAGATGAGTGGGTTTCCCATAAAACCAACAATAGGACCAAAATTCCAAATGATTTTCAATTAAGACCGAAAAGAACCAACTCTTCATAAAGAAGAGGGCGGTGGCCAAGGCCACCATGTATGAGTTTGTGGTGTGACACCGCGAAGATATATCTCGGGTTCACGGCCACTACTCGTCATTTAAGCTCACAATTCATGAAATGAAAATATAGAGACAAAATGAGTTCTTACTATCGGCATAATGGGGGGAGGGATAGTCCAATGGATTAGGACCGCACTCCCCCTATGTCCATGCCTACATCCAAACCAAATGAATATCGTCTAATATGGGTAGGTATGCAAGAAGTCCACTAAATCCAATTGCTTATGTCCACCACATTAAGTTCTCCTCTCAACTCCTTGAATCTTGCTTCACCAAGAGGCTTTGTGAACATATCGGCGAGTTGAAGCTTGGTGTTGACATACTTGATTGCAATATCACCCTTCTCAACATGATCTCGAATAAAATGATACCGATCTCAATATGCTTGGTCTTCCCATGAAGAACCGGATTGTGAGCAATTTTGATGGCACTTTCATTATCACATAAAAGAGGCACTTTGTCACAAATGACACCATAATCCTTTAAAGTTTGCCTCATCCATAATAGTTGTGCACAACAACTTCCGGCGGCAATGTATTCGGCTTCGGTGGAGGACGAGGCCACACAATTTTGCTTCTTAGAAGACCAACTCACAAGGGACCTACCAAGGAATTGGCAAGTACCCGAAGTTGATTTTCTATCCATTTTGCAACCCGCCCAATCCGCATCCGAATAACCTACAAGATCAAAGCTTGTGCCATGGGGATACCAAAGACCAAAGTTAGGAGTATCCATCAAGTATCTTAGAATCCTTTTAACCGCGGTTTCATGACTTTCCCTAGGACTTGATTGGAATCTTGCACACATACCCACACTAAACATAATATCCGGTCTAGATGCACAAAGGTAAAGCAAAGATCCAATCATAGAACGATAAAGCTTTTGATCAACTTCCTTACCATCCGGATCTAAGTGAAGATCCGCCTTGGAGTCCATGGGAAACTTATATGGCTTGGCATTGTTCATGTCAAATTTCTTGAGCATGTCCTTAATATACTTGGCTTGACATAAGAATGTTCCTTCTCGAAATTGGTGGATTTCAAAGCCAAGAAAATAATTCAACTTTCCCATCATGGACATCTCAAATTCCTTGGTCATTAGCTTGCCAAATTGATCACTAAATTCACGGTTAGTGGAACCAAAGATAATATCATCAACATATATTTGGCATACGAAAAAATCTCCATTTACCTTTTTTTAAAGAGTGGGATCTATTACCCCAATTTCAAAGCCACGGTCTACTAAGAACTCCTTGAGATGATCATACCAAGCACGTGGAGCTTGCTTGAGCCCATAAAGAGCCTTATGTAGTAAGTAGACGTGGTTAGGAAATTTAGGGTCTTCGAAACCCAGGTTGTTTAACATACACCAACTCATTTAGTGGACCATTTAAGAAAGCACTTTTAACATCCATTTGATATAAGACAATATTATGAGTAGATGCATAAGCAATTAGTAAGCGAATGGATTCAAGTCTAGCAACGGGGGCATAGGTTTCACCGTAGTCGACTCCTTCGATTTGGGTATAGCCTTGTGCAACCAATCTTGCTTTGTTGCGGATGACTTGACCATGTGAGTCTTGCTTGTTCTTAAATATCCACTTGGTTCCAATGACATTATGGCATGTGTCTTTGGGTTTTTCAACTAATGACCATACTTTGTTGCGCTCGAAGTTGTTCAACTCTTCATCCATAGCCGCAACCCAATCCATATCTTCAAGAGCATCATATACCTTGAGAG
Organism: Poa pratensis; assembly: GCA_947311845.1. Classification (NCBI taxonomy): domain Eukaryota; kingdom Viridiplantae; phylum Streptophyta; class Magnoliopsida; order Poales; family Poaceae; genus Poa; species Poa pratensis. The sequence continues at coordinate 40,063,573 of CAMZMU010000092.1, read as the reverse complement.
GTTCTAAGCTAGACAAACAAGAGACATGACCACAAAAGTTAGATAATTGTTTGTGTGGACACACCCCTACGAATACTCCCAAGGATATTTGCTTTGAAGTGGGAAAGATGATCCAATTTTGATGCACGCCGGATGACCCGGTGATGGTCCCGAAGAGCAAGGCTTTGATACCTGCAAAAATAAACGGATTAGGTTGAGACTCCAAGTGCAGAGTGTATAGTAAGTAGAAGACAGTTTTCCCCACGAGGGTGACTCGAGGGTTTAATATCGAACTCTCGGGGAATCTGAAGTGGTAGGTTTATCTTCTTATCCTTCTTTTGGTTACCTACAAAACAAGGTTAGATGTTTTGGTCCTCAACCTCACCTGTGGTTGTCAAGCACAAGGTGTAAGAATGATATCAGGATAGTTATGCAATGCAAACAAGAAATAAATATGCAATGATGGTGGATGCAATGATAAATGATATTTTTGGGTTTTTGAATGATGTATGCAAGATGAAAAGTATTTTTGTATTTTCAGATTTAATGATGGCTGAAAATAGAAAAGTGGTATATGGTGTTGGAAAGGTGTTTCTTATGATTAAAAATGAACTGTGGTTCATGGTTTCACAAATGCACTCTCTCTTTATAAAGTGGTAGACAATGGAACACACAAAGTTAACATATGAGATTGCAACACAGGGTTTGATAACAAGTTACTTAGATATATGGGCATCACGTCCTAACATAGAGATCTTTTGGTTATTAACCTCTCTTATACTCCACCAAGATGCGAACTAAATCATAACACCTCAGTAATTAAGATAACTCAGAGTATACATTAAGTATCATGACATGAAGTGAAAATAAGAACATGCTAGATCTAGTCATGGAGTAGTGGCAACGGTCACGCCCACATCCCCGATAGCATGGTATTTTAGTTTATCCCTAGTGAGGTAACAAAGTAAGGTAAAGATACCAAAGTGGATCGCAGAACTTTCTCTCACGTTCACTGCACTAGCCACCCCCCGTTACTCCAACTAATGCACGGGTTCCCCCACACACGCTCTCATAAACATGCTTGATCAAAATAAGTAGACAAGAACGGGTACATAATATGCATCTATACTCATAACTGAAACAAACATTGCAATCTCAAACATATATTAACTCATAAAGATCCACCACAAAGATATTACAACGATGACCGTAATCATGTTCAGCAGCTCATACGGTGCTAATTAGTGAAGCTCAAGAGAGGAGAGATACATAAGTTACTTCCACAAACCCATAGTCCAGAGGTGGACTACTCCCTCTTCATCATGGAGACGGCGAGAAGTCGATGGAGAAGATGGAGACCACGCCGGCAGCGCCCCGCCGGAGTTTTCCCCCTCCAATCTGCAGCTCCTGGTCTCCGTTTCGTGTTTCTGTGTTTGTGCGGCGCTCCTTCCAGAGAAGGTCGGAGGACCTTTTTATAGGCGTTTTTAGGTCAAGACTATGTCGGTGGAGCGAAGATCGACGGCAACGGAGCCACGAGGGCCAAACAGGTGGGCCCCACGCAGCCACAGTACCTGGCCGCATGGGCCACCCCCGTTCGGGCCTCGGGCCTCCGCTTGTTCGCTTCCTTCGCCCACAGGTCTTCTTCCTTCCAAATATTGACGCCCGTAAATTTCCAGGTGATTTCATTGACGTTTGGGTCCCTGAAACATTAAAATAAGAATACGGGGTTTTCTGCCTGTGCAGGGTTAATTCCATAAAAATAGGAAATAAATGAATATTCCCAAAAATCATTATAAAACATTGATATAACCCTTATATGATGCAAATATGATTGGAATATAAGCAATTAAAGTGCAAAGTTCATGTAAGCATTTTACATGCATCACCCGGCGTTCCATGGCTTGACCAATTGTTTCACCAACACAAATATCTTCGTCATTGCCTTCATCTCGCTCATGGTCAACCCTAAGTGGAGTTGTTGGAGTTGTGGGTTCATTAAATTCTCGTTCACCACTAGAGTTGGGTGGGTCTTGTCCATCTTCTTGATCATGTGAATGAATATCATGTTCTTGTTCTTGGATAGTTTCTTGATCAACTATTGAGGTGGATGGCTCAACTTGAGTAGAACTTGTCGTGGGTTTGTCACGTCAGGTGTCATAGATGACTTCGTAGGTGTGGGATTACGCGAGTCAAGCATCTCCGAGCTTGGGATCGCAGGAACAAAGATCAACACAGATTTACCCAGGTTCGGCCCCCTCAATGTGAGGTAAAAGACCTACTTCCTGCCTACCCTAGATTGGTATTGATATGATAATCGAGGTGTTACAATGGAGGCGATCCGATCTGGTACTCGCCGTATGAACTAGGGTTTGGGCTTGATAGCTCGACCCTTCTAAGTCCTGCGAGTCCTCTTTATATACACAGAGGCTCGCTAGGTTACAAAGGAAACTTTCCCCACAAGGAATATGTCCACAGAGGCCTACTCGGAGACTACTTGGTCTTCACGTCCTCCGGGATATGTCTTCTAGAACTTTCCCCTTATGGCGGTTCAATATTGGGCTTGCTCCCAAGTGGGCCTTTGTCCGTGCGAGTAAAGTAAGTCGCACTGGGCCGCGGGTTAATCCAGAAAGTATTCCCCCGACATTAGCCCCCAAGATTGGTTAGGACTTCACGGTGAGGATCCCCTGGTCACTTGAGGTAGTTGTTGAGCCGCATTGTGAGCGTTCTGACCAATCTCTGATTGATGCGATTCAGAGCCGCGACTTATCTGTGCGACTCATCCCCGCTTCTGGAGATATTCTGTTCCTTTACTTGCGGACCGTTGCTTGTTTTGCGGGCGCAAATTGTGCCGTTGGTTGCGAGCGCAGATTGTGCCGTTAGTTACGGGCCCCTTCAGTTATAAGCTGCGGCCACCTAGGTCATTATCCATTTGCCCTTGCAATCTCCTCATCCCCAGCCGCGCCGTCTTCTTCCTCGACCCGAGCCTAGTTCCCCAATCCCATCTTCCCTTCGCAATGGCGCCCAAGGCGAAGCCATCTGACGATAAGCGCAAGATCTCCTGCAACTGGGAAGGATCCTGGGTAACGGAGGAAACTCTTGTAGATCTGGCCGAAGCTGGCTTCTTGCCGCCGAAGGAGGATGGCGTCTGGCGGGCGCCAGGCGATGAAATCGAGCCGCGCCCCAAGCCCAACGAGCTGGTGATGTTCGTGGAGCACGTGGAGCGTGGATTCACGCCGCCAGGTTCTCCCTTCTTCCGCAATTTGCTGCAACGCCTAGGCCTCCGTCTTCACGACATCGGGCCCAACTCAATGCTCCAGGTGAGCAATTTTCATGTGTTGTGCGAGGACTATCTTGGCATAGCCCCCAACATCGATCTGTGGCTGGCCTCTTTCACCTGCAACAGCCAACTTGTCTCCAAGGGTGGCGCCTATGTTCAGGTCGGCGCCATCTCTCTTCAACGCCATCGAAACTCTTGCCTTCCCAAGCTAGCCCTGGCGAATCGACCCAGGGCTTGGCAAAAATCTTTCTTCTATTGCCAAGATACTTCACCGGAGGGCGAAACTCGCCTTCCCTCCTGGTCTAACACCCTCTTCGTGCCTACCGAGGCACTGAAATCAAAACCCCGCGACTCGGCCATGCCTTCATCAATGAGTCGCTGATCAAGGTCCGCGCCTTAATAGGTCATGGTCTTACTGGCCTTGATCTTCTCTCTTGCTGGACCAAATGGCGCATTCAGCCCGTGAGTCCACGACAGCGATCCTTCCTTGAGTGCACAGGCACCTCTGCTGACGTTGATCGTATCAAGGCTTCGGACTGGAGGCCTGAGGATTGGGTGGAATTTGTCACCCGCGTGACTGAGGAGAAGGACATCTCCTTCGATAAGGTGGGGCTTGCCCCTTTCAGTGTTAACAACAAGCCTTTTGAGGTAACTCCTCTTCTCTGTCTTTTTGCCTTCGTAGTTGAGTCGCATTCCTTTTCTTAATACTGCAACTTATATCTTCCTGATCCAGGCTGATGAGAACTACTGGTCGCTGCCTGCGACCGTCCCGGCACTGCTGCTCCCAAGCGTGCCGCACGAAAGAAGTTGCTGCCCACTCTAGAGGGCAGCGAACTGCTGATATCCCTTCTGTCGCCTCTGCGGCCTCAGAGGTGAAGAGACTGAACTGGACGAGGATGACAGTCCAGTGCCAGCCGCGAGTTCTGCGCCGCGGCTGGACCAACTCCCCGTAGAGCCTCCAAGAGGCTATCTCGTGAGGAGCCAGAGGTTGATGCTCTGGAAAACCCTGAGGCCACGAAGCGTCGCAAACCTGCTACGGGCGCGACCTCTTTCGCGCCAGCGTGTTTCAAAGCCACCGCCTCTGCTGAAGAAGACATGGGTCCCCACTCTGGTAATTTCTGTTGTCTTGTCATCTTGAATGCTTTTCTTTTTCCTCTACTGACACGCAAAACTTCTGCTCGTAGATTCTGGGACCCAAGGCCTGTCCTCACCGTCAAGCGGTGAACTTATGGCCTTTGTGAAGATGGCTCCAGAGTTAGTGACTTTTCCCTGTGCTTATAATACTTTTATTCTGGCTTATGTGCTTCTTCTTCACACAATGCCCTTGCTTTTTGCAGAAGTGCGGCTAAACCCGCACTGAGCCTGGAATTGTTTCCGAACCGCGGTTGAGCCGCGTTTCACCTCTGCGGCTCATACCGCCATGGTAGAGGGCGTGGCCACCACTGATGACTGGCCACGGTCCCTGTTCTTGACACAGCCACCCAAGAGGTGGCTCTGGAGGATAGAACGGATCCCCTTATGATCCAGGACGTGGAGAAGGTCAACCCCTCCTCCATAGATGTAATGGCCAAGGATGCTGATGCGCCAGTTATTGAGTCGCCAATTTGCATACTGAGGTTGCTTTTCCTCCTCCACAAGCCGCGCTGAGAGACTGTCAGAGGCTATCATTGCCTCAAATGACAAGCAAGCCATGGAGCTCCGCAAGGCACTGTCTGACCTGTCTGCGGCTTATAAGGTAAACTTCTATCTCCAGTTATCTGTCTCTAGCCCCCAAGGATCAAGTTTCTTCTTTGACTGTAAAGGGAGACTTGATGCTTCTCTTTTAGCTGTTGATATATACTTACTAACTGATGTACCCTTCGTAGGAGGAACTAAGCTCCATAACGCTGCCAAACTTGCCTTGGAAAAGCAGCTGGGGGATACTCCCTCTGAACTGGAGAGGCTGCGCGAGCTCCTTGGCCAGCGTGACGCTGAGCTGAAGAAAGGGAAACCAGGATGGGCGAGCTATCTGATGAAAGCTTCAAGTTATCTGAGCAAGCCAAAGCCACCGAGCTGCGGCTTAAAACTGTTGAAGAGAAGTTCCAAGAAGGGTCCAGCAGCTGGACCTCCAAGTCAGTGCTCAGAAAGACGCCATTGCTGATGCCAATGAGGACGCAAGGCTTAAGGCTGTTTCCATTGGCGAGCTTGAGAAAAAGTTGAAGAAAGTTTCTGATGCCCATAACCTCGTCCACGCCAAAGTGTGCATCATGACTCAAGAGTTAACTGGTATGTGTTGCGACTCATATCTGCATCTGTTTTCTCTACTATCTTTGCCTGTATGTTGTAGAGCTGACGGAGACATGCCTCGATGTAGGTGAAGATGCCAAGAGCAGCGCGGCAGTACTCAAGAACAGCTGGAGTATATCCGCGATTTTTCGCGAAGAACTTGTGATGCCATGAAATCACTGTCTAAGTGCCTGCTGCCGACCAAGCCAGTCCCCGGTGATTCTGAAGGGCTGCTAAAAAGACTGCTTAGGGCCCTCAGTTCTTTTTGGACTGGAAGGAGTCCTCAGCTCGCACCGGCGCGGCTCATGTTCTTGCTTTGGCCAAGACATACTATCCTTCTTTTGATGCTGCCAAGGTTGCAAAAGGTAGGCCCTCGAAGAAGGTGGATGGCACCGAACTGACGGCCTCAGAATATGCGCGACTTGGAAGGATATGCGCGGCCACGCGACTGAACTGGTGGAGGGGATAGATCTTGCGACCTATATGGGCAAGTATAATGCAGATGGAAGCAGATGGGAGAAGTTACCCGCTCCGTCATCCAGTGCGGTGATTCCGCAGGAAAAGAACCCCTCTCCAGGCGTATCCAGCTCTGCAGCCCCCAAGCCCGCGACTGAAGAGCCCTCCAGCGAGCCTGCGATTGCTCCTTCTGGCAAGCTTGGTAAGCCGCCTGTTCCTCCTTCCCACCGGCCAAAAGCTGCGCACAAGTGAAGAAGAGAAAACAATGGTTTGATCTTGGCCCTTAGCGGCTGTAATAATTGTTAGAATTTATGTGTCATAAGACAATATTATGGTTTGCTTAAGTACTCTTGCAGTACATGTTTCGACCAATAGGCTGGTCCTTATGATTTGTCTCGGTTTTTCCTCACTTAGGCCCTTGCGCGGCTCAGTATTTCCCAGGTAAAAAGTGCGTGTTCAGGGTCGAGAGCGGCCATGATAGGCAATCAAACTCGATTGACGCCGCACCCCCAGTACTTTGGCCGCATAGTGCAAGTCGCATCCAAGAGAGGTTGAGTATAATCACGATAAATGCCACTTGTTTGGCGATCCCAAGGAATAGGCCGCGCTAAAAAGCTGCCGCACCCCCAAGGGACCAATGATTAAAAAATAAAAGACTCACAGCTCAATTGGTAGTTTGAGATGCTTTATTTCAGAATCATTATATGATACATAGGGTCGGTCGCGCCTAGGTGGCGACCAGAAGTGATGCTTGGGTCGGTTGCGCCTAGGTGGCAACCAGAGATGTTACATGGGTCGGTCGCGCCTGAGTGGCGACCAGAATTGGGTCGATCGCGCCTAGGTGGCAACCAGAATGTTACATTGGGTCGGTCGCGCCTGAGTGGCGACCAGAATGGGTCGATCGCGCCTAGGTGGCGATCAGAATGTTACATTGGGTCGGTCGCGCCTGAGTGGCGACCAGAATGGGTCGATCGCGCCTAGGTGGCGATCAGAATTGTTGCATTGGGTCGGTCGCGCCTGAGTGGCGACCAGAATTGGGTCGATCGCGCCTAGGTGGCGATCAGAATTGTTGCATTGGGTCGGTCGCGCCTGAGTGGCGACCAGAATGGGGTCGATCGCGCCTAGGTGGCGATCAGAATGAAGTTTTTTAGCCCTGAGTGGCTTACTTGATGATGTAAACTCTTAATAATTGCTGATGGCAACTCGCGATGCCTGGGATGTGTCTTTATTGGCAATGGCTTGTAGCCTTTGACTTCCTTGCCTCCCTTGCGGCCGTAATCTGAAGTCGCAAGTCAGGCAAGTGCCTTTTAGCCTTCACGATGTCATCAAAATTCTCCTGCGACTCGTGCATGGGCGCGCTCTCTGCGATGCAAGCTGCTCTGGCTATGGCCTTGTCGCCCTCTTCGCATTCTTGAGCTATTCTTTTGTCGCCATTGATGGTGATGACTCCCCTAGGGCCTGGTATTTTAAGCTTTAGGTACACATAGCACGGCCTAGCCATAAACTTTGCGAATGCTTCTCTGCCAAACAGCGCATGATACGGGCTCTGGAAATCTACAACCTCGAACCAAATGTACTCGCTCCTGAAGTTGCTTTGTGTCCCAAAGGCGACCTCCAAGTTGATTCGCCCCAATGGCTGAGCTGATATGCCTGGCACAACACCGTGAAACGTTGTTCTTGATGGGTATAGCTGCTTTTCTTGAGGTTCATTCTTTTGAAGGTTTCATAGTATAATATATTGATGCTGCTGCCTCCATCCATCAGTACTTTGCTCAACTTGTATCCTGCGACTTGAGGGCAACCACCAGCGCGAGTTTTCCTTCTTCATTTATTTCTCCTGGGTGATCCTCGCGGCTCCAAACCACTGGCTGCTCGGACCACTTTAGCCACTGTGGGACGGCTGGTACTACGGCATTAACAGCCTGATTGCGTCGTCGCAGTTTTGTTCCCTCCTTGAAGTATTCACCACAATGGTATGATACTGACCCAACTGTTTTGGGAATTGTGGCTGATCTGGCTGCGGATTTGGGACGGCGTTGTTGTTGTTGTTGCCTCCGCATGTTTACCTTCCTCGTTGTTTTGATGATTGAAGTTTGTGTTGAGTGGCTGTCCATCCTTCCACTTTTTGTAATGATAACACTGTGCCTTCGTGTGGTTGGGTGGTTTCCCATCTTTTCCTATATGGATGTCGCAGGGGCGGTTGAAAACCTCTTCCAAATTAACTGGGTGAAAATTCCTTCCTCTGCTGCTGTTTTGTTTGTAACGAGTATTCGTATTTGCGACTAACCCTGAGTTTCCTTCCTCGTTTTGCGCTTGTTATAACTCGCATTGGCATTGCTAGCTTGCTGTTGTTGAGGCTTGCTACTGGCCTTCTTTCCCTTGCCAGTGTTTTCCTCTTCCTCCCCATCAGATGCGTCCCTGGTTTTATCCGAGCTAGCATATTTGTTGGCCGCCGCCATTACCTCGCTTAGGCTCTTGACTTTATCCTTCATGCGACCTAGTTTGTGGACTAGCGGCTCAAATTTGCAATTCTTCTCTATGACAAGACTGCTGAACTGGGTGGTATGTTATCCGAGAATGTATGATCTCGGCGACCCTTCTCATCCAGTGGCGACTCGACTCGCCTTCCTTCTGTACACAACGCTCAAGATCCTCTATGCTGCAGAGTCGCTTGCATGTTCCTTGAAAATTCTTGATAAAAGCTTCCTTCATCTCATCCCAAGAGTTTATTGAGTTTGGTGGCAAATTCTGCAGCCATATGTGAGCTACGCCTTCTAACATCATGTTTAGGTAACGTGCGCAGATCTCTTCGGATGCGTTTAGGATGCTCATGCCCATCTCGTAATTGTTGAGCCAAGTGACAGGGTCCATGCTTGTGTTGTAGTTGGCGACCTTGCGAGGTCCTTTAAAATCCGCAGGAAACGGTTCAGACCTGATTATGCTGTGGCCATGCAGGTGAACATCCCGTTATTTTCTCCAGGGCTCTGCTTGGTTCCACCAATTATGTTGATATTGTGAATTCCAAAAAGATACTGATGTAGACATTGTAGCTCTTGTCTCTATTACCTGTGAGTTATTGGCTAATTAAAATGATCTTTACATTACAGTGCATGTTTGTAAGCAAATTAGAGTCGACATTAGTCTAATCATGCTAATTGGGCTAAAAAATGACTTAAGCAACATTAATTTACCTAACACATGACCTGTAGCAACATAATCTTAATCAACAGATCGAAACTAGGGTTCTAGTGCTATCATAATTGGGCGTCTGATACCGTTGTTAGATAGATTGCACTATCAGGGCCACAAGATCATGCAAACACAAACTGAGAGAGATGATCATTGCAAGGCACAAGGGTTGCCACAGTCGCCTGCGTGAGGCAAAACCTTGAGCCGTGAGCCGTAAGCCGTAATCGAAGTAGAGGAAATAGACGATTTGGTGATGGTGTGGACTGTGGATGCCCTCCAGCCTCCACATGTACTGTCCAGAAACGACACGCCGATGTTATAGGCTTATAAGTTATAACCATGTTGCTTGTGCATAGAAAAAGCCATTTAGCAAAACGAAGGCAGCAACCAGAAATGCGATGGATCGGTTCAGCTCCTTTCCATTGCGTCCCTCCGTTCACTAATGTTCAATTTTAACTATATACATACTAAAATGAGTGAACATATGTATAAATAAGTCTAGATAAATTTGAATAAAAAATTAAAATGCCTTACATTAGTTAACGAAAGGAGTAATTTTGATCGCCTGTTCGCCGCTGCGTTGGGATTTCAATTCTCGGGGCTCCGATCGTAATACTGCGTCAGACCGGTTTGGCGCTTTTCTGTCCCTTGTGGTGGTGCAGTACACGCACACCGCCGAGTGGGCCAATCCGAGGTAGTCCCTCCGTCCGGATATACATGTCACGGATTTGTCTAAATATAGATGTATTTAGACATGTATTAGTGTCTACATATATCCATATTTAGACAAATCTAAGTCAAGTTGTGGGGACCCCGGACTAGCTGTCCGAAATACCCTTGTGCCTACAACATCAGCGATCCCATGATCAGTGTGTCGTTGAGCACAATCAAACTGGTATCAAAAGAACATCCATAAATACCGAATGAATAAACTTACTTGATTGAAGCCGTAACTTCAACGGGTACTTGCAGCGGAAATCATCAAACAACGTGGAGCCTAAGTCATTTGCCATAACCCTACAGGCAGCTGACTGGGAAGCGCCCTAGTTCGCATCGACGCCATTGACATCTTCTTCTCCGAACTGCTCATCTTCAAAATCTGGCTAAGACAATAGCCAGGGACGAAACCAATATGAGTACATTTGATTGTACTCGCAAACTACCCCCGAAATGAGCATGCATTACTCTTTTTATTGTTTAAATAAACTTTCTTTGTTTTGAAAACTGTATATCCTTATTGAAAAAGAGAAGGATAGACTTTTGTTTAATAAACCTTTGTTTGAAATTCCTATAACTTTATTTGAAAAAGGAAAGAAGGCTTTTAGAACTTTTTCCCATAAATCTGTCTTTGTAAGAAGTCTCTTTTAAAACTTGTTCCCGAAAATACATCTTTGTTGAAAAAGGTAAGAAGTCTCTTTTATAAACATTTTCCCGGAAAATCACCATTGGTTTATTTCTCCAAAACTCCTCCTTTTTTTCGACCATAGCCCTTCATGGTCAAATTATTTTCCAACAACCTTATACCAGCCCTTCGGTATAGTTGCATAAAACATTTTCCACTTTCAAAACACATAAACTCTGCACTTCTCGGTCATAGCCCTTCATGGTCTTTCTCGTTTACAGCAACCTCATACCAGCCCTTCGGTATAGTTGCCTATATAAAACATCTCCATTTTCTTTTCAAATCTTAAAATTTTGTAAAACTTACACATGGTCTTAGGACAACCTCCCAACTGTCCATATCCGAGGAATCGGCTATTCGAATAGTTTTTTACACTCTGCAGAGGTAGCACGCTTTTCCCACATCCATCCGGTAACTCATCGTGTCAGCCACGTCCCGCCATACAAGGTGTATGCGAAGTTGAGTCACCGACCGTAGCCTGTCCTTTGCTCATGCTAGTATAGGACCCTGCCGCTATGACACTTTCCATCGACACTCATTCCAGCCCGTCGGAACTAAGTGTGAGGACTCATAGTTCTGCCCGGCGACCCAAAGGTGGAGTCTTCAATCCTCTTCCTCCCTTCACTCATACCAGCCCGTCGGTATTCTCCTTTTTGAGGACCCAGGTTAGGGGTAGGTCACCAAACCATCCCTCATGGAACGGAGTCATCTCCGTTGTTGAGGCCTCCCATACTAATATGAGCAAATTATATGACTACGCCCTTTCCATATGTGGGTAAATGTGGTCGCACAGGGTATCGGCTGGTCATCATAGTACTAGGACACAATGTGCATTTTTCATCAAAACCCATCTTTCTCCATTTCTCCACTTCAACACCGACATCCTGGCATTCCATATCCACACAAGTATTTTCAAACGAGTTTTGAGTAAACAATATTTTTTTCCCATCCTATAGTTTGAAAAAGAATTTCCATCTAATACCTCCATATAGGGTGTCAAAATAATATACTGGTATTTTGGAAAAGGGTTTTCAAAATCATAACTTTAGTGGCAAACACCACATAAATCATTTCTTCTCCTTATAAGTAAAACATGTGAACCAAAATAGATGTAGATAGATGCAAGCTCAGAGAATAGCTTGCTTGATTTCAGCATAATGTCCCTGGACTTTTCCTCACTGATCAGAGAAATAAACTCCGAATCTTCTTCAATAAATCCTTTCCAAAGATCACTCCGGTAGCGTTTATATCTAGCGTCGCAAAAGAAATAACACTCAATACACCAATCAAAATCACAAGTGATGCACAAACAAATAACAAACCACAAGCATCAAACTAATCATTCGAGCAATAAATTAAGATCTACACTTACGAGGGCCTTATACTAATCAGTAGTCTAACACTATACACAAGCTAGGACCATCGATCACAAAACTATCTTAGGCAAAGATTAACAACAAGCACATTCCTTTAAACAGGAAATACTTCAGACAAAAGTTAGGCCACCAATCATTCTCTGTAATTCAAAATATTTTACCAAACGAAGGTAGAGACATTAACCAGATACCCAGCTAGTACTCAACTTAAAGACAGTCGAGTTTATCAAGCAAGGCAAACATATTACTCACACCAACATGTCTAGCAATTATCACTAACAGTACTAATATATTGTACTAACAAGTCCAACAACAGTGACAAGTATATAATTTTACCAAAACACTCAACAATAAACATAAACCACATTTTTCTGATATACCCTTAAAAAGTTATTGAATTTATAAAATTCCTTTTTCAATCTGTCCTATTGTTAAGTTATTTTAAACAACCCTACAAATAATTATCCACGTTTGGAAACAAGGTGGAACATGAAGTATATCACTTGCTGAACATTTTGATAGGTCAACCTTAATTTTTGGACCAGTATTTATAAGGTTATGAATTTCCCAAAACTCTTTTCTATTCTGCCATTTTCATTATTTTAATAAAATATCAAATAAACTAATTTATTTGGATAGGTGAATTACACCAAAAGACAGGCTTTATTTTTTTTGAACATTTTGATATCTTGTTTGTAATTTTTGGACAAATATTTAATTAGTTATGAATTTTACAAGTTTAACCAATTTTCTGCCTTTTCTTTTATTTTCCAGAATTTCCAACCGAAGCGTTTTGCACTCAGTGCCAAGCTACCCACAGCCACTGACCTGTGGGGCCCGTGGCCACGCTGGCAGCCACGCAAGCGCAGAGGCCCACAACCTGCTTTGACCGTGGCGAGGCCACGACCGGCACGCACGCGCGGCGGTGATCACCGTCGGCGTCGAGCACGAACTCGACGGTACGGCGTGCGCGGAGGCGAGCTATGGGGTGCGTTCATCGCGCGTTAGCACGGCGAACCTAAATGCGATGGCGCAGCTACACATTGGTCGCCGGAGCGACACACACGACGGCAACCAGCGGCGGCCGACGGTGAACTACGGCGGATCTACTTCTACGCGGAGAACTAGAGCTATAGGAAGGGAACAGAGATGTCCCAGAGGACGCCCTGCTCACCCTCGACGCACGAGTGTGCTAGGATGGGGCTGAGGAGGTCGAGGACGGTGGCGAGCTTGCTCGGAGCGCGGCGGCCGGAGTTGGAGAAGATGATTTGTTGCCGCCGATTCACAGCTCCCCGCGTCGATTCCTTGCACGGAGAAGAAGAGGAGGACGAGGCGGAGACGATGGCCCGATCCGATCTGCTCAGGGTGGCCTAGAACGGCGGCGAGGCGCGACGGCGAGCTCGGCTTGGTTCGGCCATGGAGGAAAAAGAGATAGAGAGAGATTAGCTGGGGATAAGTGATGGCAGGGAGCGTCGTCGTGTCGTTCTTATCCTCCTCGCGCGGCAGGAGGGGAGCGGCACAGTGGCGAGCTTGCCACTGGCGCCAAGCAGCGCGTGCTGCGGCGGTGAACAGAGGAAGAGGACGGCGATTTTACAGAAAACCCCCTGGCTTTTCTTTATTTCCTGTTTCTTTTATTTCCAGTAGCACTTTAGGGATTTAATTGAGGCACTAAAACATTTTAGAAAAAATTGAAATTATTCATGTAGACTCCCCATAACATGTAAAAGCTCCACAAAAATTGCGGTGTCAAAATAAAATGTTTTAAACAACTTTTGTTCATAGGGTTTAAATATGGCATTTTTCTTAAATACAAATTTATAATCCTTTAGAAATTTTAAAGAAAGTTCAAAATATTATTTTTGAACTCTTGGAACTTCCTTGACAAATATATTAACTTCAAATAATTTTTATTTTCATAGAGACAATATTTGTTTGAAGGAAATAGATAGTTAAATAGGGAAAATAATTTATTAAGATCATTTCTTTAACTCATGATCTTAATTTCCATTTGTTGAATATTTTGAGGAGTTTGTTTTAAATTTAAGTCACATACCAAATTTGTTATCAAGTGTGTTTTATTTTAGTGTTAAGCACAACTAAGGAATTATCCACACAAGCAACAAACACAACCAGATCAACATCACAACCAATACCACACAAATCAAACCACAAGAATTAATCATACCACCATTTCCATAATGCTATCTTGGGGAAAATGACCACTCCTAATTATGACAAGATAATGTTTAGGAAATATCTCCACTCATAACTTAATAGTTTTCAAAAAGATTTGAGAAAGGAAATATGTGGGGCAATATATTTCCCACTAGTGTTATTTTCAGATGGAGTGAAAAATAAGAGTTTATAAAATGGGAGTTGTATACACCTGCAAAATACCAGGTTGAAAAATAGGTAGGAGATAGCATATAGATCTCCATAATTTTGGAAACACATAATTTTGGAAATACTTTTACTTTCCCAAATAATGGGTATTAGTTTTGGTTGTTGCTAAACCAAGTATCACTGAAATAAACTTTAGCCAGAAATAAGAATGGAAAAGATATATGGAATATTTTCTTGTCATAACATGATCTTCATAGTTAAATATATTTTTATCTTGGTGTGGTCTTTAGGTAAATATTTATTGACCAAACAACTTAAACATCAAGTCACAACAAGTCAAACAAAGCAATAGGAAGGAAAACACAATCATCAGTGAACCATTTCAAAAAGGTTTTGTTGGTTCTGAATTTGGGTCTTGTAAAACTAAGTTTTTCTTGATTCCAAAATTTGGGATGTGACACAAGTATTCGGACGGAGGGAGTATATAGTATTACTGAATTATTGTTGCCTTACCGGTAATCTTTATCTTCACATATATGATGTATAGCTGGTACCATTCAACATTTGATGCTAATTAATTTCTTCTAAATGGTGTGCTATCATGTCCTCTAGAAAGTATCTATACATCTAGTGCCATGAAGTTGTTATTTCCTTCGATCAGAAATGGTTGACACAAATTTATCAAATACGGATGTATCTACGCAATAAAATATGTCTAGATACATCCATATGGAGGCAAATCTGTACCAATCATTTCCAATCGGAAGGAGTAAATGATAATGACTTGAAGAAGGTCGCACAAAGTTTGTAGAAACTTTCTCTCGCGATGGTTCATCGTCTGATGTCGAGGTATATGATCTTATTTCTGAATAACCAAATGGCATAATTTTCTGCTCTGGAGATTTTTGAGCATGTGAGAAAAGTTGTTTGTTATCCTAATATTTGCATTGGTTATCCCATCTTATTTACTATGCAAGTCAGTGTCGTAACTTGTGGAAGAACCTTGTCAAAGAAGAAATTGTTGAAAAACTATTCGAGGTCAACAATGAACCAATAAAGATTACTGGTTTTGCAACATTTGCATAGAGAAAAATTATTGGATGATATTTACATCAACCCCATCATAAATCACTTTCTATATTAGGTTATGATGTCTATATTAAGGAGCATCACCGCCACGCTGGAGAGGAGGTAGAAGAGGAGCACCTGAAAGGACAAGGATGTCGCCTAGAGGGGGGGGGTGAATAGGCGATTAAATTTTTTCCGGTTTAGGCTTGGTAATTTCGGAATAAAACTAGGTCTTTAAATTAACAAGCCAACAACCTAAATATACTAGGCTCACCTATGTGCACCAACAACTTATGCTAAGCAAGACAAGCAACAATGTGATAGCAATATAGAATACTTCAAGCACGAAGGCTATCACAATGTAAAATGCATAAGTAAAGAGCTCGGGTATAGAAATAACCGAGGCATGCAGAGACGAGGATGTATTCCCGAGTTCCTCTTTTTTAGGGGAGTACGTCTTGTTGGAGAGGTGTGAGACCACCACAACAGGTTGGTCTCAACGCCACAATAGGCTCACCTTCTTCTCCGATGAACCGCACCACAAAGGATTGGTTCACCTTCCACTATCGGAATCCTTCAAGGCGGAATCCAGAGCCTTTCCAACAATGATCCGGGGCACACACCCACAACTGAATTGGGGCTCCCAAACAGCTACAATTGACCACAAGAGGTCTCAACCACCACAAAGGCGTCTAGGGTCCAAAGACCCAAGAGTAACAAGCTCACAAACTTTCACTTCCACGAATCCTCGTGGAGAGCACAAACCGATGCACTAAAGCAATGGCAAGAGCTCAAGTGCTCAAATCATTCACTCTCAAATCCCACCAAAAGCAACTAATGCTTATGGGGGGAGAAGAGAGGAAGAACAAAGAAGAACTCAACAAATGAACTCCAAGATCTAGGTCCACTAGGTTCCCCTCACTTAGAGGAGGGATGGATTGGTGGAAATATAGATCTAGATCTCCTCTCTCTTTTCTCTCAAGAATATGCAAGAATCATGGGAGGAATTGAGAGAGGGGCAAGCTTTCCAAGGTCATTAATGGTGGGGAGAGAGAGAAAAACGAGCTGGCTTCTGGAGGAAGAAGGAGAGGGGTATTTATAGCCCCTCTCGAAAAAGAGTTGTTGCAGCAGCAGAGGACCGGATATTCCGGGTTAAGTCATTACCGGAATATCCGGTCCTTCTGGAAATATCTGGTTGGAAAAATACGACGAGTAACAGAAGGTTTCAGCTCTGGTCCTTAGCAGAAATCCTCGATTTTTCTCCAGGACCAGATATTCCGGTAGGTTCAAAGTATTTGGGAGCAAATATCCGGTGACCAACAGAAAGATGCAAAACAGGGTTGCTAAAAGTCCTTAGCCGATTTTCTCGAGCAACCCTAGGGTCTGGATATTCCGGTCCAAAACAGAAGCAGAATATCCGATTTTCTGAAAACTGTCAGAAACAGGAAAACGAAAACAACAATAACTTTTTCGTTCGAACTCCAAATTAGGTGAAACAAATTTTGTTGGAAATATTAAGAACCATAAATAGAGTTAAGTTGATACACATGGGAAGGTGTGGAACTTTCTTCACGGATAAACCGATAATATTTCCAACACGAAACGCAACAAGTTTTCCAAACAAAATCGTTTTCGAAGAACTTGGGCTTGTCATGAAGATCACGACAAGCACAAAAACCCACCAAGGAGAAAATCTAAATAAGAACCAAGAAAGATGATGATGCCAAGTATGCAAAGGTTTGAGCTCTCCACAAAGATGCGATCATGTTACTCACTTGAGAGCCCCTCTTGATAGTACGCCGTCTATCCTATAACCCGGTCTCCCACTAACACCATGAGACCGGTAAAATAGAAACCCTATCAAGATCATACATTTGCCTTGCGCATTCCACTTGAGCTAGATGATGACGATCTTGACTCCCTCAAACTGGAACACCTTTCTTGATTGTGCTTGCTAGTACATGCTTGATGAAGACTTCTCCAAATACTCCCCCATACACCATTATGGGAGAGCCTCGCTTAGCTCCGTCTTCATGTATCCACTTGCACTTCATCTTCTTCTCTGGATAAAGATGATGGCTTGGAGATAAACATGAATGTTCACTCAATCTTCTTTTCCAAATCATACTTGCAATAAGCTCAACTCTAGATGACCATTCTTCATATAAACCCATTGGATAGAACCTTGGTCATCATATAATCTTCTAGAGTCCAACACATGAACTCCAATCTTCTTCATGGACAAGATCTATAAAGATATCTCAATGCAAACATTAGTCCATAGAGATTGTCATTAATTAACAAAACCACACATGAGGGCACATGCACTTTCAGCACCGCCGTGACCGCACCTCCGACACCACCTCCATTTCCCCGTCGACGGCGCATGCTGAACCGCTTGCAGCCAGCGTACTGTCGCGGCGCCTTGGCGCCCCTCCCTTCCCCAATCTCCCTCTCCGCCGATCCTCCGCCATCCCTACCATGCCTCTGACTCCGGCAACCCGCACCACCCACCAGCTAAGTTTCTGCCTCGCCTCTGCTGGCATAGCCGCTTTCGGCGAGGTCACGGCTCGTCATCGCCATCTCCGCCGCGATCAACCGGAATGTCACCGGCTCCATCTAGGTTCGGGGAGAAGCAATAATAGGAGGTGGTGGAGCACATCGTCACCGGCGATGAGAGATTTTGGGAGGAGGTAGGAGAGATGGTGGAATTTTTTTGCTAGGAGAAGACGATTGATTTATGAGGGAGGAAGAGATAGGAAAAAAGGAGAGGTGGGGTCCACTTGGATGTACGCGTCAACGCTAACCGTGGCCATGGTTACGTGTCGTAGAGCCTCCCTCCTTATAAACCATTGTACATGCACTAAGAGAAATGTATGGAGGTATTGCGGGCCTTCAGTGCCGAGACGCGAGCGAATTGGCGAACCAACCTGTAGTTGGATGGCTATGAGAGTGGTCACACTCCCACCTCACCAGAGTTCAAACCCAGGCGGAATATTTTTTCAGTGGAAGGCGACGTTCATAACGTTATCGATAAGTTTGTGTACTTCGTCAATCTTAAAAGCCGACCTGTCGACTCAATTTTCTGGGGATGCTTACAGGGGTAGAGTGTGCATGTGTCTTTCGAGCATCTCCAATGGATGATGCAAAGTAGGGCTCGTGTCCAAAAAACTCCTTTTTACATCACCAAAGGGCAAAAATGCAACTCGAAGAGATGATGTATCCCTAAATGGTAATGCAATTTTTTTGAGCATGCCCCAAAGTTTTGACTTTGGTGATGTAAATATGCATCACCGATACGGCTGCCCAAAAATGCAAATCGATGTCGCAAGCAACCCAAGTGTCGAGCTAAAATTTCCTCCGCCCACTTCCGCCGAACCACCCAGCGCCGCTGGCGACCAAACTCCACCCCTGTCGGTTCTCCGCTCTACCCCAACCCCCGGCCATCCTATGCCACTCATTTTCACCGCCGCCGCCGCCCACCGCAGTCGGCATAGACCGCCGCCATCTGCCCCAACTGCCGCTCGATTTGAGCTGCCCACCCATCCGCCGACCTCTCCGGCGTCATCCTTGTGCTTGTTGTTCCGCCCCTGCTCAGCCTTGTTGGCTGAGATCGTCACTGATCCGTGAATCAGCCGCGGGCGCCCCGCCCCCGACCGCCTCAAATCCACCTCTCCGGTCTCCCCTCGACACCATCTCCAACCTCCTCTGCGCCTCTCCGCTGACTGTTGCCGCCTGATTTAGCCCCGCCGCTGCCGACTGCGACCTCCCCTAACAGTGCACACAAGGTTTTCGTGGAAAAGGCTAAAAGGTAAAAATCTATTCTCGATTTGTGCAGAAGTAGTTTGTAACAAGGCACGTGGATCTCCATGCATGCTCGGCTCAATCGATTGCATGCATTGGAGATGAAATAACTGTTATACAGTTTGTCACGACAGTTCAAATGACACAAGAAGGATGCTACCATCATTCTTGAAGCCGTGACTGATCATGAGACATGGATTTGGCATGTATTTTTTGATATGCCCGGATCTTGCAACGACCTTAACGTGGCCCCAAAGATCACCATTATTTGCAATGTTGGCCAACGGTGAATCACCACCGGACACCGGTGGAGTTTCAAGCCAATGGACACACCTACAACTACGCTACTACCCCGCCGATGGGATCTTTCCCAAGTGGGCAACGTTTGTGAAGCCAATTGCAAGCCCCAAGGTAGGAAAGAACTGCAATTCCACAATAGACAAGCCGCAATTAGGAAAGATGTGGAGAGTGTTTTTGGGATTTTGCAAGCCCAATGTGTATTGTTCGAGGACCGGCTCGGTTTTGGATCAGCGGATACTTAGGTAAATCATAGCAGTTTGTGTGATCGTGCACACCATGATCATTGAAAATGAACATGGTCAATATTTAGACTACTCATTTTATGACCTCATGGGCCAACCGGTGCAGCCACGACATGCAAAGCGAATCTAACATTTCCTGAAGGTCTACCATGAGGTTGGAGATTCAGACAGTCATGATGATTTTCAAAAAGATCTAAACGAGAAGTGGTGGAATTGGAATGGGCAACAGAATTAATAGTTTCATCTATATGTTGTATGTCTTATGTGATGAACTTTAAATTATGTTTGATGAATTGTTGTTGTATTTTATTTTAAGAAATGATGAACTATGTAATAATTATGTACTATGTGTTTGATTTGGATTGCAATTAGTTGAGACTTAATTTGATATTATTTGTGCATTTTTTGATTTATATAAATGCATTTGTGTAGTATGAAATATATTTCCGTGCCCTATTATACATCATCTCCTGGAGCTCACAAAAATTTCTGGTGCCCTAAAATACATTATCTGACGGAGAAGAAGCAGTTTTCGTACGCTATAACTTATTTTTTGTGTCCTATAATTGTTTTGAGGTGCCCTATTTTGATATAGGGTATGAGTTCGTACTACGTTTCTCGACAAGAAAAAAAGACGCGGGCGAACTGCTTTGTCGCCCGTTTCCGTCCTTATATAATCAAAAAATAAAATAAATCAAAACGCGCTCTCTTTCGAAATGAAGAAACCTCCCACACCACCTCATCCCGCCCACGCCACCGCCCCAAATCTCTAAACCCTCGCCGCCGGCGACCATGTCGCGCTGGAAGGAGAACATTTCCCCTGCGCCGCCATACTCTGTCGGATCTTCGAACTCCTCCCCACTCCTCCCCCGCAAGCGTCCGCTTGATTCTCCATGCCCGCCGCCCCGCCACCCGTTAGCCGACGTCACCGGCAACGCCCTGCAGCAGCGCGGATCCGCAGGCGGAGGCGTGGGAGGAGCGGAGGGGATTGATTACGGGTACATCACTCCCCTCCCGAAGGTGCCCAAATCTTGCGGGTTCCTTCTGGAGGACGACGACATGGACGAGGCGTTCTTGCTAGAGGTGGACGCCATCTGCGAGGAGCACTCGCGGTCCATGGCCGGGAAGGGTAAGGGTAGGGAGATGGATTATACGGTGGAGCGAGGGCCGGTCGTTGTGGCGGCAGCAGTCGACGCCGGACCAGAGTGCTTAACGGTATACCTGTGGTCTCTTCTAATTTAAGTTCTTTCGGAGGGGAAGGGGGGAAACAAGGCATTGCGGAATTCTTTGTTTCTAGAAATGTTATTAGTTTGGGGGAGATGAGAACTTTGGAAATGGAAATGCTAACTCATTTTGGGAATAATCTGTTCTTGACTTGCTATTCTGATTGTTTAGGACTGCATAGGTAGCAATTTCAGTAAGGTGCTCACTCTGTTGTTCTCTATTTTTGGAGGGAATTTAGCTTGATGATGCATTTTGGAATGAGGCGAATGCTGTTTTTGAGGAGTGTAATGCTCAGACTGCTGCCAAGAGCCATTATGAGGAGCTGAACGAAATGGAGGAAGAGAATAGCTTGGTGCTTTCGCCTGGTGATGGCCCGTTTCTGCCGGCTATTTCCATCGCAGATGACGGCGTCAAGGTATGCTAATATCCGTGGGGTATGTCGTTTTTTGCTTTTATTGATCTGGGGAAGAAACTTCGGAAAATTCCACAGTGCTATTGTACTGTTAGGTTGGGGGAACCCGATTCCTTGAAATTGTAGAGCACGTGTAACTTCCTTCAACTCATGTTTTCCCCTACCCAACACTAAGAATCTTAAGAAAATAGTCGATTTTATGAAATTAGAAGTGAACTAGTACATCTGTGAAGCACCACTTGCCCTGTGATGGCACTGATGCCTGATGGCAAGATAAGCTGAGTATGTGAATGTAGCCACTGGTAACATATTGTTTCTTTGATGCACTATTATGAGTTGGATGAAGTTCCTAATGTTTCAACTTTGAAAGACATCACCTTGATAGACAGTAAGTTGGAAAGGAACTTATCATGTTATTTTCTTTTGGGAGAAATTCAGTTGGAGGATGCTTTCTGGGAAGTCAATGCCATCAGCAAGGAGGATCATGCCACATTGTCTGTGAAGAACCAGAGGATATAAGGAGGTGGACCTGGAAGATGACTCAGTAGAATTATGTGTTGATTTCGCTCCAGTAATTTCCATCGCAGAGGACGGAGGAGAGGTATAAGTACAACTTTATTTCTTAACTTTAGAAAATGGAGCGCTTTATATGGCATGACTCATGAAATTCTTGTTTCCTGAATCTTTGAAGGAAAATTAGAAATTGAATTGAGTAGGTTTGGTTCACTAAACCAATTTATTTGATTCCTCTTCTCTTGGATATATTTAGGTTGTTGATGCATTCTCGGGGGAGGTCGACGCTATCCGCGAGGGGCAGGCTGCCATGTTGCTGACAAGGACAAGGAGGTGTCCGGGGATATGGGACTAGAAATTGAGGAAGATGACGGGTGTGCTCCAAGGAAGTACTATGAGTATTTGCACTCCCTAAATGACATGCAGAGGGAGGCTGCATGTAGTGATGTAGCTGTTCCGTTAATGATCGTTGCAGGTCCAGGAAGTGGAAAGGTACACTTTTTTCTTAATTTTAACGAATTCCATATAGTTTTGGGGGTTTTGGACATAGTGTCTTAGTCAACCAAGACTTTATGTTGCTTGTGTCTATGGAGACCAAGACCAACTAAAATTTTCTAACATGAATAAGTGTATCAGATGAACCAATAGTAAGTTTATAGCTTCTGTTCATATAGCTGATATATCTTTTTCGAGAATGTTATAGCTGATTTTTTTTGTGAGAATTAATATTTTGATAGATTTTATTGCTGAGTCCACATGAAATCAAAAGTTCAGAACTAACATGGTTTGCGCCATTACGACAGAAAAGCCTACCTACAAAGCAAAATATCCCATGACCATTATTATTTCCCGAACATGCATCTAATTATAAATGTGCACCATTTGTATTAGAAGAAACTCCACCCAAAGGTTGAGCCATGTATTTCCAAAACAATAGTGAATAGTCAATATCCTTCCGAAAAGTTGTAGAAGAACCGAAAGCAATTTACATGTCTGCGTCTCTCTTATTTGTTCATTTAAGTAACTTTGTTGTCACGTTCACAAGCGCTTTTTCTGGCATACTAATGTATTGTTGAAGAAAATGATGCAAGTGCAACCCTTAGATTGACATTTTTAAAGTGGTTTAAATTGTGTGTGGCGCTGTTTAACTGAGCTGATAATTTCCATGCTTTTGTCTCTATTGACTTTTTTGTAACTGGCATGACTGAAGACTTCCACAATGGTCGGTAGGGTTCTCACATTGCTCAAGGAGGTAGGTTCACTCTTTCATATGATCCACTACAAAATTAGTATGTGATGATATTTGAAGGTCACATAGTCACATTTCTCCATTTATTGTATGAATAGGGAATTCCACCATCAAACATTCTTGCTATGACATTCACAACTGCTGCTGCCTCAGAAATGAGAGACAGGATAGGGGCAGTGGTCGGGAAGCCAGTTGCCAAGGAGATCATAATAAGCACATTTCACTCCTTCTGCTTGCAGCTTTGCAGGACCCATGCTGAAAAGTATGTATTGCCTGTTGTCATAATGAACTGATTAAGTAATTATTAAGTAACTGACTGAGATGGAGCATGTACTCAAAACAAAGCTTAAACACATTATCCTCTTGTAGTTAATCAATTGTACGATTTTCGGTGAATTTTTAGATAATTGGTCTTGGCTTATTTGGTCATTTGTTTAGAAATTTAATGTTTTTCAACAAAATTCCTTTGAAGGCTAGGGCGCACATCTGAGTTCATAATATATGGCCATGGACAACAGAGGAGAGCCATTATTGAGGCAGAACGCCTATTGGAACATGCCAAAAGTGACGGTTTAGGCGATGCAGTTAAACAGAATGATGGAGACATAAAAAATTCTTTCAAAGACAAAGCTAAGAAGTGGCTGAAGTTTGTTACACAGGTGATGTCTACTGATGAAGATTCATCACTACATTTTTTTAGTTTCCATTTCCTTTTGTTTTGCTGTACTTGAAGCTCTATGAACGGATTGGGCAGCCGCTACAGCATATTGCTCCTGCAAAATTATTGCAAATCCGCCCGATGAGTTTGAATCTACCCAAAGTGTGTCCACATTCTCTTTATATGTCGGTTTGCTACTTGCCACCTTCTGCATAAATGCACAGTTCATAATGTTGAAGGTACTGCTTCAGCATGCCGTGCAGATATTTGTTCTGAAGGCTTACAGAACCACACACAGTAGTAGTGGACTACTCCTAGTCCTGCTGATACACATGGTTTAATTCAAGATAAAGTATGTGAAGTTCTGCTTATAGTAGAATACAAAACTACAAAGGTTCTGTATAATACACTTGATATACATACTTAGCTCCGAAACAATCACTTTAGAATTAATCAACTAGGACACAGAATCAAACATTTTAGTAATATGACATTTAGTAGATCCCAAAAATGATGTGAAAACTCTGAGCTATAATACTGGTTGGATATGTCTCACAAAAACCATAGGTACGAACACATGCTAAAATTCTGGATCATATTTAGGTTCATTATAAATGGACATGTCTCACTCTTTGTGCTTGAAATATGATATTGATGCACATAATTATTGAACTTACTACTAAGGTCTCTTATCATATATATTTGTACTATATCCTAAGTGTGAGCGTCTGAGCGAGTCAGTAATCTGAGGAAATCTTTCTGGAAAATACTTAAGCCTCCATAGCATGGGTTGTTGTGTTACCAAGCAGATCATTCTGTATAATTGGATTTTACTGCTACTATTTACCAAATGTTGTATCTTCCTTTACAGGCAAAATCTTCAGGCAAAACTCCCGAAGAGTATGAAAAGAAGGGTGATTTGGCAGGAGTAAGCTCTTCTCTGAGTATAAATTATCGTTGTTCATTTTGATCTACAACCACATTGACCTTTACTACGTAATATTTTTACAGGCTTCGATTCTTCGGCACTATAATGAAATACTAGTGTCTTGTAATGCTCTTGATTACCATGATTTTATTAACTCATCCGTAACTCTTCTCACGAAGTTTCCTGAAGGTAGTTTCACTTCTGATCTCACAATATCACCTTCTTTGAAGAGCTCTTGATTAAGATATATGTATCCCTTGCCTATGCAGTATACAAAGAGTGCCAGGACACATGGCAGGCAATAGTAGTTGATGAGTTTCAGGATACCAGTGCTATGCAATATTTTCTTCTGAAGCTTCTAGCTTCCCACAATCATATAACTATTGTTGGTGATGATGATCAGGTATGCAAATTTTGATCACATCTATCATCCAAGAATTTTAGAACTTATGGTTTCTCAATGTTTATTAGTGCTTTCAGCTGCCATTCATATACTCTTTTCTACATCTTTTACTCTTGTGGCAGTCCATCTTCAGTTTCAATGGTGCTGATGTTTCTGGCTTTGATTCATTCCGTAGAGATTTTCCAGATCACAAAGAGGTAATTGTGGTGTCTCTGTAGTCTCTTTCTAACTGTTCTGAGGTGCTAGATTCTCTTCGTGATATCTGTTAAGTAGCTTGCCTTGCCGATGACTGCAGATCAGGTTGAACAAGAACTATCGGTCTACACGGGTAATCGTCGAAGCAGCAACAGCTCTTATTCACAACAACACTAAACGGTGTCATCATAAACTTGTTGAGACAGACAACCCTTCTGGGAGTAAGGTATCTTTGCAGATAGCCCAAGTCAACTGCTTCGTTTTATCTTCCATAATGTCCGTTACTTATTGAATTAATATTGCTTAGATCACTGTTAAGGAGTGCCATAGTGAAGATTCACAATGTGCATTTGTTATCGACAAAATCATTGAAACTACATCTAGTTCAGCTGAAGGCCACAACTTTGGCAAAATAGCTGTCCTATATCGAAGACAGGTTGAGAAATCTTGAACCCTATGCATTGTTCAGAATCATATTTTGGCCAGGCTTGTGGTCTAAATTTATTATACACAGATAACCGGGAAAGCGTTCCAAGTGTCATTCCGCAACAGGAAAATACCCTTTAATGTTCACGGTGTGGCTTTCTACAGGAAAAAGGTAGTTCTATTTAATTTAATCTAACACATCGCAAAGTAGCAATTTTCTCATTATCTCCTGTTTTTCTTCTGTACGGTTAATTTTATGGTCATTAGTTGCGTAACATTTTGAAGCATGGAAATTTCTTATGGGTACCATATTAGCTATTGTTGATTTTGACATTCATTCGGAAGGGACCAGTAGGTAAGGAACCCTCTGAGAATATATGTTGTAATCATAAGCTATTTTAGATCTTAATGCTATCATGCTGACACCATTATTTGGTTTTTATGTACTCATATTTTTATACATATATGAGTTTGGTTAGCATCAGACATCACATACCTATTGTATAGACTGTTCGAGAAATCAGTTGTGTGAGATACTTTTTGTGCATTGCCTACATTTTCATAACTCTGTCCACCTAATATAATACTAAACGAATAACTGTACTTGTTACTGTGTTAGTGCATTCTTATTTTACTTGGGATAACAAGTGATGAAGTGAATAACCCTCTACATTCTCTCAGTTGCCTCACTCCTTAAGTGCTTTACCAGGTTATCAAAGCTATTATGGCAATACTCAGGACCACATTACCTGGTTGTGATGATGGTCCGTGGCGTCAGGCCCTCAAGACCCTTTTGCCTGGTGACAAGGAAGACAAAAAGAAGGTTCAAGTGTTGACTATTTTATATGTGTGTTATATCTTTTCCATGTTCAAAATTTCCATGTATTTGATAATTTGTTTTAATTTTGAATTGCAGATTATAGATCATGTCGAAAAGATTTCGTTGGCTAGAAAGTGTAGCTTCATATCAGCCGCTACTGACATCTTCAGTGCAAAGGTCTCGGGTACCTTCAAAAGGTTATTATATTCTCCCTCTTAACTTGCTGCTCTTAAACTCACCGCAGGTACTGTTATGTTTCTCGCACTGCTATTTACAGGCAGTTTGCAGCTTGTTCTAATTGAGTTGTGGAATGACTAATGCTTACTAAAGTGATTGACGGTAAGCGTAAGGCCTGTCCATCACAAGGAGTCAAGGATCCAACATCTTCCTTTGGAAGACAACCTTTTAATGAAAGAAATCATGCATAGCTTTATGACCAAGAGAAAAAAAAGTGTAGTACCAATATTGCTTAAATGTTCCTTTTTTCTGAGTGTCTCATTTCCATGCTCATAAATCTATTGAAGTGTTCCTTTTTTCTGAGTGTCTCGTTTTGTTGGTTGCAGGGCCCAGATTACTCAAGGGCGTAAGGTCTTATCGACCTTGTATAGCCTATCAAAATTTGTTGAGAGGGTACGGAACAAATCTTTTACTCCCCACTTTGTAGTGTACATTTCATCGTATCAAAGGACATATCTCATTGTACGATATATCTACAGTGTTCGTGTTCCACATCTTCAGAATCTTTTGTAAAGGGAATAGCTGATCCATAAAAAATGAACATCTACGGAAAATTAACATGCAGTAATCATTTTCCAGAACTTAGCTCTTTTGCCTGTGTATTTACAGGTAAGAGGATTATAGCTTCTGCCCATCACCCATAAACATCATTAGCACAATGTTTGCAGCCGTTAACTACCATGCAGAGTGAATAATTTTTGGGAGCAATTCGGCAATTCCTCAAGAGCTACATCCTTCTTTACTCTAAAACTGACTCCTAATGCAGCATAACGCTAAGGCTGGTCTCCTCTAAAACAGTAGCCATCTTGAACTTAATCATGAATATTAACCCTTAGAACATAAATTGATAAGAGGTAACAGATACTCTTTGGGAAAAAGAAAACAGAAGTCTATGTAACTGTACTGTTTCGTGAAAGATACCTTTGTATGTGCTTTTACGCTCTGGCAATCTTTTGGTTCTGTTCATAAAATATATCTTCTTATGTGCTTTTATGCTCTGATAATCTTTTGATTCTTCCATACATACTACCTGACTATACTACATCACTCAGTAAACCTGCAACACAGGCTTACTGATAACTAGCTGTTTTCATTTTTGTGCTTAGGAACAATCAGTTTCAGCTGTCATTTCTTCTGCAGGAAATATGCTACCTCAGGTCAGTTGACTTGTAACAACTGCATCCAATAAGATTCTCTCTCTTTTGGTCTTCTATCATTTTTTTTACAAGGCTCTAAATAGCTAGCTATAACTGCGTTATACCTTGTTGGACCAGGCCAATGTTCTGCTATACTAGCGACTAGCTCTACAGCTCCAAATAGCTCCGATGTTTGTCATATCTTTTAGACAGCGATAGCTATGATATGATATGATATGATGACATATGAAGAGACTTCACCTTTCTCTTTTTCAATACCCCAGCATCTAGCCATCTATATTTCATAGTAAAAAAGTATGTGAATGATGACAACGGTGTCATGGTCATTCATCTCAACATGTGTTTATATTTTTCAGACTATAATTACCTTGTAAGACTTATCTCGTATGCATATTCACTATTTTATATTCTGATGTTAAAATGCTATTGGTGATGGCTAGGGTAGTTTCTAATACTCCCTCCGTTCCTTGAAGTAAGGTGTATAGTTTTTTGCACGAATATTAACGTAGGGGCTGGGAGGGCAAATTAAGTTGGTTCTGGACGTTGATACCCCTAGCAGAACGATGTGAGGCTTGGTAGAAATATGGAAACCTGGGATCCTCTCTCTCTCCCGATCGGACTACTTCCTAAACTAGCGTACCAAATCCCATGATTTTCTCTCATATTTACTCTCCCCGATTTGCTAAGGAACTAGGAACAGTTAAGGAAAGAAAAGAATATTTTTTGCTAAATCTAATGGATCGGTGGGGGCATGCATGCGGCTGGACTTTTCCAATTAATTGTCTCCTTTTTTGTAGGGATTTTAGTCCATACTTCAAGCGTTGGAGGGGTATAGTTGACAACAAATGGAATACACCTTACATTTCGGATTTTTCCTCAAAAATCTATACACCTTACTTCAAGGAACGGAGGAGTAGCATTTTAGGGACTTCCTGCTAAGCCATGAAAATCGCGATTTAGAAACCGTGTTTTATTATATGGTCTGAGAGCAGTAGGAATAGAAAAATCGCCTTTGAAGCAACAGTGTTACTCCATCCGTGTGAATTTGTACATTCTGTTAATTCATGACTTCATGTGATCCTATCATCTTATGGAATCGGGAATCGAGATCTGTATGGTCTCACCTGTTGATCATCTTGAGTTCTTCTGGTTTAGTGCACAGTTCATGGTACACAATAACAAGAGTCTACCGAGGCACATCACAACCTCACAATCCAAGCTTATTCATAGGAGGAAACAGCGAGCAGAAAAGTGCATGTGGTTGTGATTGTAGACTCCAACATAATTATTTATCATGTGTTCTTTGACACATGTTCTAGAATCAGATCATACTAATTCCACAGTACAAAGATGTGAACTTCATACATGATTTGGGCATACTTTGATCTTTTAACATATATGTTTTTTACCAAACCTTGAGGCAGCTTTGGTTCGCCCTAGACTCTAGTCCCCTACTTGATCCTAAAAAAATTACATATTTCATTTCTTTCAATGATAGTTTTTTTATTTCTTTGGCAGCAATATCTGCTTGAAAAGCGTGCAGTTGTTGATAATGATGGCGGCAAATTGTTAAATGAAGATAATGACATCAGATCTGTAAGTTCACACGTCTTGACACTCTTAATGTTTTATGTGTTGATCATCCAGAGACTTAATATTTGTTGTGCACCGAGATGAAAATCAGTTTGAATCATTCAAGCTCTAGCATATACAGGAGCATGCACAGTTTATGGAGATTGAACTCTTAAAAGAAACAAGAATAAATAGATACTGTTCCTCTTGAAAATCGCAAAAATAGTGACTGCTGCTTTCATTTAAGTTAAAAGCCTCTATTGGTAGACTTGCAACTGGTTTCTGAAAACAATCTACCTAAAACAGTTATTTGTATTTCCTTGCCAACCATCATGGTTGGATAACGGGTCACATCCTCAGTGGTAATGACATGCTATTGCCAGGAGTAGATCTTGAATCTGGCAAGTTTTCCAAAAGCTTAACATTTTTTTGAAAGGTAAAGCTGAACAATTTGATTACTACTTGAAACTAGAGCATCTTGCTTAAAGTTAAGAATAGTCAATCTAACAGAGTCTCTCTCCCTCCCCTTGTAATAAGTTTTCTCATTACTATTTTGTGATATTCCACGAAATTTATAGGGATTCCTTTCATTATTCTCATAACGTTCGGGCTAAGTCACCGCACCAACATGCCTTGTCACAGTGCTTTGGCTATCAACAAACTTGTTACTACCTGTAAAGAACTTGCAGTCTGGCACTGATAGAGTGTTAGGCAAGTGGAAGTGCAGTCTGCTAGTGCCCATGGAGGTGGTGATCCTCTCCCTGTGGCCTCCTCCTAAAACTACCCCTCCACGCTCAGGCAATGATGTCCGTCCCTCCTCTCGGCAGTACTTACCCCAATGAATAAAGGTGTGGCACACACTATGAGTCATAGCAAATAGCCTGCCAGGTGTTAGGAGAACTGCCGTTGGTGCAAGTTTTGGCCTCCTAGAAACAGGACAGGTCTTATAATGTTTGCTTCTCATGTACTCTATCTTGTAAGTCGACGTGACCTGAGCCCACATAATCCTAGGGGGGTAAAACGTTTTAAACAATCCGAGAAAGTGTAGATAGCATGTAGGTCCATCAGCCTATTTAAGACTCGTATCTGACTCTGCAGTCTGTACATTATTCCTTATTTAGTATTTTGAATTTTTGATTGTTGGATAGAAATGTCTTATATTATGGCTTTCATGATATCATTATCTCTCATTCCAAATATACAGAGGTGGTATTGACCTTTACTGTATCAATTTTGCAGGTACTTCAGTTTTTAATGGATGATGTGTCTGACTTCTTGTCATCACATTTTTCTAGTTCAGGGGATGCAAGCCAGACTGAGGAGAAAGGCTGTGCTTCTACACTTAAAGCCTTTATTGATTATATTTCTTTGAGAGAAACAGAAAATTTTCGATCCTGAACAGAGGAAAATAAGAACTCCATCACATTAACAACTATTCATCAGGTTATTTCTTTTTTATAAATCGCAAGTATTTTCATCTTCTTGTGGCATTTGGTAGCTGTGTGATACTATTAATGTGATGATCTCCCCTTTTCTTTTGCAGTCAAAAGGTCTAGAGTGGGATGTTGTGTTCATTGTGCAGGTATTTTCTTCAATCTTCAGAAAGTGGTAACATAAAACCACAAATACATCTTTATATGTCATGTTAGTCACATGCATATGGCGAATATCATGGAAGTATTAAAATCATGGTATTATTGTTAGGACCTTAACGGATTAAGGGTAGATTTTCTATGTCGATGCATACTCTTGTAAGAAATATAGAACTCGAAGTTCACTGAAAAGTTGCCAGTTGAGGCTGCAACCCCAACATCTGATATATCTGGATAGTTTCTAACCTTTCCACAAAGTTGTGAAGTGCTCTCAACACATGCCAAAACCTTTTAAATAATTGACTGATTATCATTAATATATGGTCATGAGACATGTCAACGTCATCAATCATTAATTGTCGAACTTTTTGCTGGTTTAATCGCAAAAGTGAGAAATGATGATGCCTGTTTTTCGGAAAGGATATTGGCATGGCCCTAAGATATCAGCTTCAGTATAATACCAACAGCGTTGTTTTCTAGTGAAACTTCCCTCGTTACATGTTCTTGTTTTCTGTAAGTCCATTGATGAGTCTAAATACAGCAGCAACAACAAAGCCTTTTGGCCCAAGCAATTTGGGGTAAGCTAGAGATGTAATCCAACAAAAACCTGTGGCAACCAAAGAGTGAAGAGAGAAAAAAAGCACAAAAAAATAAATACTGCACGTTGCTATTTTTTTCTTGTTTCTGTTTAATGTATGCTAAAATTATTTATCAGTAACTCTATTAAGTTTGTCAAGTGGATATTTTCATGCCAATCCTTGCATTTGTTCAGGCGAACGATTCAGAGATCCCGTTGCTGCATGAGTACAATGGCACTGCTAAAGAAGCTGGAAGCACGTTGGAGGTTTGTTGAATATTTATTATTGGTTTATGAAATGTTCTTTTGTATGTACTCACCAACTTGGCTATAATTACAGGAGGAGAGGAGGCTATTTTATGTTGCAATGACACGAGCTCGGAAGAAATTGTACATCTTGCATGTCACAGTTGACTCTTATCGCCAGGTAGCTGATATCTATTTTTTTATCCTTACCTTCATACGCCATCTAGATTTTTCTGACTTAAACTATTGGTTTCTAGCTGCTTCCACCTTCACGCTTCCTTAGAGAGATTCCAGTTCACCTTCTTGACATGCAGGTGAGCAATAATGTCAGACCATTTTCCTGAAGACCTATTTTAATCTCTGGCTGAAGTTAAAACTTTAGCTCCATTCCCTGTTGTTCTACATTCAACCATGTAATCCCCTAGGGCAGCATAAATTCAAGTTTCAATGGCTTTATACCCTTTTAGGAAGCTTGGCCTGTCTAGCTCAGTTATTTGATCAGCATTCGTTTTGTATATAGCCCATCATGTCAGTGAAGCATTCTTATTTCTCTCATCTCATTAATTTGTAGGGTGAGGGGGCTGCAACAAAAAACCATGAACAGCCTTCGGGAGACATTTCATCTGACCACGCTGAAGGAGAGACATCAATTGAAAAGCCTAAGCCTATTGCAGAACAGAATGAAACTTCACCTTACCCAGAACTGATGCAGACATGCCTTGCTAATGATTTCTTGAAAAGGTGAACATTGTATTTCGATTTTCCATTTCCTGTTAGGTTTCTTTCTTTTTGTTTCTAATGGTGAATGTTGTGCTATTTTTTCTACTATTCAGTAAGCATATCAATGTACCTGTAACATACTTTTCTGTGCTACTGCATATTTGCTTATATTTGGTTGTTTGCTTCATTGAATTCATTCTTTTTACAGATTTGAAATTGATGATAGAGCAGTAGTCTCACATATATTTCATCAGTGGGCGAAGAAGCAGGCATTTCAAATTCCAAAGAGATTGCTTGATAAGGTATTGAGTTCTTCAGTATACATAAGAAAGTGTCATTCCAGGAAGCAATGGTGTAATCTGCATAGATCTTGTTTAGTATTCCCTTTAGAAGGAATATATGGCATACAAAATTAATACTACTCTGTTTTGGAAAGTTAATGCTGTCAGAAGGCGGAATTGCTGTAATGTCTTCCATTATGGCACTTTTGCTATTGACAATTGGGACATGCTCATTTTGAACCTTTTCGTTGTCACTGTTTCACCCTTTCAGATCAAATTTGTGATTGATGAACGTCTGCGAGGTAAAGGATACAAGCGCAAGGTGACTTCACCCTTCTCTCCTTCCATCTTGTATCACCATCGATCCCATTGTCCCCTTTCAGTTACATCTATTATTCAATATTGTTTACTATTTTCAGTTACATAGCTAATCAGTGACATTTTCTTACACATGTTACTTTTCGTTGAGATCTTTAAGCTTTTACCCTGAAAACTTGACCTGCAAGTTCCTCTCCAGGATGTCTTGTGCAAGCTGAAATCATTGTTAAGCGAAGATGAAGCGCTTGGTTACGCAGAATATGTGAGTGCAATCAATGTTTGGTTTAATGACTCTGTGCCTTGCCCACAGAAAACTCTTGTTCTTAGAATTTAAAAAATGTTGTGGCTCAGGTTATCAAGTGGGAACAAATTCCTATAGACAAGCGAAGCCATCTGATGAGAGAGAGACAGGCAAGTTCCTGGATCATCACAAGTAACTCGGAATTTCCTTGTATTGCGTACAAGGCTTCGTGAATCAGCTGCTGGTTCTCTTAACTTCCAGATCAGTCTCAGGTCTAGAGAAGATCCTTACTTTTATCGTTTTCTTTCAGGAACATTTCCAGAAGCAGAGGATAGAGAATTCGATGGGTTCCTCGGAGCCTACACCCAAGCAGGTCAATCTGATATGCCTCTGGCTACTTTCTAGTTCATGAGAGAATGTCATCACCATGTATTGTGGTCACAAATCAGTGTCCTGTTGGTTCAGTCATCTCAATCTGAACCGGTGGATATCCTTTTTGCAGGTAGCCTACCTCAGGAACCTGGGATGCACTATAACACCAACGTCTCGCCTCCATGCATCGAATCTTATTGAGAAGTATAAATCGCTGTGACCTGTTTAACACCTGACGAGTCGAAGTGGCAGAGGAAGGCTTGTACAGTTCTTTTTGGGTTGTTGTAGACTAGTTGTATTAGCTTTTTCCTGTCTTTTTTTTTCTGGTTGTACAGTTTGCATCATTATTTGGACAATCTTCGTAAATGTTTGAGATATCGAGCTTGTGACTGGTTGAGCTTCGTGCGCCATCGCAGTGGCACTGTTGACAACAGGATTCTTTGTGGCTCATGTACATAATATATATATCAGACACATTGGAGTTACATGTACTTGTATCTAAATGTTTTCATTGATAAAGGAAGTATAGTTTTCATTGATAACGGAAGTATTGTTAGCATTTGCTGGCTGTGCATTATGCCGTTTGGCTCTGGACATGAGACAGAGCGTTGGGTTACAGTACAGCATTATGCCGTTTGACTCCGGATATGAGACTGAGCATTGAGCTTGTGTGGCACTGTTGGCGATGGGTTTCTTTGTGGCTCAGTTGCTTCTATCTAAATGTTTTCATTGATAAAGACGGAGAAAGTCAAATACAGGGCATTCTTTTCGTGTACTTTCAGAATTATTTGGAGAGAAAGCAAGATGGGTTACAGTACAATACAAGTGCGCCCATTTTTCTCTCAGTGGGCATGTCTGCAAGAAGTTAGTTATGCTTTTGACAAGTTATGGTGCCAGTTTGGATGACCTGAAGCTTGGTTCTTATAACCCTGTTTCCACCTCAAAAGAGATTTAGTGATATGTATATAACTACTCCAGTTTCAGGGCATATGTAAAGAACAGAGCAAGTTCTACCATATAGGAATCTTAGAAAACATTAAAAACTCTTTATTAATATTGGGAAAAATCATTACATGACAATCTAAAAAAACCATTACATAATTACTCCCCAGACTGACCTAATATCTAAGCTAAGAAATATAGGAATCAACAAGGCAGCAACGAAAGAATCATCGAAAGAATGCTATGCAATGCGAGAAGCGATTCAATCAAGAAAAGGTTTCAGAAGAAATCAAATAAAGGACTAACTATGCAATGCGAGAAAACAAACCGATCGAGAAGATGATGATATGCAATTCGAGAAATGGATCAATCAGGAAGAAATGCCAAAAACAAATCAAATAACCAACCAACTATGCAAGAAACGATGAGAAAATTTCAATCTGTTTTTTTAATAAGATGCAATATTTTTTTTTGAAGAAGATTTTTTTTGCTGTTTTTAATATTTTTGAAGAAGAAAGAAAAATAGGCTGGAACAACACGATTTTTTTAAGAAGTTAACTCCAAATCTTAATTGACGATCCACACAAGAAAAGAAACTACGACATGATGCAAGAACTAAATTGACTGGAACATGCAATTCAGGAAGCAAAACCAAAGAGCGAAATCCAAAAAAAAAAAACTCTTTTTTTAGGGAAAAATCAAAAAAATTCTGAAGCAAAGAAACCGAAATTCCTAATTAAGATGCAATACAAAGGCTGAAAAAAACTATTCTTTTTGAAAAACTTAACTCCAAATCCTGATTAAGAAAGAAATCGACTAGAAGAAACGAATCCATCAACAGAAAAAAATGTTGGAAAGAAACCAACTGACTCCGATCGAATCCTAACTAAGATGCCACAACGGGCGGCTGGCACGCTCGCACGCGGCGGGGCTCCTCCTCGTCTCGGCCCGCCGCCCCCTCCTCCGCCTTCCTCTTCTTGGACTCGCAACTCGCACCGGGTGCCTTCGGGCCTCGCTCCATGACCCTCAAGAAGCGCTGGAATTCTTCATCCCCGATGAAGATGTGGTAGTCGATTGCGCGCAGGAAAAGTATTTCGAGCGGGCACATCTCGCTCGCCCGGATGGAGTTGCCGGAGCATACCTGGAAGGCCTCGACCCGCCTCTCGAAGTGCCTAGGGCTGATGAACTTGGCGCCGAGCAGGACGGCGACCGAGTGTCACACCCCAGCATTGGAGATCTCTGAAGAACTCTGAAGAATTGTCGACCTGCAGTAGGAATTCAGTTAGCGCCGTTGTCGAGTTAGTTCTGAACCGTCGATCTCCATATCAACGGACCATCTTGCGACTTACCTCTTCGCTTAAGTAGCGAGATGGACCGTTTATCTGCGGATCAACGGCCCAGATGAATTCCGACGTCGCTGTTTGAATTACCTTTCCAGCTGGCACCTTTTCGCGCCAACCACTTCGTCGCTTGTCGCGATCCTCCTCCCCGCCCTGCTATATATTACCTGGACCAGTTAGCAAGAGAAGCATCTTATCTACTTTTAGGGTTTTCCCCTCTCGGCCGCCACTGTTCGTGGTGAAGCCAAAGCTGTATTGTTCTAGACCTAAGCATTCCTCTAAATTTGTCCAATTCCTCTGTAATAACATTTAGTTTCAGAGTAATAGAGAGAGCTCGTTGTGTCAATTCGTGTGATTGCTTGATTTAGTAGTTTTAGGCATGTCAATGGTATCAGAGCCAAGCGCTCCTTGGAGGCGAATTGGATCTAGAGCTCGTAGAGGTTGGGCTCTCCTATGAAATCCCTCTCCGTTGCTCTGGATTCCGGCGGCGGTGTGTGTTCTTCACGGCAGCGACTTGGCGGCGGAGGCATAATTCGGGTGCAGATCTGGGGCCGGAGTGGTTACTGAGGAACAATTCTTTGGTGGTAAAATCCCACCTCCCACCCTGATCTGTGCATCATCGGCGGCACGGCGGAGTTGGTGGCGGCGTAGGCGGCGGTAGATCTTCTGCATCGCAACAGGTAACCAGCTGGCTGCGCTAAAAGATCCTCCTTTTCCGACAAAATTAGTCGCTGCGAGGTGCTTGCTATCTGCTAGTTGTACGTCTGCACACTAGTAATGATACCAGAGGGCACATCGGATACTAGTGAATTGATTATGGAGTCCCTGCAATTAGATGTTCAGTTCCTGCAGAAATACAGAGAAGAGGATAAACAGGAATTGGCAGATTTTCGTACCCATGTTAACAAGAATTTTGACAGCATTCAAAAAAGTTTTGACAACATCCAGTCGAACTTTGAGAAGATTTTTGCAGCAAAGGCAGTAGAAAGTGC
The DNA here is from genome assembly GCA_947311845.1 of Poa pratensis. Lineage (NCBI taxonomy): Eukaryota > Viridiplantae > Streptophyta > Magnoliopsida > Poales > Poaceae > Poa > Poa pratensis. Next base: position 40,026,457 of record CAMZMU010000092.1, on the reverse strand, counting down.
AGAGGTTCACATAGAAGAACAACCTGTTGAGCAACATGGCAACACACCAGAGACACCAAATGGTGCTGCTTCTGCTGCCTCTGTAAAGCAACCACAAGAGACTGGCCCAGCAGCCGGCAAGCAAATCCTTCAGGATATGCAGGGAAATGAGCTTAATTTGGATGGCACTCCAAAAAGCACATACAAGCATCCCAACTATGGTCAGGTGACAATACTAATCCCTGACATGAGAGCTCGTAGCACACTGCCTGTGGCTCCTCCAAGAAGATAGGATAATGTTCATCATGGTCACCCAAACAGAGAGAGAGATTGGAGACATGATAACAGGCAACATGACCAGGTGAATCTTCCACGCCAAGCTGATCCAGGGAACAGAGAAATGGAAATATTTCAGCACAACACTGCTAATGGAAATGTGCACATGCAAGCTGACCAAGCAAACCAGCATAGAGAAGATGGTGTTGGCCAGCAAATGGATGCTCGAAGATTCCTCCCATCAGTTAAGCCAGCTAAGATGAATATTCCTGAATGTGATGGGTCAGATGTCGATTCATGGATACAAACAGTGGAGCTATATTTCGAAGCAGCTAGAACACCTCTGGAAAGCAGAACTGAAGTTGCTGTCACTTACCTGAAAGGAAATGCAATACAATGGTGGAGAGGTACTGGGTACAACACTACAAATGTACCATGGCACAGGTTTTGCAGATACTTGGGTGACAGATTTTCAGAAGCCTCGGTGTGTGATAATGTCAGAAGCTTTCATGACATAAAACAGACCACTACTGTGGCTGTTTATACCCAGAAATTTGAAGCTGCTATGAACCTGATGAGAAGAGACAATCCAGCTGTTCCCGATGACTATTATGTACACAGTTACATTTTGGCCTGCAGGATTACATCCAAGCACATTTGCAGTGCCATGACCCAACAACAATGCAGAAAACTATTTGGTTGGCTAGAAGAATGGAAGCTGCACAGCCTCCAAAGAAATCCTATTTCACACCACAACAAAATGTCAGAAGGCAAGTAACATTTGAGCCTAAGCCACCAAATGCCACACCAGCTAGTGTGATACAAGCAGCTACTGAAGAAAAGAAATGTTACAGGTGCAGAGAGCCATGGTTCCCAGGACATAAAAAGGTTTGTAGGATGATGAACAGGAATCAGGTACAAGCAATGCAAGCTGAGCAAGCAGAAACCAGAAGTATAATTTATATAATGGAAGATTCTGACAGTGAGGAGGAGGACAAGGAGCAACAACCACCACCTAATCTATTGATTTCCATGCATGCTTTACATGGTACAGCTAAATCCAAAACCACATTCACTCTGAATGTTATGTTGGGAGACACCCCTGCTCTGGCATTAGTGGATAGTGGCAGTACAACTACCTTTATGACTCCAAAAATTGCTCAGCAGGCACAGTGTGCATTAAAACAAGTCAAGAAACAAAGGGTAACTGTAGCAAATGGAGAAAAACTGTGGACTGAATATGTGTGCCCTGACTGCTCCTATAATGTACAAGGGACAAAATTCACTTCAGATTTCAGGATACTACAGCTCCAAGGCTATGATATAATTCTGGGAGCTGACTGGATTTATCAATACAGCCCTATCACACTAGATTACAAGAAAATGACACTACAGGCTACTCAGACAGATGACAGTATTGTTACTTTTCTGGATGAGAGTCTGCCATCAACAGCACATGTAGATGAGGCCCAGGATATGGAAAAGCTACTGCTTCATTCCACAGGTGGTGCAGTACTAATGGTCAAATCCATTACCCTGAAATAGAGAACAAGAAACAGTATCCTCTGGCCATACAGAAATTATTGGATGAATTTACAGCAATATTCTCTGAACCTCAAGAATTACCACCAAAGAGGGATTGTGATCATACCATTCCTCTGATGCATGATGCCAAGGTAATAAATCAGAGGCCATATCGTCTACCACACCACCAGAAGAATGCTTTAGAAGATATCATAAAGGATTTATTGCAAAAAGGAGTGATCAGGAATAGTGTCAGTCCTTACTCATCTCCAGTGGTCCTTGTCAAGAAAAAAAACCATACTTGGAGGAAATGCACAGATTTCAGAAAAATAAATGCACAGACAGTCAAGAACAAATATCTTATTCCCATCATTGAAGATTTATTGGATGAGCTCCATGGAGCTACTGTTTTTTCCAAAATAGATTTGAGAAGTGGATACCATCAGATCAGAATGAAGGAAGAGGATATTAGTAAAACTGCATTCACCACACATCAGGGCCATTATGAATATGTGGTAATGTCTTTTGGCTTGACTAATGCCCCTGCCACTTTTCAGCAGCTGATGAACACTGTACTGGCACCTGTCTTGAGGAAATTTGCACTAGTCTTCTTTGATTATATTTTGATTTACAGCAAGAGCTTATCTGAACACATAGAACACCTGAAACAGGTTTTTACCATTCTCCAACAGAACAGCTTGTTTGCCAAGATGCAAAGTGCACATTTGCTACTGATCAAGTAGAATATTCGGGACATATAATCAGTGCTTCTGGTGTTGCAACAGATCCCAAGAAAATAGAGGTAATCATCAACTGGCCTGCACCTGAAAATATTACCCAGCTCAGGAGCATTCTAGGCATGACAAATTATTACAGGCGTTTCATAAAGGACTATGGCCTGATCTGTAAACCATTATTTGAAGCACTCAGGAAAGATAATTTCCAATGGACTGCAAAACAACAGGATGCATTCCAGCTGTTGAAACAGAAAATGACAAATCCTCCAGTGATGGCACTACCTAATTTTTCTCTGCCATTCACCCTAGAGGCAGATGCTTCTGATTATGGAATTGGAGCTGTACTCATGCAGCAAGGCAGGCCTATTTCCTTCCTGAGCAAAGAAATTGGTCCTAAATCTGCAGGGTTCTCTACATATGACAAAGAAGCTATGGTAATTCTAGAAGCAATAAAGAAATGGAAACACTATTTCTCAGCCTCTTCACTGGTGATCAGAACTGATCAACAAAGCTTGAAATACATTCAGGACCAGAAACTTACTGAAGGAATTCAGCACAAGTTGTTGGTTAAGCTTTTGGGGTACAATTATACAGTGGAATATAAAAAAGGACAGGAAAACAGAGTAGCAGATGCTCTTTCTATAGTGAAACATAAAATCTTTTCTATGTTCACTAGTGTAGCTGTGCCTGTGTGGGTGACTGAGGTGGTGAAATCTTATGCTAAAGATACTAAGTGCTTGGAATTAATTCAACAGCTCACAATAGCACCAAATGCAGTCCAGCATTGCACATTCTCAAAAGGGCTAATAAGGTACAAATCCAAGATATATGTGGGCAGCACTACTGACCTCAGAGTAAAGCTGGTGGAAGCTCTGCACAATTCAGAATTGGGTGGTCATTCTGGTGAGCAAGCAACATATCAAAGGATAAAACAGTTGTTCTACTGGCCTGGCATGAAGCAACAGGTTATAGATTTCATCAAACATTGCCCCACTTGTCAGATCAACAAAGGTGAACACTCCAAATACCCAGGTCTGTTGCAACCATTACCAGTTCCTGATTTTGCTTGGGCACACATCAGTATGGATTTTGTTGAGGGATTACCAATTTCTGAAAACAAAGATATCATCCTAGTGGTGGTAGACAGATTTACCAAGCATGCTCATTTCATATCTATGAAACATCCTATTAATGTACACACTGTTGCCAGAGCATTCAGAGAAAATGTGTTCAAATTGCATGGTTTACCAACTGTGATAGCTGACAGAGACAGAATATTCACTAGTACATTGTGGCAAGATTTATTCAAGTCTTTGGGAGTGAAATTACATTTTAGTACTGCATATCACCCACAGACTGATGGGCAAACAGAAAGGGTAAATCAATGCTTGGAAAATTATCTCAGAAACATGGCATTCTTGCAGCCAAAGAAATGGCATCAGTGGCTTGCTTTAGCCGAGTGGTGGTATAATACTTCATTCCACACTTCACTGAAGATAACTCCATTTCAGGCTTTATATGCCAGGCCTCCTCCACAGTTAGCTGAACAACTATTGCCCATAGAAGATGGTACATCTGACATCACTCCTTCTTCCACTGTCACTGATATTGCACAGCAAATCAAGGAAAATTTGATCAAAGCACAAGAAAGAATGAAAGTGCAAGCTGACAAGCATAGGCAGGAAAGAACACTAGAAGTGGGAGATATGGTTTACCTCAAGATACAGCCATACAGACATACATCCCTCAGCATACATAGATGCTTGAAGCTACATTCCAAGTACTATAGGCCTTTCAGGGTTCTACAGAAAGTTGGCAATACATCTTACACAATACTTCTACCTGAAGGGTGTCGGTTACACCATACTTTCCATGTCAGTCAATTGAAGAAGCATTTGGGTCCTAAAGTTGTACCTTCACCTAATTTACCACTACTGAACCCTGATGGTACCATTCTTATGGCACCAGAGGCTGTACTGGAGAGGAAGCTCATACCAAGGGTTCAAGGAGCAATTTCTGTCCTTGTGGTACAATGGTTGGTCAAATGGCAGAACTTACCACAGGAGCAAGCAACTTGGGAGGATTCTTCTTTCATCCAGAAGGTTTTCCCTGCATTTCATCCTTGAGGCAAGTCTGAGCTCGCGTGGGAGGAGTTGTCACACCCCAGCATTGGAGATCTCTGAAGAACTCTGAAGAAGTGTCGAGCTGCAGTAGGAATTCAGTTAGCGCCGTTGTCGAGTTAGTTCTGAACCGTTGATCTCCATATCAACGGACCATCTTGCGACTTACCTCTTCGCTTAAGTAGCGAGATGGACCGTTTATCTGCGGATCGACGGCCCAGATGAATTCCGACGTCGCTGTTTGAATTACCTTTCCAGCTGGCACCTTTTCGCGCCAACCACTTCATCGCTTGTCGCGATCCTCCTCCCCGCCCTGCTATATATTACCTGGACCAGTTAGCAAGAGAAGCATCTTATCTACTTTTAGGGTTTTCCCCTCTCGGCCGCCACTGTTCGTGGTGAAGCCAAAGCTGTATTGTTCTAGACCTAAGCATTCCTCTGAATTTGTCCAATTCCTCTATAATAACAGTCGGTTTCAGAGTAATAGAGAGAGCTCGTTGTGTCAATTCATGTGATTGCTTGATTTAGTAGTTTTAGGCATGTCACCGAGACGAGGCGGTGCGCGGTGGCCGGCTCGACGAGGATCCCGACGTCGCGCGCGGCGTGGCTGCGCATGAAGCGGGCGAGGTAGGCCCCCGCGAGGATGTAGACGGCGCCCTCGAACATGTAGTTGCTCCTCTAGATGCGGTGCAGGAATTCGGCAATCGAGATGGTCGGCGTCGCGCCGCCGCGGAACGCCTGGACGAGGTCGTTCCCGGCGGGCTGGGAGGCGGCGGCGGCAAAATGTCGGGACTCGGCCTCGACCAGTGCGGCGAGGAGGCGGAGCGTCCGCGGGTGACCGTCGGCGTCGAGGCGGAGGACGGCGGCCATGGGGATTGAAGATTGGAGAGGAGTTTGGGGAATTTTGTTCGCGGCTTCGCGCGAGCGGGTAAGTATTTGTAGGCTTGTATTCGAATACGAATCATTAGGTATTCCTATTTCCAGCTCTTTTAATCGAAATAGGTGCGCGCGCGCTGTTTTACGAATCTAAATCAACGAAAAAAATAGCACGCTTTTTCCCGGTTAACAGTACGATATAGCGTATTTGGAGAGGCTACGCTATATTTAACCTAAAGTTGACGCTACGGCGCTATTTTCGTCTTATACGCTCGAAACCACACTAAACGTGGTAACGTTATTAGCTACGCTAACAAAAAGTCTGGAAATAACGTTAGGTGATGATGATGGCGGGCAATCTGGTGGTTCTTCTAGTTATTCTGAAGATGATGTCAATGATTCTGATTAAAGTTTAAAATATTTATCTTTTAGTTTATTACTTTTTCATGGTTTTAAGCCTCATATTTGTATTCGTGCCATGGATTTGGCCTTGACATTTGAATATGGTCACCTGGTTATGCATGTATTGTTTCTGGAAAAAAAATTAGTGTTGAAATTCTAAATCGATACGTATTCCTTTTTCCAGCTCTCTTTTTTCAGGAAATTCTTTCCTTTTTATTTCTTTGATCGAAGGGATGCGAAATTCCTTCGTGCCTATATGCACTGCTCAACCTATATTTTTCTCGGACTGTCCAAGTTAGGCTGTAATCAATTTTAAGCATGCCTGATCCATCTGACTGCTTGTCTTTTCTAAAGTAAAATTCCGACTAGTTTTAGATCCAATAACAGAGTTGAATTCACACATATAGCTGGCTCCCCTTGTATTCAAAGCTTACCCATGAGCTGCTGATGGCTGATGCAATTTCAAGAGGGCGTCAAGGAAAAGCGCGCGCGTTCCTTACGCGCGGAACGCACGAACGCCTGCGGGACGCGAGCAGCGCGAGGGCACTCCCGGTCTGGCACGTGGCGTGTAGATAGGCACAGCTCGCGAGCGAGCGACCAGCTAGCTAGCTGATCGTTCAGCGTACACGCTACGTACGTAGCTAGCTGAATGATCGAACGCGCGCAGCTAGCTTAGTACGTGCGCTAGCTAGCTTAGGACGTATGGTTTTCATTTTAGATGGGTGGGGTCTACTTTGAACAATACAAAAGATATACTTTGAACAAGGGAAAAAAAAGAAAAAGTTTTAATAAAGATCTTGAAGGGGTACATTCGTCGTTGTCCCTTGTATTTCGTCGATGCATGTCTTGTCACGCGTGCAACGGGCTGCGCCCTAGCACGGCGCCTTCGGCGCGTCTACCATTCATAAAGATCTTGAAGGGGGTACATTCGTCGTTGTCCCTTGTATTTCGTCGATGCATGACCAAAAGGCAGGGCAATGTAGGCAGTGCACTGCCCCGTCTGAGGCAGTGCACCGCAAAAAAAATAAGGCAGTGCACTGCCCTATCTGAGGCAGTGCACCGTAAAAAATAAGGCAGTGCATTTCCCCATTCGGTGCAGTGCACCGCAAAAAATAAGGCAGTGCACTGCCCCATCTGAGGCAGTGCACCGCAAAAAATAAGGCAGTGCCCCATCCGTGGCAGTGCACTGCCCTATCCGAGTCAGTGCACCATAAAAAAGAAGGCAGTGCATCGCAAAAGGGAAGGCAGTGCACCGCAAAATAGCAAAATAGAAGATATTGCACTGCATCCAGAAGGCAGGAAAAAGGCAGTGCAACCTACACACTCCGGGCAGTGCACAAAAAAAGTTTGTCAAAACATATCAACACGGGATCTAGTTTTGAAGATCTCAACGCGACTAATCCATTCCCGAAAACGGATCGTGATTTGGAAACTCCATTCAAAAGATATTTCATTTTATAGCTTCGAATTAAAAGAGAAAGGAAAAAATGGAAACAACTAACCACGTACAGAACTACACGGGAGAGCAGCGAGCGAGCGACCTACGGCTGGCCACCACATGGTGCGCAGGGAGTCGGCCTGCGCGGGAGAGGCTTGCATGCGCTAGGGACCTCCACGTGCTGCGCGTGGATGCAACGCCGTGCGTGCGTCCCGGGAGCGCGCGCTTTTTGTGTTAAACAACTCTATCCAGTTCGACGCGAGGTTGCAAGCACAGAAAGTGCAGACACAATAAATCTTTTGCAATAACGGAAACTGTGATATAGTATTGTGCTACTATATGTTACTAGGCCTTGCATAGCAGCAGATCTTGTGTTAAACAGCTCTATCCAGTTCTACACTTGTGTGCTTACCGTATCATGTCAGCATAATGTGTTTTGTGCTTGAGTACTAGTCTCTTAAATCTTTACATGACCTTTGTTTTCTTGATTGCTAATTTGTTACTTAATCCTGATTAATTTGCCAACTTGCTTCTGGGAATAGCATCCTCCTTGAAAAGAAGTTAGTTCCACCATGGTTTTGTAAGTTGGTGAAAGGGCATGTGTTGCCCCATGCGTGGTTTTGGTAATTAATGACAATCCTTATGTACTAATGTTTGCATTGAGATATACTTGTAGATCTTGTCCATAGGAAAAGATTGGAGTTCATGTGTTGGACTCTAGAAGATTTCATGATGACCAAGGTTCTATCCAATGGTTTATATGAAGAACAGTCATGTGAAGAGTTGAGCTTATTGCAAGCATGGCTTGAAAAAGAAGATTGAGTGAACTTCATGTTTATCTCCAAGCCATCATCTATATCAAGATAAGAAGATGAAGTGCAAGTGGATTCATGAAGACGGAGCTTATCAAGGCTCTCCCATAATGGTGTATGGGGGTGTATTTGGAGAAGTGTTCGTCAAGCATGTGCTAACAAGCACAATCAAGAAAGGTGTTCCAACTTGAGAGAGTCAAGATCGTCATCATCGAGCTCAAGTGGAATGCGCAAGTCAAAGGTATGATCTTGATAGGTTTTCTATTTTACCGGTCTCGTAGTGTTAGTGTGATACCGGATTATAGGATAGACGGCGTACTATCAAGAGGGCCTCTCAAGTGAGTAACTTGATCGCACTTTTGTGGAGAGCTCAAACCTTTGCATATTTGGCATATCATCTTTCTTGGTTCTTATTTGGCTTTTATTCATGTGAGAATTTAGAGCTTGTGTTCATCTCCATACCAAGCTCTAGTTCATCAAAAACGGATTTCATTTGGATATCTTGTGGTGTTTTTTATGTTGCAAGTTTTACCGGTTCGTCTCTTGTAGAGAGGTCAATCTCTCCTCTTGTGTTATACTCCTCACATGATGGACTATGATGTGTATATGCATGATCTTGTAGTGCTTGTGATTATCTTCGGAGCAAGCCCAAGATCATTGAAAACGGAGTCTGGATGGAAAACTTGTTGCGTTCTCGGTGTTGTAAATATTACCGGTTCTCCTCGAGATAAGATCCACACCTCCCTTGTGTGATATCTCCTCCATATTTGTGACCCTTAATATTTCCAACAAAGTTGGTTTCATCTCATTTGGATTTTTATTGAAAAATATATGATTTTTCGAAGTTTTATTTCTACGCGGGCCGGCTCCCTGGCCGGCCCAGGCCAGGCCACTGGCCGGGCGGCTTTGCCAGGCCGCCAGCCCACAGGCCGGCCCAGGCCGGGCCACAGACCGGGCGCATCGGGCAGCAGGTCGGCTGCCAGGCCGGGCCTCAGGCCGGACGCATCGGGCAGCAGGTCGGCTGCCAGGCCGGCCCAGACCAGGCCACTGGCCGGTGCGCCCAGGCCTCGCTCGCTCGCTGCAACGCCCGCTCGCTGTCCAGGCCCTCGCTCGCTGCTCGCTGACCTAGCCTCGCACGGCCGGATCGATGGCTGGCTGGCCTCGCTGCCCCAGGCCGGCCCAAGCGAGGCAGCGATCGCTGCTCAGGCCAGCTCGCACGCTGTGCTCTGCCCAGGCCGGCTCGCTCCAACGGCTATGTTTTTTTAGAAGACCTATAAAAAGGAGCTTTCTTCCCCAACATTTTTTTGGACTTCTCTAGAGCAAGTTTTTCTCCTCTCTCTCTCTCTCCTCCATTGTTGAACTTTTGAAAAGCTTGCCTTCCTCTCATCCCCTCCCATGATTCTTGCATATCTTTGAGGGAAATTGAGAGGAGATCAAGATCTACATATCCATCCATTCCATCTCTCCTCTAAGTGAGGGGAACCTAGTAAATCTTGATCTTGGAGTTCTTGGTGCATCTCCTCTTTGTTCTTCCTCTCTTATTCCCCCATAAACATTTGTTGCTTTGTTGGAATTTGAGAGTGAAGGATTTGAGCACTTGTGCTCTTGCCCTTGCTTCGTTGCATCGGTTTGTGCTCTCCACGAGGATTCGTGGAAGTTGAAAGCTTGTGAACTTGTTACTCTTGGGTCTTTGGACCCTAGACGCACGTGTGGTCGTTGAGACCCTTGTGTGGTCACTTGTAGCTGTTCGGGAGCCCCCAATCCCATTGTGGGTTGTGCCCCGGATCGTTGTTGAAAGACTCCGGATTTCCGCATCGAAGGATTCCGATAGTGAAAGGTGAACCAAACCTTTGTGGTGCGGTTCATCGGAGAAGAAGGTGAAACCTTTGTGGTTGTTGAACCATTGTGTTGGTTCACACCTCTCCAACGATACGTACTCCCTTAACAAGGAGGAACTCGGGAATACATCCTCGGCTCCGCGTGCCTCGGTTATTTCTATACCCAAGCTTTTTACTTATGCACTTTACATTGTGATAGCCTTCGTGCTTGAAGCATTCTATATTGATATCACCTTGTTGCTTGTCTTGCTTAGCTTAAGTTGTTGGTGCACATAGGTGAGCCTAGTTTATTTAGGTTGTTGGCTTGTTAATTTAAACACATAGTTTTATTCCGCAATTATCAAGCCTAAACCGAAAAAGTTTTATATCGCCTATTCACCCCCCTCTAGGCGACATCCTTGTCCTTTCAGTTGGTACACACGAAATAGAAAATTATACGCAAAATAACATAAAGGGACTGAATGAGTATTATCTGTTAAAAAAGTGGAGATCAGAAACCCACAAACTTGGTTTTTCAGTTCTAGAACCTGTCTGATTGCACTTGAACTTATTTTTCCTCTGCTATTTCTTACTTGAGTTTCCACGCAGATACAAAACAAACCTTTATCATGATTTTGTCCATTATTACCCCATTCAAAAATATTGATATAGATAAACATGCTTTGTTTGTACTTATAATTATAATGATAAATTTGTGAGTCTTTCAATTGATTTGCAGAGTGCAGACGAGCCGGCTACCGTCGTCGAGGTTTAAGCAATACTTCGTTCTTCACTCGTAGAGTCATGTCAAGCTTGCCTGTCTCTCATTTGTTTTATTCCAATTTTGTGTCATGTAGTCTAGTAGTTCATTACTTCCAGTGGGGCAAAAATTCATGTATCTTGGTTATATATCTTAGTGATTAAACTAGATTGATAATACTGAAAGGATCGTATGACACCTAGAGGGGGGGGGGGTGAATAGGTGCTACTTCAAATTTTAGTACTTTTTCAATTTAGGCTTGATACATAAGGTAAATTCTCTAGATATGCAACTACGATGAATTTACCTAAATGACAAGCTAGCAACTAAACAAGATACACGAAGTAAAGACGATAAACAAGGATAGAGGTAACCGAAGTGAAAGCACGTGGAGACACCGATGTATTCCCGAGTTTCTCCTTTTTAAGGAGTACATCTCGTTGGAGAGGTGTGAGCTACCACAAAGGTCACAACTCAACAGCCACAAAGGCTTCACCTTCTTCTCCGATGAACCACACCACAAAGGTTTGGTTCACCTTCAACTATCGGAAACCTTCAAGGCGGAGTCCGGAGCCTTTACAACAACGATCCGGGGCACAACCCACAAATGGATTGGGGGCTCCCGAACAGCTACAATCTGTCACAAAGACAATCAAGTAAGTACAACAATGAGCTAGGTTTTCCCAATGGAAATCCTAGCAAAGGGTCCCTCAAGTGAATGAGGGGGAAATGTAAATCCGCTTGGTGAAGATGTAGATCCGGGCCTTCTCCTTCAATCCTCCAAAGATCAATGAGTTTGTGTGGAGGGATTGGGAGATCTAGATGTTGCTTGAGCTTACAATAATGGTGTCTTCAAGTTTGGGCGAGCTACATGTCCCAAGGTAGGTGGAGGAGCATTTATAGCTCCTCCCAAAAAGATGGACGTTGAAGAAAACTAGGAGGCCGGCCTGGGAGCCGGCCTCACGTTCTGCATCAAAGCACCCAGGGAAGCCGGCCTGGGAGCCGGCCACCCATTCGAGCCAGCCGGCCTGGGAGCCGGCCTGGCTGGCCTGGGGGCCGGTTGCCCTGCCGAGACAGCCGGCCTGGCCGGCCTGGGGGCTGGCTACCCAGCCGAGCCAGCCGGCCTGCAGCCCGGCCTGGCCGGCCTGGGGGCTGGCTTCCCAGGGTTTTCAACACCGATGCGATTCCGGACGATTTCTTTCTTCTTTTTGTATTCTTATAAATCTTAATAATTCCTGAAAGCACTTAGCATCATATTAAAATATCACCGGTGTTGTTATCTAACACATAAAACTCATAGGGGTAAATAAATGTCCTTTCAATCTCCCCATTTTTGGTGTTAGATGACAACACTAGGATTTGCAATAAAGTATCCACAATAGATCATGTTCTTAACAAAATGAAAGCGGCTCCCCCTAAACGTGTGCATATGAATTGTTTTCCTTGGAATGCAAGAGCACACATAAGGAGGGAACCAATTTCAACAGGATTAAATCAACATGATATAAGAACAACACAATGAGACATATCCATCTATGTTGAGATTTTGAGATGATGATCATACCTTGTGCTAAGAGATGTCGACAATTATTCCAAGGCACAATATCATGTAGACTCAAACATAGATAAATCCATCCAAATACCGAAATCCATAGTCTCATACAATAATTAACCATCTCATACAATAGTGATAACCAAGTTCCATGAACAACGACCAAATAGAGTTCAACTAAAGATGATAGCAATGCAAATAAAAACACAAATGGAAATGAGTGCAATGCATGGATGCAAATCCTCGGATATCTCTCTCCCCCTTTGGCATCAAGACACCAAAAAGGAGAAAGTAATGTGAAAGCCCATGAGCAACTTGAATATATGGAGAAAGCCGAGTTTGTGGTTGCTAATGCTAGACTCCTTGAAGATAAGGAGAAACTTGACAAGGCTCACAAGGCCTTGGAAAGTACTCACTCTCTTCTAGTCAAGTCTCATGAGCAACTTCAAACCCAACTTTCTAAATCTAACTCACCTAGCACTTCTACTCATTCATGTGATCATGCAAATGTTATTGAGGAAAATGTTAGGTTGAAGGTTGAGCTTGCCAAGGCCACTAGTGCCAAGACCTCAATTCCCAAAGGTAAAGAAAAGGTTGTTACTCATGTTGTTGAGCAAAAGCAACACAAAGGGAAGGAGGGTCTTGACTATGTAGCCAAGGCAAAGAAGAAGAAGAGCAACAACAAGACCAAGCCCGCACAAACCTAGACTCCCATTGCGAGTGGGAATGCCACTAGGGGCAAGACCACTCGTAGTGACTTTGCGGGAGATGCTAACCCTCACTACATTTTATATGTTAATTATTATGGTGATGTTTATGCAAAATATGTTGGTCCTTATGATGGATATGTTGCTCATGTTATTTGGGTTCCTAAGACCCTTGTTGCTAACCAAAGAGGACCTATTGCAAGATGGGTACCTAAAATCAAGCAATGATTTCTTGTAGGACTATGCTTCCGGTGGGTCGAAATGGGTGGTTGATAGTGGATGCACTAGTCATATGACCGGAAGCATGGAGATCATGATGGAGTTGGGACCAAATATAAATTACTCATCCGTTTCCTATGGTGATAAATCAAAAGCTGAGGTAAAGGGCCTCGGCAAGGTGGTAGTTGCAAAAGATATCACCCTTGTAAATGTCATGCTTGTCAAGTCCCTCGGTTACAATCTTATGTCCGTTCGTGCACTTAATAAGATGAACTTTGATGTCCATTTTACTATTGATATGGTGGTATTCTTGAGGAGCAAGACTCTAAAGGTCATGTTCGTTGGGTATGTTGAAAATGAGTTGTTTGTGGTTGACTTTTCGGGGTCAACCAACACTCAAGCAATATGCCTATTCGAAAAGGCCGACGTGGGGTGGTTGTGGCATCGCCGCTTGTCCCATGTCAACATGAGAACTTTGCAAAGTCTTCACAAGGGTGGCCATATTCTTGGACTAAAAGACAATGTTTCCTTTTCTAGAGATCGTCTTTGTAGGGCTTGTGTTGAAGGAAAGATGCATGATTATCCCCATCCAAGCAAGACCATCATTTCATCAAAGATGATATTGGAACTTCTTCATGTTGATCTCTTTGGTGCCGTCCCTCAACCGAGTCTTGGTGGGAAGAAATATTGCTTGTTGATTGTTGATGACTATTCAAGATTTACTTGGGTTTATTTCTTCAAGACGAAGGATGAGACCCAACAAGCCGTCATCGACTTTTCAAATGAAGTTCAACGCCAACACAATGTCCCTATATTGGTCATTAGGAGTGACAATGGCTCTGAGTTCAAGAACTACACCCTAAATGAGTTTCTTAGTGAAGAGGGGATTCGTCATCAATATTCTGCTGCATATACACCTCAACAAAATGGTGTAGCCGAAAGGAAGAACCGGACCCTTATGGATATGGCGAGGTCTATGTTGGCGGACTTTAAGTCTCCACTCTTCTTATGGGCCGAAGCTATCTCCACGGTGTGTCATTCATCAAACCGGCTATTCTTTCGTACAGGCAAGAAGTTTACACCTTATGAGATGCTCACCGGCAACAAGCCCAATGTCTCCTACTACCGAGTATTTGGTTGTAAGTGTTTCTATAAGATCAAAGGTGTTAGTTTGTCTAAATTTGAATCTAAGGCTTTAGAGGGTATTTTTGTTAGGTACGGTGCCAAGTCTCACACCTATAGAGTCTATGATAAAACCTCCGGGAAAGTCATAGAATCTTGTGATGTGAGATTCGATGAGAATGATGGCTCCCAAGTGGCGCAATTTCATGTTTGTGATGTAGATAATGAGGAGCCTCAAGATGCAATAAGAAGAATGAGCATTGGTTTCCATCGCCCCGTTGAGATTCATTGTGACCCTCCTCAAGTTCAAGCAAGTCCAAGCTCCACTCATGTGGAAACTTCATCACCATCACAAGTTGAACCGGATCCCACTATGGAAGCAAATGATGCACCAACCCAAGAACAAGTTCAAGACGCTCCTCATGTTGACCAAGTTGCTATGCAAGAACCAAGTTCTCCATTTGTTAATGCTAGCCAAGGTCAAGACCAAGATCAACCTTCTCCTTCTTTTGTTGAAGATGTGCATAATGATGATCAAGGTCAACATTCCGGTCAAGACGGGGACTCAAATGATCAAGATGATCAAGAGATACCTCCAAGATGCAATAGAGATATCGAAGCCCGTCGAAAAGTAAGGATTGCAAGATACTTTGAAATAAAGAGTCACAAGCTAGAAGAAATCCTTGGTGACCTAAATAAGGGTGTTACCACAAGAAGACAATTGGCAAGCTTTAGTGAACATCAAGCTCATATTTCCATGGTGGAACCAAAGAAAGTGTTTGAAGCTCTTGAAGATCCGGATTGGTTGGAAGCTATGCATGATGAACTCAATAACTTCAAGCGCAACAAAGTGTGGAATCTTGTTGAGAAGCCAAAGGATTGCCGCAATGTTATCGCATGAAGTGGATATTCAAGAACAAGTAAGATGAGCATGGAATGGTTGTGAGGAACTAGACAAGATTGGTTGCACAAGGATACTCTCAAGTTGAAGGCATTGATTTTGGAGAGTCTTATGCACCCGTGGCTCGCCTTGAGTTCATCCATATCCTTCTTGCATATGCATCGCATCATAACTTTAAATTGCAACAAATGGATGTGAAAAGTGCCTTTCTTAATGGTCCTTTAAAGAGTTGGTATATGTTAAGCAACCACCTAGTTTCGAGGATCCCAAGTTCCCTAACCATGTCTACATGCTCGATAAGGTGCTCTATGGACTTAAACAAGCCCCACGTGCGTGGTATGAGCACCTTAGAGAGCTTCTAGTAGACCGTGGATTTGAGATTGGGAAAATCGATCCCACTCTCTTTACCAAGAGGGTAAAAGGGGAGCTTTTCATATGCCAACTTTATGTTGATGATATTATATTTGGCTCATGTAACAAAGCTTTCAATGATGAATTTTCAAAGCTTATGACCGATAGGTTCGAGATGTCTGGGCAAATTGAAGTTCTTTCTCGGTTTTGAGATCAAGCAATTGAATGAAGCGACTTTCATCTCTCAAACCAAATATACCCAAGACATGCTCAAGAGGTTCAATATGAAAAATGCTAAGGAGAAGAGGTTTCCCATGGACACCAAATGCCATCTTGAACTTAACCCCAACGGTATCGATGTTGATCAAAAACTTTATCGCTCTATGATTGGTTCTTTGCTTTATCTTTGTGCATCTAGACCCGATATTGTGTTTAGTGTAGGGGTGTGCGCAAGGTATCAAGCGGCTCCTAAATAAAGCCACTTAAAGGCGGTCAATAGAATCTTCGATATTTGGTTTATACCCCAAGGTTTGGTTTGTGGTACCCAAAGGGCACTAATTTCTCTCTTGCCGGGTACACGGATTTGGATTGGGCCGGTTGCAAGGATGATAGGAAATCAACTTCCGAGGCATGCCAATTTCTTGGTGGGTCCTTGGTGAGTTGGTCTTCTAAGAAGCAAAATTGCATATCTCTATCCTCCGCCGAAGCCGAGTATGTGGCGGCCGCTAGTGCATGCACTCAATTGTTTTGGATGAGGCAAACTTTAAAGGAATACGGTGACAATTGTGACAAAGTGCCTCTTTTGTGTGACAATGAAAGTGCAATCAAGATTGGCCACAACCCAATGCAACACTCAAGAACGAAGCATATTGAGATCCGTCATCATTTTATTCGTGATCATATTGCCCGTGGTGATATTGAGCTTGGCTATATTCCAACCAAAGTCCAACTTGCCGACATTTTCACGAAGCCACTTGATGAAGCACGATTCACCTTTTTGAGGCATGAGCTAAATATCGTGGATTCAAGGAGCTTGACTTGATTATCTTGCATACACACCTATATTTTGACTATCTATTTGGTTTAGGTGTAGGCATGACATAGGGGGAGTGCGGTCCTAATCCATTGGACTATCCCTCCCCCCATTATGCCGATAGTAAGAACTCATTTTGCTTTTCTATGTTCACTTGTTGAATTATGAGCTTAAATGACGAGTTATGGCCGTGAACCCAAGATATATCTCCGCGGTGTCACACCACACACTCATACATGGTGGCCTAGGCCACCGCCCTCTTCTTTTTGAAGAGTTGGGTCTTATTGGAGATTTTATTGCATATTTGAGATTTTATTGGAGATTTTATTACATATTTGTTGTTTCTTCCCGCTTTCGAATCACTTCCAATGTTGCTATTTGGGCTTTATTGGTGTTATCTCCATTGGAAATGTGAAGAAACCATCATATTTGCATCTCCCTGTGTCTCTCAACATTGCCCCTTGGTCACTTTTGAAGATGGTTCTCAGCAAAGAAGTCCGCAAGTTTACAAGTTTTTTTGGTTAAGCAAGAATCTCAGAAAAAGGGGATAAGGTTTTCGGAAAAAGGGAGAAGGATTTCTGCAAAATGTGAAAAAGCCAGTTAGGCCGGCCAGGCCGGGCCAGGGGCCGGCTCCATCGGGTGGTTGCTCGGCCCAGGCCGGCTCTCAGGCCGGCTGCCTCGGGTGGCTGCCTGGCCCCCAGGCCGGCCCGGCCGGCTCCCAGGCCGGGTTGTCGGGGCAGCTTATTTCGAGGGGGAGGGGATCGACCGGTTATCCCCCACTTCTTCCTCCACTCCCCCACAACCTCCAACTCCATGGCTGCCCCTCCCAAGCTCCTCCTCCTCCACTCCCACCATTAGAGCCGCCCCCTCACCTCATCCTCCATCAGATCTGCAAGCCCCCTACTAGATCCACCTTCCCATCCAAGTGATTTCTCCATTGGTGGAAGTTTGGGAGAGTTCTCCTCCATTGTTTGGTGCCCTCTAAAGATTGGATTTCTCTCGGTGATTCTCGAGCAAGATGGATGATGATTCGGCTTATGATGGTCTTGAAGACCTAGAGGTTGATTCCCCTCTCGCAAGGTTCAAGGGCAAGGACAATCTTCGGGAGTCCTCTTACTCCTCCTCCTCCAACCCCAAGGCCAAGAAACTCAAGGTAATCTCCAAGAAGAAAGGTCCTTCTCTTGTCAATCCGGCGGAACTGGTACGGTCAACTTGGGTCAAAATACCTAGTGATGAGTTTGAGAATGACCGCTTGATTTTCAATCCATATGCTTTTGGCAAGCCCACTTGCACTAGTGATAGCCGGTTCTATTGCAAGGTGCATCATCAAGTGTTTGAACAACTAATTAGTCCTAGGAAGAACTCTCATGTTCCCACCTTTTACTTCAATGTGGATAGTGCAAGCGAATTATGGCCGAAGGTGATGGAAGTTATGGATTTTCATAATATTACTAATCTCATGCCGATGAATACTCCTTATGATCCTGAGCTGCTTCAAGAATTCTATGCCACAGTTTGTTTCTCTAGGGAAGGAAAGAGGACCATGACATGGATGAGTGCCGGTATCAAATGCGAAGCCTCTCTTGCTGAATTTGGTGCTCTCTTTGGCATAGAGGAGCTACCTCTGTGTCCCATGGCCTATGTTAGTATTCACATGCAAAACCTCATGAAAGCCTCCCCCGGGATCCATCATTGCTATCCCTCCGAGTCGGGCTCTCCTGGAAAGATCCCCAAGGTCTCTTTTATGACTCCATATTGGAAAGCCACTTACCTCATCCTTCGGAACACTATTGCCGTCAAGTTTGGAGAAAAGGGTATGGCTCGCATGTACATGGTTAATCTTCTTCACCACATTCTTACCACCAAGGAGAGGAAGAAGAAAATAGATGTTCTTGATTACATGTGGCAAGAGATTCAATCCGTGGTTCTTGAGTCCAGGGTTCCAATTTATGGTCCGTACCTTCAGAAGCTCTTTGAACTCAAGTTGGCGACGACCTCGCTCAATGCCTATGTTCATGCCTTGTATTCGCCTACACTGCATGCTTTGCCATCTCGCCCCCCCGATGCGGTCATCCCTACTCAAGAGAAGCGTGCTATATCAGCCGCTCGTCAAGCTCATATGGAGGAAGATGCTTGTGATGAGGAAGAAGCTCATGTTGAGGCCCCTAAGAAGAAGCATGACATCATGGCTGCTTTCAAGAAAATGAATTGCTTCTTTGCAGACAAGCAAGCCAAGGACTTCAAGGCATATCGCAAGCAAAAGTCTTATAACCGCAATCAAAGAGAGATTATGAAGAAACTTGATTTTCCCTTGGATTCTTGCTCAAGCTCAGCCGAGGTCTCGGAGAATACTTACAATTCCAACTATACCTATTGGTTCGGCGACGATGCTTCCTCTCTTGCTCCCTATTGGCCGGCCACTCATGGTGCATCAAGCTCCGGTCAAGCTTTTGGTGGCACCAACAATGATGGTGATGATGATGATGAGGACGAGTATGAAGACGAGTGATCCCATGGGCTTTCACATTACTTTCTCCTTTTTAGTGTCTTGATGCCAAAGGGGGAGAGAGATATCCGGGGATTTGCATCCATGCATTGCATCCATTTCATGCATAGTCTTGGGAGTAGAAGATGATACCTCAGTGACATGATCCATGAGGCAACGAGCGGTGTTGATGGAGATGTTCTCATTGGGGGATTCGAAGAGAGAAGGAGATGGAGTTGATACGATGGCTAATGCGGCCACCTCACTAGTGGATTCTTCTTCTTCGGAATCATCGGAGAGATACTCTTCTTGAGTCATCAACACAATCCTTGGTGCTTTCTTGAAGTATAGCCTCTTCTTGACAAAAGGCTTGTTTTGAATCATGTTTGATTGGCCCTTGGGGACGAGCTTTCCACCGTGTTGCTCTCTATTCTCATAAGGACAATCTTTGATGAAGTGATGCTTGTCATGAGAATTGTAACAAGTCTTTGTCCTTATAGCAAACTCCTTCTTCCCACTTGGATTGTTCTTTAGATCAACTTGAGCCTTTGCCTTGGCAGGGTCACGCCAAAAGGTTCTTGTGGCAAGAGCCACATGACCATGGTAAGCTTGTTCGAGATCATCGGGAAGAATGTTGCTTGGGCAAGCTTCAACTTCCACACTATCATCTAGGCTCACAACCTTGGCCTTCAAAGCAAGAGAGGCGCCTTGTTTCATCCCCATGGCCCTAGCACGATTGTCTAGAGCATTTTTAGTGGCAACCTTGGAAGCTTGCATCTCTTGCATAACTTCATTAGAGGACATGTGATCTGGGTAGGTCCCGATTTTCACGGATTTGTGCGGAGGGGACGAAGAACACGAAGAACAACGGATGAACACGAAGAACACAAAAGAGGGGAAATCAAACACACAAGGGTAAATAGCAAGTAGCAACTCGGCAAAACTCGATTGGTAAAAATCCCAGTGGGCAGCCCCCAATCCTCCTCTCCCAAGCACACCTTACTCTTAGGATTCTTTGTCCAATTGGTCAATCCAACCAACCCGATAGAATCACCGTAAGATGAAAGATCGGCAAGTAATCGCAACTACAAGCGGAGCCTTGGTATCCACGCAGGGATCTTCTCCTCAAGAGAGGCCTTGGTTCATCTCCACATGTGGAGGCCTTGATTCATCACCATAGGAGGAAAGAGACACTTTGAGAAGAAGGAGCAAGGCTCTACTTTAGTTCTCAAATCTTAGTCTAACCCTATATCTAGATGGGGAGGTTCTATTTATAGTCTAGGTAGGATAAGGTAGGATAAGTGAGGAGACAAGGGCCCTCAACCCGCCAGGTTCCCGCCGCAGCGGTAGTACCGCTGGGCCAGCGGTAGTACCGCTGGGCAGGCCTCGAACAGCTTCTGAAGTCAACTCTAGCGGTAGTACCGCTGGCCGGCGGTAGTACCGCTACGGCACCGCTGGCGCTGCCGGACGATCGAACAGAGGGCCGATTTCGGCGGTGGCTTCGGTGGTGTACCGCGGGGCGGTAGTACCGCCCGGTGGGGCAGTAGTACCGCCCAGCTTCTTCTGGCTCGGCTGGACTCGGGTGGGGACGCGTCTGGCTCGACTGGCTTGGGGCGGTAGTACCGCTGCACCGGCGGTAGTACCGCCGCCTGGGACTTGTTCCCATTCTTCTCTCCTTCTCCTTCGTCTTCTTGACTCGATTCTTGTCCAACTTCTACACTTCCTTGGAGATCTTCAAGAGGGTCATGCCTGAGTATGCACAAGGTATCGGAATGAAGTAGCAAGCCATTCAAAGGAGTATCGAGATCACACATAGATAGGAGTGAATTCACCTTATCATGTAGAGCTTTGACTCTTGCTCTTGTCATTGGGCCACTTGGTGTTGTGTGCCTATGTTGCACTACATCATCTCCCCCCCTTGGAAAAGAGTCGTCCTCGACTCTTCGTCCTCATCATCACTTGGGTCACCAAGGTAAGGCGAGATGTCGGCGACGTTGAAGGTGTTATGAACGCCGTACTTGGACTTTGGTATGTCGATCTTGTATGCGTTGTCGTTGATGCGCTTGAGAACCTTGAAAGGACCATCTCCTCTTGGCGCGAGCTTAGACTTTCTCTCATCGGGGAAGCGGTCTTGCGTAGATGTAGCCAAACAAGGTCTCCTTCTTCAAAGATCATGGGGCGCTTGTTCTTGTTCATCTTCGTAGCATGGTCTTCTTATGCTTCTCTAGCGTGGCCTTGTGTCTTCATGTAGTTTCTTCATGTAGGCGGCGCGCTTGTCGAAGTCCATGTTTACTTGTTCTCGGAGTGGAAGTGGTAGCATGTCTAGCGCGGTGTAGGGGTTGGAGCCATAGACAACCTCGAAGGGTGTTCTCTTTGTTGCGCGATGTAGTGCTCGATTGTAGGCGAACTCGGCGTGTGGGATGCACTCTTCCCAATTCTTCAAGTTAGGCTTGATCAACACACGAAGGAGTGTGGATAGGCTTCGGTTCACCACTTCGGTTTGGCCATCGGTTTGAGGGTGGTATGCGGTGGAGAATAGTGCTTGATTCCCATCTTGGCCATCAAAGTCTTCCAAAAATAGCTCACGAACTTGACGTCACGATCCGACACAATGGTCTTGGGCACTCCATGAAGACGGACGATTTCCCTGAAAAACAAAGTAGCAATGTGTGAAGCATCGTCGCTCTTGTTGCAAGGTATAAAGTGTGCCATTTTAGAGAAGCGATCAATGACGACAAAGATGGAATCCTTGTTTGTTTTAGTGCGTGGGAGTCCTAAGACAAAATCCATAGCTAATGTCGGACCATGGGTGATGTGGAATAGGCAAAGGTGTGTATAACCATGAGAGTTTAGAGTAGACTTAGCTTTGAGACATGTTGAACATCGTCGCACCAAGCGGTTCACATCCGGTACATCCTTGGCCAATAGTAGTTTGTGGAGAGCATGCAAAGGTCTTGTCACGTCCAAATGTCCCATTAAGACGCCTCCATGTGATTCCTTCAAAAGGACCAAACGAAGCGAAGACTCGGGTATACATAGTTTGTTAGCCTTAAACAAGAAACCTTTGTGCAAATAGAAATCACCAATTCCTTTGTGCTCCGAACATTGAGCGAAAATGTCTCCAAAGAAAGCATCGGTAGCATACAACTCTTTAATCTCATCCAAACCCAAGACACTAATGTCAAGACGTGTAAGTAGGTTGGCCTTGCGGGATAGAGCATCCGCGACCACATTGTCTTTACCTTTCTTGTATTTGATTACAAAGTGAAAGACTCAATGAACTCAACCCACTTAGCATGTCTTTTGTTCAAATTTGTTTGACTTTTCAAATATTTCAAGGATTCATGGTCGGAATGAATGACAAATTCCTTAGGACGAAGGTAATGTTGCCACACATCCAAAACACGAACCAAAGCAAATAACTCTTTGTCATAAATGGGGTAATTCAAGCGAGCTCCATCTAGTTTCTCACTATGGTATGCGATGGGTCTACCATTTTGCATAAGCACTCCACCAATGCCCAATCCACTTGCATCGCATTCAATCTCAAATGTCTTAGAGAAATCCGGAAGGGCAAGGAGTGGTGCTTCGGTTAATAACCGTTTGAGCTCATTGAAAGCAAAATCATGTGCATTGCCCCAAATGAAAGGTACATTCTTCTTTGTAAGTTCATGGAGGGGGCAAGCAATTGTGGAAAAATCCTTGATGAAACGGCGGTAAAATCCGGCAAAACCAAGAAAACGTCTCAACTCCTCAAGTGATGTCGGAAAAGGCCAAGTCCGAATTGCTTGTATCTTTGCTTCATCGACTTCGACTCCATCCGAAGAAACAACAAAACCCAAGAAAACAAGTTTGTTGGTGGCAAAAGTGCACTTAGAAAGATTTGCATAAAGCTTTTCATTGCGAAGAACCAACAAAACTTGAGCAACATGAGAAGTGTGCTCTTCCAAAGATTGCTATAATAAGGATGTCGTCAAAGTATACCACAACAAATTTCCAATGAAAGGACGCAAAACATGATTCATGAGACGCATAAAAGTAGAAGGTGCATTGGAAAGACCAAATGGCATGACGAGCCACTCATAAAGACCAAGCTTAGTTTTAAATGCGGTCTTCCATTCATCACCTTCACACATGCGTATTTGGTGATATCCACTTTTAAGATCAATTTTGGAGAATATAGCGGAACCACAAAGCTCATCGAGCATATCATCAAGTCGAGGGATAGGATGGCGATACCGAACGGTTGGCGTTGATGGGGCGACAATCCATGCAAAGGCGAAGAGTGTTGTCGTGCTTGGGTACCAAGATGACGGGCACGGCACGGACTCAAGCTCTCGCGGATATGTCCCATGGCAAGAAGTTCTTGTATTTGCCGCTCGATCTCCTTTGTCTCTCGGGGTTGGTGCGGTAAGGAGCGCGGTTTGGTAGCGGTGCGCCGGGAACAAGGTCGATGCGGTGCTCGATTCCGCGTAGAGGAGGTAGTCCCGGTGGCACTCTTGAGGGAAGACATCTTCAAAGTCCTTCAAAAGAGACAACAAAGAAGGAGGAAGGTTTGTGAAAGTGTTAGTCATAGAAACTTCACCCTTGCATATGAGCACATAGTGGAGGGTGGATGGGTTCTCTCTCAACTCCCTCATCTCTCTTTGTGGCAAATAGTGTAAGTTTTGTGGGAACTCTCTTTGAAGTGTCACACTCATTTGGCTTGTGGCTCTCACTCACTTTATGGTGGGTCTCTCGCTCACCACTCATCTCACTAGACGAACGATCTTGTTGTGCCCTTGCAATAGTCTTGGCGTTGTCGGCGATGACTTGACTTGGTGTCATGGGACGAAGGACGAAGGTCTTGTCGTTGTTCTTGAAGCTATAGTAGTTTGTCCTTCCATCATGCATAGCACCCTTGTCAAATTGCCATGGACGCCCAAGGAGTAAGTGACAAACGTTCATAGGCACAACATCACAATCAACCGTATCTTCATAGGCTCCAATCTTGAAGGACACTTGCACCATGTGTTGAATCTTGACGGCTCCGGTATCACTCAACCATTGCACATGGTAAGGATGTGGGTGCTTCTTGAACTTCAAGTTGAGCTTATCACAAAGTTCTTTGCTCGCTAGGTTGTGGCAACTTCCACCATCTATGATGACCTTGATGGACTTTCCATTGATTCCCGCTCTAGTGTGAAACAAGTTGCATCTTTGGTCTTCTTCCACTTGAACATTGGTGGTTAGAGCTCTTGCCACAACCAAGGAAGGGTTGTTGTCGCCATCACAATAGATCTCACTTTCTTCTTCTTGAGCACTTTGCATTGTGGCGACCTTGTTCAAAGCATTGTACTCATCTTCACTCATAGATTCATACTCTCCCATGTCATTGATGATCATGACCTTCTTGTTGGTGCACTCAAAAGATTTGTGCCCTTGTCCGCCGCACTTGTACATTGCAAAGTCTTGTGCCGGACGAAGATCCTTGAGGCGCCTTGGAGGGGAGGTACTTTCTTGAAAGGTTGAGGCGCTTGAGGTGTCGATGTAGAGACTCTTGGAGGACCTCGAGTGTTCGCTTGAGGAAGAGCTTGTGAAGGTGTAGGAGTTGACGAAGAAGGCTTGTTGGCGTAGAATGCCTTTGTCTTGAGGTATTTGAGCTCTTCAAGCACGTGGCGCTCGGCCTTGGAAGCTTGATGTACTAGCTCAACCAAAGAGGCATATGGTTGGAACTCCACGATCTTCTTGATGGATAGTTGAGGCCATTCATGAAACGAGCCATGGATTGCTCTTCGTACTCGTTGACATTGGCTCTCATCATGGAGATTTCCATTTCCTTGTAGTACTCGTCAACCGACTTCAAACCTTGCTTCAACTCTTGCAACTTCTTGTATAAGTCTCTAGTGTAATGGCTTGGCACGAAGCGCTTGTACATTGTTTCTTTCATTTCAACCCAAGTGTCAATTGGTTGTTGGTGGTTAGCGACGCGAGCATCTTGTAGTTGTTCCCACCACAAGAGGGCATACTCTTCAAACTCCATCGAGGCTAAGGCAACCTTCTTGATGTCGGAGAAGCGTTGCACACGGAAGATCTTGTCAACCTTGAGTACCCATGAGAAGTAAGCTTCCGGATCACTTGTGCCGTAGAACTTGGGTATGTCAAAGCGGACGTTGGTCAAGTCATCATAGTCGTCACGGTGGCCACCACGTGGGAATGCACGTCCACGTCTCCTTCGGTTGAGTCCATCACCATTGTGTTGGCTTGACTCGTTATCACTTGACTCGGAACGTTGGTGTTGGTGACGATCATGAGGAAGCTCTTGACGAGGCGCATGTTGAGGAGGTAGCTCTTGTTGAGGAACGGGTTGCTCGACATTGTTCGCATTGTCATGGTTTTGATGACGTGGCCTTGGAGGATGACGAGGGTGACGTCCTTGTTCACCAAAGTCATTCGCACCCGGAACGCCATTGTCATTAGCCAATGGGTCATGACGATCACGTTGTTGTGGTGGTGATGGTATGCGTTCACGACGATCATCATTTTGGTGAGGTTGTTCTTGATGCGCATTGGCATTGTTCGCGTGAAGATCATGTGGTTGTTCAACGTGGAGGAGGTCGTTCATGGGCGTCGCGCCTTGGATCATGTTGACGTTCTTGTCGAGGTTCATGACGTCCATGACGTGCTTGTGTCGACCTTGAGGTGCTTCTTGTACGGCTTGAGTGTGAAGAAGCTCGTTGTCGCGCAAGGTTGTTGATAGCTTCGGTCAACCGCTCCATATTTGCTTCGTTAGCATCATGCGGTCGTTGAAGGTGTCTTGATTTTGAAGACGGCGCTCGAAGCGTCTAGGTTATCACGAAGAAGTGTCGCATGCCAACAAGCTCCGATTGTGTGACATAGCCATGATCACCGCGAACTCCACCATGGATTTCCTCTTCCGAGCTTGAGCTTCCGTTTGTACTTCCCCTAAACATTTTCTCAAGATCAAGTGAGATATGTGGTAAGAAAAACCAAGACAAACTATATCCCAAGTATAATGTGGCTTGAGAGGAGAGTATCCGGTTCTAACACCCAACACACACACTTATGAGGATAGGAAGGTATGAAGTGGCAAACGAAACAAGCAAACCCGCCGACAAGTATATTGTCAAAGGTAGAGAAAATCCACAATGATCAAATTACCAAAGAAACTCCAACCACAAATGATGAAGAAACACACACAAAAGCGAATATGGGGTTGGGCGACCAAAGGGCGAGCACTCGAAGATAGACAACCTAACGAAGACTACGTGCTCAAATGTCACCCAACACAAGAAGGACGCTAGCTCAATTGCTTTTTGTGGGCAACGGATTTGCACAAGAGTTAACACTCACACTCACTTTGGCGGTCTTAGCTTTGTCGCAACCTACAAGAGATGAACTTGGCACCACTTGATTCTTTTCTTTTCTTTTTTTTTGATTTTTGCTTTTTGACGATGATTCCTTCTCTTTTGCTAGTGCCAAGCTCTCTAACGATACACACTCGCCAATACTTGAAGACAAACACTCAACACGTGCAATGCCTCGCAATATCACCGAGCTAGTCCGATAGGTCAAGTACACCAAAGGAAGAAGGGCTCACAACGGATTATGATGGTGGGGGAATGTCGAGTCCTTGGTGGCGTCGTCGCTTGGCGTTGATGATGCGTTGCTGCGGAAGCTTGTCGATGTTGTAGACGTAGGGCACACCAAGAAAGGACTCAAACCAAAGAGGAAATGCCAAAAACGAACCGAGGAAAAGAAAAAATTTCTGAAAAATCTGCCCTGGCGGTAGTACCGCTGCCCCCAGCGGTAGTACCGCCCGGTACCGCTGGCGGTACCGCTGCGCGCGGATCTGCGCGATTTTGACTCGAAATTGGGCGGAATAACTTCCTCGAATTCGTGGGAAATCGGCAAAATTGAGGCTAGGGAACGCAAACAAGGGTGGAGGGGGTCCTAAAGCAATAGATCCATGGACAAAAACTACCAAAAACGCAACGAATCGACAGATCGGCTCGAATCTAGGCAAGGCTATTTTTGGTGGAAATTTTCGAATTTCTCAAAAACGAAGAAAAATTTGGTGGATTTTGGTGGAAACACAAATCAAATCCGTGTCAACCTAGAGCTCTGATACCATATGATGTGGGTAGGTCCCGATTTTCACGGATTTGTGCGGAGGGAAAGAACACGAAGAACACGGAAAACGAAGAACACAAAAGAGGGGAAATCAAACACACAAGGGTAAATAGCAAGTAGCAACCCGGCAAGACTCGATTGGTAACAAATCCCCGTGGGCAGCCCCCAAGCACACCTTACTCTTAGGATTGTTTGTCCAATTGGTCAATCCAACCAACCATAGTCACCGTAAGATGAAGATTAGCAAGTAATCGCAACTACAAGCGAGCCTTGGTATCCACGCAGGGATCTTCTCCTCAAGAGGAGGCCTTGGTTCATCTCCACATGTGGAGGCCTTGATTCATCTCCATAGGAGGAAAGAGACACTTTGAGAAGAAGGAGCAAGGCTCTACTTTAGTTCTCAAATCTTAGTCTAACCCTAGATCTAGATGGGGAGGTTCTATTTATAGTCTAGGTAGGATAAGGTAGGATAAGTGAGGAGACAAGGGCCCTCAACCCGTTAGGTTCCCGCCGCAGCGGTAGTACCGCTGGGCCAGCGGTAGTACCGCTAGGCAGGCCTCGAACAGCTTCTGAAGTCAACTCCAGCGGTAGTACCGCCAGGCCCGGCGGTAGTACCGCTACGGTACCGCTGGCGCTGCCGGACGATCGAACAGAGGGCCGATTTCGGCGGTGGCTTCGGCGGTAGTACCGCCCAGCTTCTTCTGGCTCGGCTGGACTCGGGTGGGGACGCGTCTGGCTCGGTTGGGCTTGGGTGGTAGTACCGCTGCACCCGGCGGTAGTACCGCCGCCTGGGACTTGTTCCCATTCTTCTCTCCTTCTCCTTC
Organism: Poa pratensis; assembly: GCA_947311845.1. Lineage (NCBI taxonomy): Eukaryota > Viridiplantae > Streptophyta > Magnoliopsida > Poales > Poaceae > Poa > Poa pratensis. The sequence continues at coordinate 39,998,389 of CAMZMU010000092.1, read as the reverse complement.
GTCTTCTTGACTCGATTCTTGTCCAACCTCTACACTTCCTTGGAGATCTTCAAGAGGGTCATGCCTGAGTATGCACAAGGTATCGGAATGAAGTAGCAAGCCATTCAAAGGAGTATCGAGATCACACATAGATAGGAGTGAATTCACCTTATCATGTAGAGTTTTGACTCTTGCTCTTGTCATTGGGCCACTTGGTGTTGTGTGCCTATGTTGCACTACATCAACATGTCAAGGTAGTTGTGTCTTCCTTGTATGGCCTTCAAGTCAACAGGCTCGAAGGGCATGAGAGCATTCACATACTTCCTTTTGACCCAAGCATCATCCGCATACTTTTCCCCAACATTATAAAAGGCTTGGGCGAGGGTCTTGAGTCTTCCATACATTTCTTCATGAGTTTCACTCTCAAGCATGTAGAAGCCTTCGGCTTCATTGTTCAAAGCATCAAATCTATTCCTCTTCATGCTTTCATTTCCAAGGAATGCCTCGGCGAGACAATCCCAAGCTTCTTTGGCGGTGGTGAGATGTTGAATGTGATGAATATCATTTTCACCAACGGCAAGTTCAAGCATGTGTAGAGCGATGGCGTTGAGTTGAGCATCAACCACTTCTCTCCTTGTCAAGTTGTTTGGATCCATGACCTTGAATCCCACTTGCATGATCCTCCAAAGCTCGATAGAGACACTGTTGACATGAGATCTCATTGAGTGTTGCCAACTAGTAAAAGCTAAACCATTAAGCTTAGGTGGAGGACCTAAAGGGTTTATGCGAGGATGAGGGATAGGTGGGTCGGGCGAGTACAAGAGGGGGACCTCATGGTACCCGGGCTTCCCACCTTCGGGTATGGTGCTAGATGCGAAGGGTTTCTTAAGATCGGTGTTTTCAACCCCTTTCTTTTTCTCTTTTTCCTCCTCGGTATCAGCGTCATTGGCGTTAGCGGAGTCCTCTAATGGGATGGTCTCCGAAGGAACCTTGCCACTTGTGAGTTTCATGAGCAAGTCACGCATCTTAGCAAATTGGGTATCCATGGACGATTTCAAAGATGTCTCAATCAATTTGAGATCGGCCATGGATGCCGGAGTGGCTTGGTCATCCGCGGGATCACCCTCACCGGTCATACTTCTCTTAGTCGGTTAAGCCCAACAAGAGAGCCAAGTCTCTGATACCAATTGAAAGGATCGTATGACACCTAGAGGGGGGGGGGTGAATAGGTGCTACTTCAAATTTTAGTAATTTTTCAATTTAGGCTTGATACATAAGGTAAATTCTCTAGATATGCAACTACGGTGAATTTACCTAAATGACAAGCTAGCAACTAAACAAGATACACGAAGTAAAGACGGTAAACAAGGATAGAGGTAACCGAAGTGAAAGCACACGGAGACACAGATGTATTCCCAAGTTCCTCCTTTTTAGGGGAGTACGTCTCGTTGGAGAGGTGTGAGCTACCACAAAGGTCACAACTCAACAGCCACAAAGGCTTCACCTTCTTCTCCGATGAACCGCACCACAAAGCTTTGGTTCACCTTCAACTATCGGAAACCTTCAAGGCGGAGTCCGGAGCCTTTACAACAACGATCCGAGGCACAACCCACAAATGGATTGGGGGCTCCCGAACAGCTACAATCTGTCACAAAGACAATCAAGTAAGTACATCAATGAGCTAGGTTTTCCCAATGGAAATCCTAACAAAGGGTCCCTCATGTGAATGAGGGGAAATGTAAATCCGCTTGGTGAAGATGTAGATCCGGACCTTCTCCTTCAATCCTCCAAAGATCAACGAGTTTGGGTGAAGGGATTGGGAGATCTAGATGTTTCTTGAGCTTGCAATAATGGTGTCTTCAAGTTTGGGCGAGCTACCTGTCCCAAGGTAGGTGGAAGAGCATCCTCCCAAAAAGATGGCCGTTGAAGAAAACTGGGAGGCCGGCCCTCACGTTCTGCCTCAAAGCACCCAGGGAAGCCGGCCTGGCCGGCCTGGGGGCTGGCTTCCCAGGGTTTTCAACACCGATGCGATTCCGGACGATTATTTTCTTCTTTTTGTATTCTTATAAATCTTAATAATTCCTGAAAGCACTTAGCATCATATTAAAATATCACCGGTGTTGTTATCTAACACACAAAACTCATAGGGGTAAATAAATGTACTTTCAAATACCCACTGATACAATTAGACCTTACGTGTGTAGTGCACTTCCTGGTCTCATATGTTCTTCCCTTTCTGTAAGGGGAAGAATGTGGAAGGTGGTCCTGAACTTATCATCAACTTTTAAAGGAGTTTCTCAAGTCATGTGATATAGGAGCATCGGGTTAGTTCATATTCAACTATTGCGCAATCTCACTTGTTGTTTTACCCTCAATGCACTGATGAACCATGCTGATGCACTGCTTTCAGCGTCTGCATTTTATGCTCTGAAAAAGAAGCAGCACAAGAAGATAAAACTTCTTGATGGTCGTGCTTCAAAGAGCAGAAAGATAAGATAAAGCACTTTGGCATAGTTGATTTTTATTGGCATTAACTTGTTTATTATGTGGTTTTCAGGTATTATGTCGACGAGTAGACTGCTAATTTATGGCCCCTGTTCCTATGAGAGTTCCTCCAATGGCTTCAAAATTGTTTGAGAACCTTATTTAGAATGGGAACCAAAACATAGTTTTTTTTTTAACCAAAGGAAAGAAAAAATCTACCTCATCTCATTAAATAAGGAGGAGAGTAAAAAGGTACCAACAAGTTCGAGGAAATGGCAATCCCGAAAAAATACGAAGGGATTACTCTCTAAGCAAAATAGCATTCAAATATCTAAGGCCGGTGATGGCCCAACTCTTCGAGTCTAGCTTTGATCTTGAGGAAGATAGAGGACGGGCTCTTGAACTCATTGTGGAATACCTTAACGTTTCGCTCACTCCAAAGCTCCCGAGGAATTATCACGAGGGAGCCTAAGGCCTGATTCAAAGTTTCACAGCAGCAGATTGTTCGTCTAGCGTTTTTTTTCCAGTAATATGCAACGACGATACTACTAGAAATAGTGAAGCAAAATTGTTGAATTGCATTGACTGAAGAGTGCATTCCTTAGCCTGACGTCGTCGATGGTATTATTATGTAAAACTGAAAGTAGTACAGTACAAAATTTGTACCTTAGTCAGACGATGAGCTTTCTGGAGTGAGTGACTTTTTCCCGTCGAAACAGCAAAATTATTGAGTTAAATATACTGTAGTTGTCCGGTTGATTGATTTTCGTACGTGCACCCAGAAAATGCTGAAATAGCCAATCCATTCCTCCTCTGGCTTCCCACTCCACTTCTTTTCAAAAGAAAAAGTCACACTCCACTTCACTTCAGCTGGCAGCAGCAAAGGAATGGTGCTCTTCTTCGTCCTCCTCCTACTCTGCGGCGGCTACTTGCCGGCGCCGGCGCTGGCGGGGACCCCTTCGCCTACTTCGACTGGGAGGTCTCCTACCTGTCCGCACGCCCCCTCGGTGTCGCCCAGAAGGTCATCGCCATCAACGGCCAGTTCCCGGGCACGGCGCTGAACGTCACCACGAACTGGAACGTGGTCGTCAACGTCCGCAACGCCCTCGACGAGCCGCTCCTCCTCACCTTCAACGGCATCCAGAACCGCAAGACCCCCTGGCAGGACGGCGTCCTCGGCACCAACTGCCCCATCCCCGCGGGCTGGAACTGGACCTACACCTTCCAGGTCAAGGACCAGATCGGCAGCTTCTTCTACTTCCCCTCCGCCGCGCCCCTCCACCGCGCCGCCGGCGGGTACGGCTCCGTCGTCGTCAACAACCGCGCCGGCGTCGTCCCCATCCCGTTCCCCTTCCCCGACGGCGGCGACATCACCCTCTTTCTCGGCGACTGGTACGCCAGGTCCCACAAGGACCTCCGGAGATCCCTCGACGCTGGCACGCCTCTCGGGGCTCCCGACGGGGTTCTGATCAACGGGCTGGGACCCTATCGCTACAACTACTCCGTCGTCCCGCCGGCGATCGCCTACGAGAGGATCAATGTCGAGCCGGGGAGGACCTACAGGCTGCGGGTGCACAATGTGGGGGTTTCCACCAGCCTCAATTTCAGGATCCAGGGCCACAACCTGCTCCTCGTCGAGACCGAGGGCTCCTACACCTCGCAGCAGAACTACACCAACATGGACATCCATGTCGGACAGTCATACTCCTTCTTGGTCACCATGGACCAGAATGCCAGCACAGACTACTACGTTGTCGCCAGTGCTCGCTTTGTCGATGCCAGCACTGTCGATAAGCTCACCGGCGTCGCGATTCTCCATTACTCGAACTCCCAGGGTCCAGCGTCTGGTCATCTTCCTGATGCACCGGATGACCAGTATGACACCGCATTCTCCATAAACCAGGCCAGATCTATCAGGTATTCCTTCCTGGATGCTACATGTTTGGTTTGTGATATTCAGTCCATATCCTGTAAACGAGGATGTTAATCAGTACACTTCTTTCAGGTGGAATGTCACCGCCAGTGGTGCTCGCCCCAATCCACAGGGTTCATTCCATTATGGTGATATTACAGTGACCGATGTGTACTTGCTGCAGAGTCGACCGCCGGAGCTCATAGACGGGCAGCTCCGTTCAACTATTAACGGAATTTCTTACATTGCTCCATCCACTCCGTTGATACTTGCGCAGCTATTTAACGTCCCAGGAGTGTACAAGATGGATTTTCCTAATCATCCGATGAATAGGCTACCGAAAGTAGACACCTCCATCATAAATGGCACATATAAAGGCTTTATGGAGATCATATTCCAAAACAACGCCACGGCAGTGCAGAGCTATCACTTGGATGGATATGCATTCTTTGTCGTTGGGTAACTCTCTAACAACAACCTTTACCGCCCCTTTCTTCATCCTGATCTGCTTTGCTTACTTATGGCTGGCTGTTCTCATTTTCAGCATGGACTATGGATATTGGACTGAGACCAGTCGAGGTACCTATAACAAATGGGATGGTGTTGCACGCTCCACAATCCAGGTGCTGAAATGACTGTCTCTTTTTCTTTATGAATGTCTATTTTGGTGTCTGTAGAAACCTGAGATAGTATAATGCATTTCGCTTTAGTATGATGATTCATGGAAGCTGCCCTATCTGAACTTTGATTATTTAGTCTGTCATGGGTTTTGTTGATTGATTGGGGAGGTTTGTACGAGAATGCAGGTATTTCCGGGCGCTTGGAGTGCTGTGCTAGTGTTCTTGGACAACGCAGGGATATGGAATCTGCGTGTGGAGAACCTGGACAGTTGGTACTTGGGGCAAGAATTGTACATAAGTGTGGTTAACCCGGAGGACAGCAGCGACAAGACGGTGCTTCCTCTTCCGGATAACACAATTTTCTGCGGAGCACTCTCGAGCTTACAGAAGTGAGCTTCACTCTCTGCTTTTTTTTTCTCCGTTCCTGGCAATGAATGGATGTGGAGGAGAGTGATATAACAGTAGGTGTTGGTTTATTCATGCAGAGAACAATCCCATAGGATCCAATACTCGGGAGTTTCACTGGCTGGGAGGATGCATCCTGCTGTGGTGGTTTTGATGGCATGGTTGGCTGCTACTTGGTTGTGATGATAGATAGAAATATCGAAAGTAGGATCTGTTGTGCAAAGAAGGAAAGATGGAGAAGGAATCAAACAATGGCTAGTGCAGAGACAGGAGGATAGATAATGGTGGAGAATCAGCTGTGAAGCTTCATTTTTGTTACGCTAAAGGGATATAGCCCCCAAATGTAAAGGCAATGCCCCTATAATAGAAGAGTTGATGTGGTACTAGAGGGAACTAATCACTCCATGCAAGTATGTGTGCATGTGTGTTTACGGCTTCAGATTCATCCTAGTTGTACCAGTAATCAATTACTTTGTGTGCTTAAGGTTACATCTATACTTGGATACAAAGGGTTTGGTGATGTCATCTTTCATGCATCCGGCCAATACAATTAAAATGCCGAATAGTACAATATCTGAATATGCCTATAGCAAATATGTAGTATACTACTATGTCGGAAATTAAATTTGGCTCCCGAGTTTCATATGCTCCTGATATAACAAAAGAATATTAAACAATAGTAAAATATTTTCACAAATTGTGAAACAAAATTGATGACGAACATATCATGTGTTCTAAATAAGTGCCAAGTTTCGTGATGAAATGACATGTGTGGTGCTCTATGCAAAAATAACAAAATCAGTGCTCTAAAAATATATTTTTTTGAAATCCCATTTTGTTCAGGGATTTGTCTTTTTATGCACATAACAGTCAAGATGTCATTTCACCACGAAACTTGGTACATATGTAAAACATTTGTAGATGTTCGTCTCCAATTTTTTCAGATTGTTTGAAAATGTTTTACTATTTTTTTTATTTTTTTACTATACGAGGAGCATAAGAGTTCGGGAGGCAAAACGCCTTCCTCCTACTATGTGTAGTTCTAAAAATCATAACTCTTGCACATAATACCACACACGGGGAGCAATTGATACTCGGGAGGCAAAACGCCTTCCTCCTACTGTGTAGTTCTGAAAATGCAGCATTCAAGTAGACAACCGACACTGACACGCCCGTACGGAAGAATCCTTGAAAGAGTTTTGTATTGGTTATGTCATACACGACAAGCAATAAAAGATTTTTTGTTTGTAAATATGATTGTGTCAAGGCAAACATTGTACGACGGCAGGTAGTTTGTAAACTAGCAATAGGTTGATTTCATTGGATATGTAGGATTCTTTTTCTTGTTGAGTATGCATTGGACGCAATATGGATGTGTGTGACTAGAGCCTATTTTCTTTTCAGCAATTATTAAAACGTTCAATCCATGTGAACTTGAAATAGCCTGGAAGACTCGTCGGAGTAATTTACATGTGTTCCTTCCATCTATTCGACGGACGGGGATTTAGTGACACGTTGTAACTCTCCCCCACTTATCTACCGTTCATTTTCCATCCAACAGCTAGGATTAAGCCAAAAAGTGATCTCAAAATTAAAATATTTCAGAAAAAAATTGAAAAAATTCTAGTAGGTTGTATATGGTCCGTTATGTATTCTGTGAGATTTTCGTGTCATTTGGATGATTGGTTTATTTTAAATAGCTTTTCAATTTTTAATCTTAAAAGGCTAATAAATCATAAATGGACAATCAAAATGACACGAAACTTTCGCATAAATACATAACGGACCATATACGACCTACTAGAATTTTTTCAATTTTTTCAAAAATATTTGAATTTCGAGATCTCTTTTTGACTTAATCTTAGCCGTTGGATGGAGAATCGAGGGTAGATATGTGGGGACAGTTACAACGTGACTGGCCAGAGGCTAGTCACTGAATCCCCGTCCCTATTAGACCAGTGCCTCACTAGATGGTGGGGCCAGGCCTTTCATGCCAAGGCATCTAGTTGCCTAGAGTGGAGTTGGGTGATACTCATTCTGCTCTGAATTATAACAAGTTTCGGATATTTCAATTTGAATTATATACAGTGAACAAATATACTGAAAGGTGTCTAGATAGATGCTATACGGTTTTTGGTCCCACACATTAATGGAAGATGAACTTAAACGTCTCTTGGATTGTTCAGTTTCTTCTATAAGCTAATTGACATGCGCGTGCAATGCACGTAACCAAACCATGGCAAATCATATGGGCAATAGGACAAATGTTAGAAATTCAGTTAATCGGACAAATGTTAAAAATTCAGTTAATCGTACTGAATGCAAGAAAACATTGCTAAAAAATCCATAAGATTCTCATATGCTTCGTTCCTCCTCCATGTGTTCCAAGTCCAATGATGACCTATAATTACTTGTGAAAAATAATTGAATATGCTAGTCATGCCAGCTTGCATTAAAGGAAAAATCGAATGTGTTGTTACTATCAACGACATAATGCTATAAAATAACATGCCAACATTAGCATGAGGAATGAGTAGAAGGAGTAATCATATTGTTGAAGCTCACAAGCCATCCTTACATTTACAAGTCTGTTTGTGTTATAAGTTAGGAATGAGATAAGTTCACCGGTGAATCGGCAAACAACAATCATTTATTTAGGCCTATTACGAAGTAATACAGACCTCTGTTTTGGAAAAAATATATTACATATTGTGCAACATGAGGGAGAATATCATCGCCGGCTCTGACACCTAGCAAGCTTCACCTATGCATAACAGACCCACCTCCATTGGAATGCACAATGCATGTGCAATGCAAGTCTCTACGAACATAGCTTAAATCAAATATGTTGAAAAAAATGCTAAAATCATAGTACAATTTCATCCAAATATAAAATAGCATTTGGATATAGTCCACTTTTGGTGATGAAATTTGTAATGTATAGTATAAGATACAATAAGGTATGAAGACATAGTTTAGAAAGTTGGTCAATTTGAGCTGTTAATATATCAATCACAATGAGGACACAAGACTTGAAAACCTTTGTAAAGGTTGAATATACACAATCTGCCAAATAATTACAGATTTTAACCTCAAGACCACAAGATAATCTTGTAAATTTTTTGAGATGTAATATTGGACAATGTTGTCCAATGCGAGTAAACTCACATGGTGTCAAAGGTTGTTTCATGGAAAGATAAGAGTATAAACTCAACACACATGTGACAAGCCCCAAATACACAACCAAAACCAACACTCTCGACAGATAACGAGCAACAAAACGCCATCAAATAAAATAAAGATGCACATAAAATCACCCTTAACGAAAATTTAGGCTGGGCACCTTCCAAGAGCTCATATATCTAAGCATGGGAGCTACATCAAGTTGTGTATTTTCCAACCCTGGGCTCGAAGTCAGGAACATGTTCAATAGCAAATCATGCATTTAGAGCGATTCAACATAACCAGATATGAATTCAACCGACACACAGTTTACATTGATTTATTTCATCTCGTATGATTCATTAGCATGCGAATTGCACTTTCAGCTTTGTCCTCAGCCTTTCGGATATTTCAATTTGAATTATATACTGAAAGGTGTCTAGATAGTGCTATACGGTTTTTGGTCCCACACATTAATGGAAGATGAACTTAAACGTCTCTTGGATTGTTCCGTTGCTTCTATAAAAAAGGTCTGCTTCTTCCCCAAGTTCAAAAGAGATACGCAACACAATACATGAGACTAGTGAAACACGCCTAGATATATGTGGTTTTGATCGCACGCATTAGTGGAAGAAGAACTGAACTGTCTGTTCAGATTCTTCTATCGTGTTTATAAAAAACCTCGCTCCTGTCCAAAAGAGAATACAACACATGCCACAACTTTGTTTCAGAGCAGTACCGCGCCGCTGTCCAAATCTTCCCCATCCCATCTTCCGGCATCGTGCGACGGTACAGTACATGGTTGATGGTATTTACCTGAATTTATTTCATGGATGATCGTATTTATCTGAATTTATTTTGTGATTTAAATGCAATATTTTCGGCTCAACCTTTTTAAGGCAGGGGTAGAGCGGTGCGTTTTATGAGTGTCTGCATCGATACTGCTATATTCTTTAAAAAACCATAGCGCGTAAAATAAACATAATATTTTTTTTGTTTTGCGAATGTACTCCCTCCGTTCCATTTTAATTGACTTCATATTCATCACATATGGATTTATCTATACACGTAACATGTCTAGATACATCTACATTTTGTGGATAGCAAGTCAATTAAATTGGAACGGAGGGAGTAAAAAACAGACGATGAATCTTGACTCCAATATTCGCCAAACTAGATCCACCCTTACCTTTGTTCCCTCTTTCCTCCCCTGAGTCTGAATCCAAGTCCAGCCTGACCCGTGTGCCTTCCAGTTCCAGCCGCCGACGCCTCAATCCCAATTCTCAAACACCCCCCGCTCAATCTCACGCGCGCTGCCGCCATCGCGTGTTCCAGCTGTTCCTCGTCGCGTGCCTGCTGCTGTCTCCGCCCCACCCGTCTGCAAATTTGTGTTTTCAGGTATGAGCTAGCTTTGTTTTCATCTTGTGTTTAGTTTGTTAAACCCCACTGACCTCCGAAATCCTATGGGTTCACCCCCATCTAGATCCACCCGTGCCATCCGTGCTTCATTGATTCGATTGCGTGATTCTTCTCCGTATTCTTCATCCGAGCGCAGCCCAAAGATTTTATCTGTCTTAGCTGAATTTCAGGGGCGAGATGGACACCACCCAATTCGCCATGGTAATTCGCAATTCTTTGCTAGACTAGCTGCACGAAGATATCTGACTACGTTTCTGCCTATAATAGACTATGCTTACCTACCTGTTTTTGTGCTTCTGCATGAGCAGATTGAGGAGCTGGCTTCGCTCATCAAAGACAACCTCTACAGCAAACACCTCGTCCTCTCCACCGAGGAGGCCCTCGTCACTCTCCTGCAGCAACACTACCATGATGACCATGATGAAGAGCACGACCGCGACGCAACTGATACACATCGTGGGACAGTTGGGAATACCTGTAACCAATCGTTTGCTAATTTATCGTCACTCGTAGGTTCGCTCATGAATCTGTTGGTGAGGGAGATGACCGGCATTTAGTTCTCCAACGCTGCCCGGAAACAGCCATGTATGTCGCCATATATATGTTCACTCTTGCTATGTATCCTCTTTCATTCTTTTTTTTTTGCGAATTGTATCCTCTTGCATTGTTTCTGCTGCATAGTAAACCATTCTTAACTTTTCCTGTTTGGCCCGGTTCAGTTACGACCTCCATACATATATCATACCAAAATACTGCTAGTGGTGTCTCACTACCACTGCTCACTTTACACCAGAAAACATGTGCACTACAAGGAAATCAGAACTATGTTATCTTAGTTAGTCCATGCCATCCTGCTCAATTATACACATATCCGCTACCTACAATTTCCCACCTCGAAGTATGTGGTCATCTGCAAAGTTAATTATGCCAATTGCCCACTGTAGCATTGTGTCAAGTCAAGAACGTGGATTCTGAAATCACAGTTTTCTCGTGATTTGGATATTCCTCTCGTAACTTGTAAGAACTCGTGACCGTTGTGTGTCATATGATGCCTGCTTCGTGGTAGGCTCACCTTCTGTTGCTGCTCTTATCAATTTTCTCTTTTTACCCACTTCATATTTAACTCGAAAACTCTGCTACACATTGTTAGTTGGCTAAATTCGTAGCAGTTATCATGTCAGCCTTGTTGTGAATTTGTAGTTATATTATTTGTTGCAGCCCTCCTGTCCTTGTTAGTGACGTGCTATGGAACTATGACGACTGTGATGGTCCTTCAGCTTCTGTTGTGCTAACGAGAAATGGGACAGGTGAATCATTCTTCACGCATCTATTTGTTGGGATCGTGTAATGATTGCACAGATGCTTGTTTGGAACAAATAGTTTGAGGCTTCTTCCTGAGAAGTGAGCTCTGCTCAGGAAGTAAAGGGTGGATAGTCCTTTGCCATGGTTAAGTTTACTTCATTTACCATGGCTAATAAGGCAACACTGGTCAAAGAAATGGTTAAAATTATGGTTCCAGGTGAAACAAAATAAGCGGCTGCACTTGTACGCGCTTAAAATTTGTCCCAAGCTTGCTTCACAACCTTTTGTTGCTTCTGTTGGCATCGTCTGATATTCACCAATATCTGGGATGTACTTCTTAGCGTTATTATCTTCAGAAACTCTAAACGTCATTGGCAAAATTTATTTCTGTACATATATGATCATGGTCTCTCGTTTCATGTATTCCTTCGTTTTACAAGTTTGAGATTACTGCCTCCAAAATTCGTCAAGATATTCGACACTAGGAGGTATACAAAGATTCTAGCTGTCCCAGCTGTCTATCTTTCAGCTCTTCTACAGTTTAGCTAGTAACCTGCATTTAGCTACTCTTTGGCCGGCCTTTTTGCTGGCAACTAGCCATTCTTTTCCTTGTATAAGGTAATTAGGCACATAGCTCCTGCATGTTTGTTAAAGAAAACAAGCTTCTGGTTGCTAATTAACACTGGCTTCTAGCAGATCTTCAGAGAACTTATGAGACGGAAAATGTTGAAAACTCTATTTCTGTTGAAAGCCTGCATCTGAAAACTGATACAGGTAAAATGACCACCTCTCCCCCGAACATCTTGTATTGCTGCACTTTCAAACTGTAATGAGCTTGGATCTCCACATGGTTGTGACATTTAAGCTTGTAGGTTTGGAAAACAAATAAGTAATCAGATAACCTGTTTGTTGCAGATGCCAAGCCATTGCAGCAGTCAGTGCCACTTTCAGCAGTGTCGATCAAGGAGAGGGAAGCTGCTTATCAAGCTGCTCGTGAGCGAATCTTCTCTAAGGATGATGTCAAGGAAAAAAAGGTTCATTGGGGCTAAAATCTAGACATGTTCCTGTAGTTGCTCAGCGGATGATCGCGCACGCACTTGGTAAAAGAGTTGAAGATACAAAAGAGAGAGCTGATGTGGTGAAAAACAAAGAGAAGGAACTGGTAAATGGACGAAATATTCGGACAGGTAGCATGAATGAGCTGTATGCAGTTAAACCAGCCAGAAGAGAAGTGAACTATATTGGGAAATGCAACTCAAGCTCGCCCGGTGGGGATCCGCATCGGAACCCGTCCACTCAAAGCCGACATACATCTAATGTTAGAGCTGAGACACTGAAGAAAGAACAGGCTGGAGCTGCTAAAAGGCTGTTTGCGCATGCTTTGCGGCTGACTGGTGTCAAGATAACCGACGGCGCAGCAAGGAAACCCAAGTAACAGAGCTGGAAATTAATGAGATACTGAGAATGCATGAGCTGTGGCTAGCCCGTCGGCTCTATCATGGAGCTTGCAAGGAAGTGCTCGCGATGCCAGTGTACTTGTATGGAGTGGCACTTGTCTGCAAATTGACACTTGTACTGTAGCTCGTCCGACAACAGTATTGTACTCTGTCGATCTGGAAGCTGCAACTACCACACAAAGTTTGCATGTTCCTCTGGTGCTTGGCCCATAACAGCCTACCTATCCGGATGAGTCTTAGTTGTCGGGGGTTAGAACTTGACACTATCTGTCCCATGTGTAACAGATTAGACGAAATTTCTGTGCACAAGCTCCTGAATTACAGCTTGCCTATGCATATCTTCAGAGATTCTGGAAGGTGTGAAGGCCTTGCGAAGAGCACATAGACAGGCTTCACGATAGAGTACTGCTGGTGATGTAAATACAGGACATCATGCTGGTGTGCTGAGAATCGGAGATGATGCTAGTTGACAACATGTTGCTCAGTAATAAGTTTCTTTTGACTCTGGTTGGTGTGTAATATGCTAATCTAGAATCAACCTGGAGTTTATCTGTTGTGCCCTTGATCTAAAAATGATTGGTTGCATCTGTTTGTCGGATAAGGGTGTGTGCATTGACAACATTTAGTTTCTACATGATCAATAAGTTAATCAAGACTATATGATGTCAAAGTGATTGTGATCTTGTTGCCTGCACATCGCTGTAGCTGCTAAAGCATGTCATTGGTGAAGTTATATCTGGAAATCTAGGAGAAATGCCGAGGATCCATTTAAATCGACTTGTATAGTGGTAGTTGTTACTTTGGTTGCATATAGAAATGATTCGGTCAATTACAAATCAAAGTTTGGACACAGTTCCCGAGAATATATTGAGATACTGATACGGCATGTGGGACCGGAAGGTTGACTTGCAGTGTGGGGGGCATTGGCAATACGGGAACCTTATCGGCCTTCTATAAGCTGTGTTCCTCTGGTTGTGCTTCTGCCTCTAGCTCGGAGTTTTTTTTGTTGTTGGCGAATCTAGCCCCTATGTGATGATAATCTAGCTCCACAGTTACGTATTTATTTTCATCGGCTGTGTTCTCGACGTGGATAGCCCTTGTACATAGGATGACAAATACGCAACACTAATTGGTTTCACCATAATAAGCAATACTGGCAAATAACGTTTTTGGAGCCATCACAGCTCAAACATATTACAAGCTGCATGGCAAACAATGAAGGCCCACCATTGCACCATCTCAAGGATTTTATGCCATTTTCAATGGGCCGAAGCCTTGTCAATTTCAACAAAAAAATAACTGCAAACGTAACATAGCCATCCAAGTTACAGAATTACTACTAGAAGATACTGTCTCCAAACTCCGTTGTTACAAGTCAAGGGCAAAGTGCACTAGAAAAAGAGATATAAAGGTACGAAATACACCTATGTAAAAACATGGATTGAAGGATGGATCTGACAAATTTGAATCTCAATTCGGGCCACGTGGTTTTTTAAGAAGAGCAGCAGCTTGTCTTCTGTTCGACAGGTTGCCCACGGATCTGCACTGTGGCTGGACGAGCGTTGTTTGCAGCTGGCTGGCTTGCCATCCTGGAAAGGAAGATGGTATTATTCATTACTCTTCCTCTAAAGTGGAAAAAACATGCTAAGGGACGATAAATCAAATTCAGTGCAAATTGTTATAGCTAAGGGAGTGGAATAACTCCACCAACAGGCCCTAGCATCTGACTACCGAGCACCACAGGGAGTTCAGAACTCGGACCTGGGTGGGCGGAGCAAGCGCACAAACACATTAAGGAGTGTTAAGGAGTGTAGAACCATTTTGATTATTAGGATACTAGGAACGTAGCATCAATGAGCAGTAAATATATTGCATAGGATAACTTGTGCTAATTAAATTGTCTGGGAACACACCTGTCCTTGATTGAAGCAGACATAGCCATGAAAGCCTGCTCAACATTCAAGGCATTTTTTGCACTGGTCTCCATGAATGGGATGCCAATCTCATCAGCAAATGCCTGTATACATCAAATATAAACTCAAATAGCAGAAGAATGCCTCCAGCAAATTAAACACTGATGAAATCATCATGAGTAAGAAACAGTGTTGAATAAGATACCTTGGCTGTCTCATATGATACAACTTTTTTGTCAGTGAGATCACATTTGTTCCCTACAAGAAGCTTGTTCACATTATCACTAGCATAGCGATCAATCTCGTTCAACCACTGCTTCACATTGTTGAAGCTATCTTGGTCTGTCACATCATAAACAATCTGCAATTCCATTTGCACACGTCAGAACAGCGTGAGCAAAATCAAATTAAGAGTTTGCATAAACAAACATACAATGATCCCGTGAGCCCCTCGATAGTAGCTGCTAGTAATAGTTCTGAAGCGTTCTTGCCCAGCAGTGTCCCACTGAAATAGAAAAGAGGTGGCCACGTAGATGGGATTAAATTTTCGAAGGGAAAGAACAGCTTGTATCATTAGATGCAATGCACAAGACTAAGAGAGGAAGTACCAACAACCTAATAGATAAGGTATTCAAAATAAGCTACATCTACTTGGTATATCAAATCATCCTGAAAGAATCATTCTTCATCCGGAAGACAAATAATAAACATTTGACTAAAATAATTCAATGGATGAAACTAGGAAAACCATAAGTTAAAAGATATCTGTGTGGCTGCACATATTCAAGCAACAATGGTGTGTCTATTTCCTGCCATACTCCCTCAGTTCCAAATTATAAGATGGTTTGGATATTTCAATGTGGACTACATACGGACTGAAATAAGTGAATCGACACACTGAAACGCGTCCAGATACATGCGATTTAGAAATAAGCTAAAACAAATTATAATTCGGAATGGAGGGAGCTTAATAGCACGTCCGGGGTCAAATCAAGCAAACTTCAAGCTCCTGCATATTCAAGCAACAATGGTGTGTCTATTTCCTGCCATACTCCCTCAGTTCCAAATTATAAGATGGTTTGGATATTTCAATGTGGATTACATACGGACTGAAATGAGTGAATCGACACACTGAAACGCGTCCAGATACATTAGATTTAGAAATAAGCTAAAACATCTTATAATTCGGAATGGAGGGAACTTAATAGCACGCCCTCTATCATGCAAGGGCCAAATCAAGCAAACTTCAAGAAAGAAAAGGGGCTAATAAATGAGCTATGTCCTGATAAAATCTTTAATCAGTCAAGGAAATATGAATTGGTGATAGATGCATACAGGACATAAGAAAAGGTATGCTTGGCCATAAACATGCAAATCAAATAAATCAAAAACATAAGACTCACAATTTGCAGCTTCATAGTCTTTCCATCTTGCTCCACAGTACGTATTTTCTATCAATATAAGTGGAAGGAAATAAGAAATTAAGTTCACTGAAGGTAGCCAGGACAGAAAACATTCACCCGAGAAAGTAAATATACTTACGAAATCAACTCCAATTGTACTGATATAACTCTCCAGATATGAGTCGTCCTGCCAACAGAGCCAATGTTAAGGAAGTTGACAAAATCGATGGAGAGAGTTCAAAACAGAACAAATTAACAATTAACTACGTTTGTTTAGTAAAATATAGGGATCATCGCTATTTCAGTGCTAGCAACAATGAAGCCATTCACATTGCAGAAGTTCAGTTGTCATAGGCTGTGAGGAATCATATAGTTTGCTAAATCTGAAGGAAATACGATTGATTCTATGATATCCATCAGACAACTTACATCTAAAGAAGATGGATACAGAGAAAGGAGAACCAATTATATACAGAGAGGAAATATGATTAACGAATCATGCTTTAGATAAGGATTCTTACAGCAAATCTTAAGAGAAGGCATGACTTGCCAACACCCGAGTCTCCAATAAGCAAAAGCTTAAAGAGATAGTCACTGCCATGTCAATTAACAGGAAATTAGTCTCGACAAAATGCAATACAGGATATAGTCGTTATCTCCAGGCTTGGATCGATGAGCGGCAATGCAAAGATTAATACATAAGATAAGTAGATAACTATACGAAAACTAGATAAAATCAGCATTTTGAGGATTAGAAGATTGTGTATCAATCCTTAGACCAGTAATTTGGTACTCTATATGTAATATTCAGAAAAACTGAGTCAATTGTGCTCAATAATAGTTCCTATCTATACTAGTACTACTACTACATATTAAAAATTTGAAGAGTCATATTGAAAGATAAAACGAAATTTAAATAGATAAGTAAATTTCTAATGTCAATACGTAACATTAAGATGGAATATTGAAGTTAAACAGCAGATACAACACTAACCAAGAGAACAAATCCATCAACAATAACATTCATTCGAACCCAAAATATACGAACAAGCAATACTCATGTTGACTCTTAATCATTAATCATTTACAATCCAGGCTCATCACAGTACAAAAACATCAACGAGCATCTAATCGTGTTTGTAGGGCTACACTACACCATCAGATTGGAGCCATTGACTCGTCATTTAACCTAGCAGTTGCAAGCAAAGATCCTTCTAACCAGCAACATTCATCAGAAAACAATAAAAGAGTGTTCATATCGCCTTAAACATATCAAGGTAGTTTAAGTTGTGAGCAGAGATCCTCCTAACGAACAACAACGACAATAACTCTACTCCAACCCCAATGTCCATATTCACTCTGTGAAAGTGAATTAGACGCAACCTTATGGTGCAAATCGCAGCCAAAACTGCACCGTTCTTACTACACATCGATTATTATTTCTCTGACATCCCGCAAGGCCGTAATAGAATCCACAATAACAACGGTCCCAAAAACATCAGCGAAAATCTCGCCGAGAATACGAGGACCGCGATCGCATCACGATTGGCGCAGCGTCAACTCTAAGGGTTGCATCCGAACCGAATTATGGGATCGAGAGCGACAGAAGAGATACAAACGTCCGTGCACGTGCCAGATCCAGCGAGATCCCGACCTCACGGGACCCCAATTCAAGCAGAGGCAAGAGGAAGGAAGCGACTTACTACTCGGGATTCATGGCGAGATCGGGATCCTCCCGTGGCGCGCTCCAATCTCGCGGGAGAGGAAATTCCCTTCGGGACGGGGCTGGGAAGATTTGAGCTCGACTCCTACGCGGCCCTGCCCGAACCTGACGGTTATTAACGCGCACGGATGGAAGGTACGTTTCCAATCTGGCTCTTTCTTATGGGAGATCTCTTCTTATGGATTTTCCGAGGGACCCTTTGGTTTTACCGGTCACGTTAAAAAAACTGGGGTCCGGTCCTACCGGCCGGGTGCCAAGTTGGTCATAATTGTACGAAAATTCATATCTGAATCCTAAAAGTTTGTTAAATGTGTCATTTATTGAGTTGCTACAGCGCTCATGATCGTACAACAGCTAATTTTTTTTAATAATATATTTTTAAAATTAATTTCGGGAAATATTACGCGAATCTGAAGATTTGCAGAAATAATACAGCCTCGGCTTGGGCTAAGCCGATAGGCCCCTATCGGCCACCTCTGGGCCGATTAGTTCCTATCGGCCAGGGCGAAGCCGACCAGGTGACATGGCGGGCTAGGCCTGCGGCCGACAGGCTTGTCGGGTCACGAGTGGACCTAATCGGCCGCGCCCAAGCCGATAAGCCTTTCGGCCTGGCCGAGGCCGATTAGTCGCTGCATAGACCCGACGGGTTTCTTCTTCCTCCTCGCGTCCTTCTCTATTTCTTCTTCCAACCCAAGCAGCCATGGCGATTTCTTCCCTCCCCCGGTGATTTATCCATCCAGCCATCAAATCTTAAGCCTATAGGTGTTAGAGATTTAGGGCAACTCCGATCTACAGATGGGTTAGGTTGTGGGGGTGATTTGGTGGTGCTTTTTTTGGAGCAATGGTGATGTGGTGGAGGTTGGTGTAGGCCGAGCAAGAGGGGGTGGTGGTGAATCTGCTGCTTCGGCCGTGGTGGTGGAGGTGCTGCTCCTCCATTGAATCAAGGCACGCTTCAAGGGTATGCGATTTTTGGCTAATTAGGGTTTAGATTAGTTAGGTTTGCATTATTGTTAAGTTAGTCGAGTGATATTGATATTGCGAAGTATCCAGTATAAATTACTAGGTATTTGTCGCGGTAGTAATAATTAAGTATGTAGTTGTTCCGGTTATAATGATTATTTCGTGGTACATTTTTAGGTTGCCAAGATGAGTAATTTAGTGAAGTGTCTGTTTTACTACGGTCCTGGTACTGTTGAAATAACTGAGTTGGGAGCTGATCTGGGTCAGTTTCGATGGCCAGAGTTGGAACTGAACTCCCCACAAATATGGTCCATAAGTCAGCTGAAAGATTGATTGGCAGGATGTTTAGGGCCTAATCCTGAAACAGACACCGTCGGTGTGCATGCATTGTGGACGAAGTCAAGGTCACCGGTGTTTTTACTCGGAGATAGTTCAGGGCAAAGCGATGGAAGTGAAGGCTATTCAGCATAAGGTGTTCACGAGGTTTAAGTACAAAATTTCTTATGGGAAAGTTTGGAGGGCTAAGCAGATGGCACTTGAGATCAGATTTGGTTCGTTCCTGGACTCATATGACTCAGTTGTTCGGCTCCTCCACACATTGCAGGCCCATAATCCAGGCACCTTTGTTGACGTCAAACACTTCTGGATGCCAGAGTTTCCGACTGTGAAGGTGCTGCATCGTGTGTTCTTCTCTTTCAGTGTATGCATCGAAGGTTTCAGTCATTGTCGACCAGTCATCTGTGTTGATGGAACTTTTCTTACAGGCAAGTACAGGGGACAAATCTTGACCGCCATTGGTCAGGACGGCAACAATCAGATCGTGCCACTCGCATTTGCTTTTGTGGAGAGCGAGAACACTAACCGCCATTGGTCAGGTATGTCTAATCTAATAATTTAACGCAATTGTTACATTACACTTTGGCTTGCACTAACTTTTGGTTTGTGCGGAGACGCTTTGCTCACGATCAGGTGAAGAATTGCTACCCGACATTCAACGAGCAGTTCGATGTTTTGAGCGCGGGTGCGGTAATCTAGGAGCCGTACACGGACGATGCAATGGAGGCTAAATACCCCGGTGGTATCTCTAACCTCTGCACTAGAGATCGCGCATACTGGATGACAAAATCAATGATTATCTTCAATATCTACGTGGAGGAGATGTCCCAGCAGAGGGTCATGAGGCAATTCGGTCGACGACAACTGGCACTTCCTCCGCCGACAGACGATCCCATCCCACCCATCGTCCACAGGTATGTCTATTTACGCAATGTTTTGATGTTTTCCACGTGTAAGCATTACTAAATTGTCGAACACTCAACACAACTGTAGGTACACAAGAAAGGGCACTAACAGGACCGCGCTTCTGTGGTTGCAGAGGGTTCACCTTACGTTACAGAGTGGGACACTGCGACGACACGAGTCTGGCAGGAGGATCTCGGGTTTGATCTTGAACTATTCAATTCCTATTTGCATGTTTACATGATTTCGACACGACTACGCATCATGCATCACGAGCACCCCGAGGAGACACCGACTCCCGCTATGTGGGATATGTATCCGAGCCAGTCTTCTTCAGGCTCCAGACAGTATGTGGTAAGATAATAGTTGTTACAAGCTTTGCTATATTTATTTAGAACTTCCTGACGACCGTGCAAATTACAGGCCGAATTGACATACCAGCTTCAGACGGATGTGTCAGCGTACGGACGTTCGCTTTCGTCCGGCCCTCTATTGGACCGCCCGCATCATCACTCGTGGGTGCGGCGCTTAGAGGAGAAGCTGCGAGGTATCTACGAGGCTATCACGAGCACACGTACTTCGATCACCGCCAAGCATCACAGCGCCCACCGCGTCATTCCACGCAGCAGCAGCAGCCGCAACCGAAGCCCCAGCAGGACCGACATCACCTGCGTCCTCGTCTGACACCGCAGCCGTCGCCCAGGCCACCCTCTCCTGACCAGGCTGGAGGCTCGTCCTGGCAGCAGCAGAGTCCCACGACGGGCTACGTGCTTCGTCCATCACCCCAGCCACAGGGTAAGTATCTTGTTATCTTTTATTTCCCATATCAATTGGCTACGACTACATACTTACATATTTTTCAATGTTATATTGCATGCAGGAGCCTACGGATATCGTCCGTCTATGTCGGTCAGCAGTCGTCTGGATCCGCGTGGGGGTGATCAGGAAGGTGGGGACACCCATGAGGCATACACATAGCTGGACAATTGGATGGGTATGTACAACACTCCTCCACCCTACCCCACACAGGAGACACAGTATGCTGATGACGGTTCCCTGATTCCGGCACGTGACGTTCGGCCACCGCACATGTTAGGGTGGACGACGCCTAACCCACCACCTCCGCGTCGTGGCAGACGCCGTTGAGACTTGTCTATATATCTATATTGAGACTTATCTATCTATCTATGTACCAGACTTATTTATATCTGTAAGTTGAGACTTGTCTATCTATCTATGTACCGGACTTTATATCTATGTTGAGACTTGTCTATCTATCTATCTATCTATCTATCTATCTATCTATCTATGTACCAGACTTATTTATATCTGTGTTGAGACCTGTCTATCTATCTATGTACTAGACTTATTTATAGCCTTTTTGCTACTACTCTGTTTCGATTAATGCTGATGATGGGTGACTACTATCCGCGTTGATATTAAACAAACCTCGCATATTACATTGACAACATAAATTTAAGATACAATGCAAATCAACATACATCGATACTACCAACACTACACAAAGTCATCTCCCGTCGATGCAGCCTCCCGCGTCAGCCGAAGCAGCTCCCTTGCTCTTCGACGACGCAACACCCTTCCCCTTCGACGATGCTTCACCCTTGCCCTTCGACGACGTAGCACCCTTCCTCTTCGACGAGGCTTCACCCTTGCCCTTCGACGATGCAGCTCTCTTGCTCGCTTCACTTGGCATGAAAATATCGTCTTCATCCTCGCTCTCCTCGGCCCATGAGTAAGGATTGCTTTCAGCCCACCTCAGATGTGCTTCAGTCCTATATGTTGGCTTCTTCTTCTCCCACCTAGCATGCAACCTGAGAAGTTCTTGCTGTACTTCCTTCCAGGTTCTAGATGTAGACCCTGTCCTACGTAGCTGAACTGCAAGCTCAAGGAGATGAGGTGGATGGCTAATGAGTTCTTCCCATGGCACTAACTTATTGTCTACCTTGAAGTCGGCCGCAAGCCTTAAAAGGCGCTCGGATATATGACGATGGAAACTACGATCGAAATGATGTCCCGACATTGCAGTGAGTGAATTGACTTGAATGCTCGGTGAGGAGAGCATTTATAGGACGAGATGAGAGGATTTGGCGGGAGAAACAGGTGGGAAAAACGTTGGCGGGAAAAAAGGGCGGGAAGCGGCGGTGGCGGGAAAGAAGGGCGGGAGGGACGATGGCGGGAGAAATAACGGCAGGAAGCGACGGTGGCGGGAGAAAAAAGGGTGGTAGCGAAAGTGACGGCAAAGATATGGCGGGAGCGTGCGGTGGCGGGAGAGAAAATGGTGAAAAATATGGGTTTAGCAAAAAAAATAGAGCCATGCAGCAGTCGGCCCAGTGCAGGCCGACAAGGTCCAGTCGGTCCAGTGCAAGCCGAGCAGGTCCAGTCGGCCCAGTGCAGGCCGACCAGATCCAGTCGGCTTTGCCGAGGCCGATAGGACCCTCTGCCGCATGCAGGCGACGACCGACAGACTAATCGGCCAGAGGAGGCCGATAGGGGCCTATCGGCTTAGCCCAAGCCGAGGTTGTATTATTTCTGTAAATCTTTAGATTCGCGTAATATTACCCGAAATTAATTAAAAAATGTATTATTAAAAAAAAATTAGCCGTACAACACATACGGAGTATTTCCTAGTCTCGCGTCGGAGATCAAAGTCACAGAGAGTTTCGAGAAGATGGAGGGGATGGAATGAATGATAAGCGGGTTTGAAACTGTCAGAAGATGAACGTCGGTGAGTGAAGATCGGCTGAAGGGGACGATGCAAAGTTCGGGTGGTTTAACTTCAGACGGTGTGGACAATTTTTTTTTTTTTGCAGAAAGACAAAGTTGGCATTAATCCAGAATCCTTACAGGACAGACCTTAGAAAAAAAGAAAACCTGCTTATGCTGAAACAATTGCAAACGCTTTGTAACCGTTGTCGTGCCCGCTAAGAGGTATATAGATTGCACAGATTTTTGTGTGTCTGTGTGTGCGTGCGTGTGTGTGTGTGTGTGTGGGGGGGGGGGGGGGGGGTGCAAATTTATGTTTACTTTCCATCTGCAGTCGGGTAGGAAGAAACACGTCAGTGGAGATCCATGGACCTTTGATGAAGATCTGGGGAACTACGACCTCAGCAAGAATATGAATGGGTATGCTTTTAACAATATACCCATATGTGTATTTGAAAGTTTCCATTGGGGTTGATGATTAGAGATACTCCGAGAACCCATGGAGACCAGATCAAGGAGTACTTAGAGGTGGACGGTAATGGAGGATGGATTAGTTGTGGGGCGGTATTTGTGAGTAAAAAGGTGACAATGTTGATAACAAAACTTCTGATGAGGGGTACCACGGTGGAAGGTGGATGAACATGGGAAGATGCTTTGGTGCCCATTTAAATACGAGTCTCTGTCGGAATTTTGTTTCATTTATGGCGTCATTGGTCACCTTGACTATGGAATGTGGCTTAGATGGTTACCTTCCAAGAGAAAGTCATATGGTGTGTTTTGCCTGCTAACACACTTGGCACTGCCTAACAAATAAATACACTGTTAAATTCATGTCGGGCCAGTAGTAGAGCTTCTTAGCACGCTGATAAGTTGTTTGGATCCTAGAGTGGCCTCCTAGGGCACTATGATGCAAAGCAGCCAACATTTTGTTTGTAAAGCAAATTATCACCAATGACCAGGCGCCCATTATATTTGATCAAGCCTTGATCCAAGGAAAGTATATTTCATCTCGTGAATGCACGCCAATTGTTGTGAAAGCTGCTGCATATCCGAGTCAGTTGTATAGGAGTTAATCACTTCGAAAATCAAATTAGGATGACGGGAGTATGTTGTCTGCAGCTCGAGCACATGTCCAACGCGATAAAGGGTGTTGCAATAGTTTTGCATTGAAGATCAGAAGTCAACTCATTTGTCAGGTATTTCGCAAAAAAAAACCCTCATTTGTCATGTTACAAAGACTTCCGTCACATCAGCTTTCTAGGGGGGTGAAGATGATATAACAACGTCAAAATCCTTATTATCTATAACACTTTTTTCGATAAAAGAAATATATTAATATCAAGTTGGTACCAGTTACACATATCTTTTGCAACAACATAATATCAAGAGCTAATCGAGAAATTAAGACTGCACACGGCCAAAAAAAAAAAGAGAGAGAAAAACCGCCCCGATTCAGTATATCAACCAACACCATCGGCAACACCCAGAATGTGGAAAAGGTTCTCCAATAGAGACGCCTTCAGTAAGGAAACAATGCAGAAACGATATCGTCCCAATCTCATCACGAAAGGCAGATCATAGGTTTTCACCCTGAAAAAAGTCCGAGCATCCTCCAAACAATGACTTCAACATTCAACAAGGAACACGGCTACAATCCACAATTTTTCATGCACAACCAATGAAAATCAGACCTTAGTTTTCACCTCAGAGTTCGATACACAATGCTCGAAGAACGCCGCTGGAAACAAAGTCACCATGTGTTACCTGTTAGATCCATAGGATTACTTGTATCGGTAGATCAACGTGGAAATCATGTGTGTGTGTGTGAAAGCAGTGTGAGAGAGAGGATCGGAGAGATACCTTCACCATGCCTCGATGAACTCGAGCCGGAGGCCATCGGCGTGGGCGTCGGTGCGGTGGCGGCGCAGTGGTGCTTCCCGTGAGCACTGCGCTAACCCTAATCGGAGGGGATGTCGGTGGGGTGGCTGGCAACACAGGTGAACCTCGTACCGTGTGCCCTGGCCCCCACCTCTTTATATAGCGCAGGTCACAGGGGCCCACTGCTCCATAACAGGAAACAGACGCCCCCGATCAGGGCGTAATCAAGGGGATTGATGAGCCGTTGGGCTCATCAATACGAGATCAACCTAACATTCTCCCCCTTGATCTCAACTTTTACTTTTATCCATGTACTTTGTGCTTTACTCGTTTCATCATAGATCAGTACATAGAGCATGTTTCATCGTCACAGCTCAATTGCCGATAGAATCAGACAGCTACAATATACCTCTCTATTTTGAAACAAATTCTTTTACTTTTGGGCCTCTGTAATCCAGGAATCATAGGCTTTCCATTAAACCCATGTCGACTGCGTGTTCCATGAACACGCTGGGTGGTAAGCCTTTCGTAAGCGGATCCGCAAGCATATCCTTTGTCCTTATATGCTCGAGACTTATAGTTTGATTCTGGATTTTACCTTTCACAACATAATACTTTATCTCTATTGGTTTGATAGCTTTACTCGACTTGTTGTTGTGAGTATAGAATACTGCGGGCTGGTTGTCACAGTACATCTTTAGTGGTTTGTCAATACAATCTACCACTTTCAAGTCGGGTATCAACTTCTTTGACCATATCACCTGCCTTGTGGCCTCATAAGTTGCTATAAATTCTGCATACATGATGCAACTATTGTCTGTTTGGAGCTCCAGCGAGAGTTAACACGTATCCTGAAGTGGATTTTATATCATCTCTATCTCCCGCAAAATCTACGTCTGAATACCCTCTTATCTCTAGGGAATCAGATCGTCTGTATGTTAGCATGAGGTCTTTTTGCGCCTTGCACATAACGCAATGCTTTCTTTACCATATTCCAGTGCTCTTGGCCTGGATTTTCTTGATATCTACCGAGTACCCCGGTGATAAAAGCTAAGTCAGGGCGAGTGCACACTTGTGCATACTGTAAGCTTCCAACAGCCGAAGCATAAGGTATTCCTTTCATTTGATCGATCTCATACTTGGTTCTTGGGACATTGAAATTTCCCAAAACTGTCGCCCTTGACTATAGGAGCAGGTGAGGTACTACTTTTATGCATACTATACTTCTTTAGAACCTTTTCTAAATATGCCTTTTGTGATAGTCCTAGCACTCCATTCTTTCTATCCCGGTGAATTTCTATGCCCAAAACATATGAAGCTTCACCAAGATCTTTCATATCAAAATTTGAGGACAAGAACTTCTTTGTTTCTAGTAGCAGACTGACATCATTGCTCGCAAGCAGAATATCATCCACATACAGAATTAGGAAAATATATTTCCCACTTTTAAACTTTGCATAAACCCAGTTGTCCTCAACATTCTCTTTAAAACCAAAACTTTTAATTGTATTATTGAACTTTAAATACCACTGTCTAGAGGCTTGATTTAACCCACAAATGGATTTCTTTAAGCGGCATCCCATATGTTCCTTCCCCTCCATGAAAAAACCCGTGGGTTGTTTCATGTAAACATTTTCTTCTAAATCTCCATTTAGAAATGCCGTCTTTACATCCATTTGATGCAACTCTAAATCAAAATGCGCAACTAGTGCCATGATGATTCTGAAGGAATCCTTACATGAGAGCGGAGAAAAAGTCTCATTGTAATCTACTCCCTCTCTTTGCGTAAAGCCTTTTGCCACAAATCGTGCTTTATACTTTTCAACGTTTCCATGGAGTCATACTTAGTTTTGTAGACCCATTTGTAGCCTACTGTTTTGGCTCCTTTAGGAATTTCCTCTAAGTCCCAAACATTGTTAGAACTCAATCGATTTCATCTCATCTTCCATGGCTTCTAGCCACTTCGAAGAGTGAACGCTTCTCATGGCTTCTTCATATGAAGTGGGATCTTCTTCCATGAACTGTTTCTGTATTATAAACTTTATAATCACTAGAAATAGCAGATTTCCTAGCTCTTTTAGACCTTCTGAGAGTCTCATTCTCTGGCGCATCATGTGTCTCAACGTGCGACTCTTCTTCTAAATGTGGCTGTCGTCGCTCCCTTTCATGCTCAACAACAGGTCGAGTCGGCTCCTGACGGACAGGTTCCGAATCTTGCCTCGTTGTGGTCACGGGTGGAGTTACAACAGGTGCTTGCACCACAACCTCAGGGATTGTCGGTGCAGGTACAACAGGTAGGGCGAAAAATGGCTCATGGATCATCGGAAAAGGTGCACACACCCTCTTCTCCTCAAGATCAATTTTCCGGCCTACCATGCTCCCCCTCATCATTTCGTCCTCCAAGAAGACCGCTTGTCTCGTTTCTACAAACTTTGTGTGTATGTCTGCACAGTAGAAACGATAACCTTTTGATCTATCAGGATAGCCAATGAAATGGCAAGTTACTGTTTTGGGGTCCAACTTTGCAATGTGTGGATTAAAAACTTTTGCCTCAGCTGGGCTCCCCTAGACTTTCAAGTGGCGTAGAGAAGGAACTTTCCCTGTCCACAACTCGTACGGTGTTTTGGGCACCGACTTACTTGGTACTCTGTTGAGAATGTGAATGGCGGTTTTTAACGCCTCCATCCATAATCCCAATGGCAGTGTGGAATAACTCATCATACTGCGCACCATATCCATAAGAGTACGGTTACGCCTTTCAGCTACTCCATTTTGCTGTGGTTCGCCCGGCATAGAATACTGGGCGACTATTCCATTTTCCTGTAAAAACCTTGCAAAAGGTCCAGGTACTTGACCATATGGAGTGTGCCGACCGTAGTACTCCCCCCACGGTCGGACCTGACTATTTTAATTCTTTTATCATGTTGATTTTCCACTTCTGCTTTGAATATTTTAAATTTATCCGATGCTTCAGATCTTTATTTAATTGGATAAATATAACCATATCGGGAGTAATCATCTGTGAACGTTATGAACGAGTCATAACCATCCACACTTTTCACCGGAAATGGTCCACATATATCAGTGTGAATAATTTCTAGTGTCGATGTGCTTCAGTTAGCACCCTTTTTAATCTGCTTTACATACTTTCCTTTTATGCAATCTATGCATTGTTTGATATCTGAAAACTAACGGAGGAAGAATGTCATTTTTAACGAGGCTTTCTATTCTTCCCCTCGTAATATGGCCCAAAAAACAGTGCCATAATTTTGACGAGTCATGAGTTCTCTTTCTTTTCTTTTGTTCGTTATCCGACCGGAAAACATGCTTATTCACTTTGCACACTGAAATGCACTTTTCACATGAAAATAATAAATAAAGCTCATTGTGGAGTAATGCAACACCCACATGATCATTATTACACCATATGGCACACTTGCCACATCCAAAATAACAGTGTACTTTTCTGTCACCAGCTGCTGAAGCAGCTGGGTAGCATATATCTTTGAAGAACCAGTGAACTGGTCCTTTATCTTTTCAAGGAACTCATTTCAATGCACACTCTACAATTGAGCAGACAATAGCTTGCTCAATTGTTTCTTTATAAATCCATGCACCTTTTATTGGCGGTTAGCCACTTTATGTTTTCGAGGGTGTAGGACATCTCCAGCGGAGCATAGTCCCTCTTCTTTCTTTTCCAAAATACTATCATCATCCTTTTCGTCTCTGATTGGCTCTGTAGGCTTAACTGGCTGTGGAGTTACCACAACCCAGTCGACCTCAACATAAACAAAAAACCAAATCCACTTTCTTTCTCCATTCAGAGTAGGTATGGACATCCTCGATGCAGCTCATCAAGTAGTACCCCTTTTAACACCACAATTAAGTGAGACAACAATTGCATATAAAAATCCAACGTTGGTCGAAATTCAAATATGCAACTGTTTGCGCAATTTAAAACTACATCACCGTTGGGCAGAAAATAGCAATAAAAGCACATAAAACAATAACAAATCATGATTATGTTATTAACGACGTTGGTCATAATAATAACAAAACCATAATTGTTTCAATAATTCCTTTTAACATGCTCTTGTAATTTAATTCTTTCTTTATTTCTATTTGCACTTTAAGAGCACTTTTATATATTTGCAGCGGAAAAACATGAATAAAATTCATGAACTTTATACTTTTCATAACCATTTCTGTCACTGTTTGTGCAATTAAAACTATATCACCGTTGGGCAATAAGAGAAATAAATGCACCTTTTAACACATAATAAACAAATCATGATCATGCTATTAACAACGTTGGTCATTTAATAACATAATCATAATCATCTTTAATATCACTTTAATCAAGCTTTTAATTCTCACTTTAAATCATGATAATGCTATTAACAACGTTGGTCAATTAATAACAGAATCATAATCATCATAAATATCACTTTATCACGCTTTTAATTCTCACTTTAAATCATGATAATGCTATTAATAACGTTGGTCAATTAATAACAAAATCATAATCAGCATTAATTTCATTTTAATCATGCTTTTAATTTTCACTTTATTGCTTTTATGCAATTTCTTTTAACTATTTTGCAGCGGAAACTTTAAATAAATCTGTAATTTTTCTTCTAAACAAATATTTCGTTGGATCAATTTGAATAGAACTCAAAACTATATGAAAATTGTCCAAAAAACTAGACAAAAAACATAAAAACTTTGCTCTGTTAAAAGAAAAAGTAACAGAAAAAACTCAGCCTGAAACCGGCCTTTCAGGCCGGCCCGGCCCACGGCCGCTTTTCCTATCCGTCACGCGCGGCGACGCAGCCGCGGCCCACGGCCGTTTCCTATCCGTCGCGCGGAGCGGATAGAAAAAAACATGGCCCACGGCCCAAAATCGGCCCGTGGCCATCTGCTGGCTAGGGTTCGCAGGCGGGGCGATCCTGGCCGTCCGTTTCATCGGACGGTCCAGCTCCTCCGTCGCGGGGTCAACCCCAGCAACGCCGCCCCGAGCCGCAAAAACCTCCCCTCCCTTTTCCCTCTCTGTTCTTCTCTCGCGCGATTCCGGCCGCCCGGCCGCCGCCGCCGGCGACCACGCCGCGCAGTGCGCCATGCGCGCCACGCGCCACGCTGGCTGCGCCATGCGCGCCGTGCGCCTCGCGCCCTTTGCGCCTTGCGGCGCCTCGCGCCCTTCCCCGCGCGCTGGCCGGAGACCACGCCGGAGGTGGCCAAGTCCGTGCCATGGCGGCGACCAGGGCGTGCGCCCCGCGCCCCGCCTTCTTCTTTTCTTCCTCGTTCCCGCACATCCACGCATGCGCGCAAACGGCGGCGAGAAGACGCGGCGCCTCCGTGGCCCTCTTGCCGGAGCTGCGTGCAACCCGCGGGTGGGCGCAACTCCGTCAAGCGGCCCAGCGGTGGTGCCCTTTGCCGGCGACGTCGTGGACGCCGGTGAGTGCTTTTCTTTTCCCCTCTTTTAATTTCTAGGGTTAGGGTTCTTTTGCGGGTTTCTTTCGGCAGTGGAGAGGCTGAGCCCCCACCTCTGCCCATTCTCTTCGTCCGTCCCTCGGCTTGCCGATGCGGATTGGATCGAGAGGAGTGGCGCGGCCAGAACGGCGGCGCTGTTGCCGGTGAGCCCGAGGGCATCGCCGGTGAACTTTTTCTTTTCTTTTTCTATTTGTACCGAAACAAAAAACTTAGGATCTAGTCGCTCTGATACCATTGTTAGATCCATAGGATTACTTGTATCGGTAGATCAACGTGGAAATCATGTGTGTGTGTGTGAAAGCAGTGTGAGAGAGAGGATCGGAGAGATACCTTCACCATGCCTCGATGAACTCGAGCCGGAGGCCATCGGCGTGGGCGTCGGTGCGGTGGCGGCGCAGTGGTGCTTCCCATAAGCACTGCGCTAACCCTAATCGGAGGGGATGTTGGTGGGGTGGCTGGCAACACAGGTGAACCTCGTACCGTGTGCCCTGGCCCCCCACCTCTTTATATAGCGCAGGTCACAGGGGCCCACTGCTCCATAATAGGAAACAGACGCCCCCGATCAGGGCGTAATCAAAGGGATTGATGAGCCGTTGGGCTCATCAATACGAGATCAACCTAACATTACCATCCCCACTTACCAAGAATACTACGTTCTACAAAGCGTCGATCACTTGGCACCTTCGCCACGCTCACAGTTTTGGCGTGGATATTGCCCCGCAGTCGAAACCGCATTTGCATAGCTGACAGTGAAGCCATCTTCTCCCTATCCATTAGGTTGCTTTCTTTTCTTTAAACACAACCGCCATAAAATTTCCAACAACAACACCTTAGTGTACAGTCTACAAGTTAAATGTGTGCCACAAATTATATATTTTATTCCAACCACGTATGACTCGGCGTTGGATTCCAACTCCATAGGTTAGTGTGTCGCCCCTCTTTCTACCATAAACACGGGTACGGCTAGATTAGGACAAAGTTGAATTTATGTGATATTTTCAAAGTTAGAGAGTTAAGAACCAGGGTGAAGCAAACATTTGTGATTCATGTCTTATGGCGTCTTATTTTTGTGTCACGTGGATATCTATTTTATACATTGTGTGGAGGGTTATCATGTACTTCATCCGTTCCATAATATAAGACCTTTTAGATATATTAGAAGTGAACTAGATACAGGTTGAAATGAGTGAACCTATACCCTAAAATGTGTCTAGATGCGTCAAGATATATATGAATCAAGAAAAGTCTAAAAAGACTTACATTTAGTAATGAAGGTAGTATTGTCGTGCATTGGCGCATGCGTGTTGATCATCCATACATTGCTTGTTGGTTACATGTGATCCGGAGTAACTGTTGTCCACATTGAAGATTGCTACATTGGCGTTCACGTTATATGTTCACAGGATTTTCATAGTATATCCATAGTTGTAAATAGCCTAGCTCCGCCATAGCTTTTTGAGCATGTTGCTACTAAATAAATCCATGTGTAATTTTTTGCTATAGCCCAATTTAGCTCCGATTTAGCCCACTATAGTTCTTTTTTTAGGGTTGCTGCAATTTCCTATAGCCCGCTATTTAAAATAGGGAGTATATTCGGTCCTCGCATAATCTGTATTCTCAGCTCCAGCAATTTCAACATAATTAAAGGTCGTTCTGGGTAGATTTTAGCATGTTACAATACAATCAAATATAGAAGGGGAACTTTTGAAGGATTGATCACCCCCAGGTGACTGCACGTGTGGTTGCGTGTTACCCAATTCACCTTATCACCTCCTTTTTTTTGAAGGATCCAGCAAGCACTGCTTCGGTTCAGTAAGAGGAGCCGAAACAAGTGCCGGCAAGAGTACAAGAAGGTGATTACAGAATCTCAAACTCTGTAAGGAAGAAGAGTAGAGAGAACAACAACAACAACAACAACAACAACAACAACAACAACAACAACAACAACAACAACGCACACGACCACAAGAAAAGAGGGGGCTGATGGCGTGGAACAACACGTTCACTGGGAGACCCCAAGTGTAAGGTTTGATGTAATTTAGTAGCAAGTTTTACCTTGATTACAAAACCAAGGTTATCAATCCAGTAGGATTTGGAGAAGGCTCCGGAAAGGTGTCAATGGCGCCATTTACGATAATTGACGTTGACCTGTGCACAGCCGAACAAACTACGTTGCCCCAACAAAACAGAGATGTTGTCAATCTCTCCGGCTTGCTGAACACAAAGAATTAAATGTATGTGTGTAAAATAATATAAGAGCAAAAATGACCAGCGAGCAAAATGACTTAGAAAGGCTATTAGAATGGTTGTAAACAATATAGGAAAATAGGACCGGGATCCACAGTTCACTAGTGGCGCCTCTCCAAAAGATAAACATGTTAGGTAAACAAATTACAGCGATGCAATTGACAAACATGGGCGCAATACAATACTATCATGACACAAAGTTCACCGTTTCATTTAATATGGGTATTACGACAAAAGACATAGACCGTTATCCAACTGCATCTATGACTAATAATCCACCCCGGGATCGCTATCCAGCATGTCACCCGAAAGTATTAAGTTGCAAGCAACAGATAATTGTAATAAGAATGGTGTGTAATGTAAACAATGGTTACAACATATAGCAATAAACACCGCTGTTTTATCCCTAGTAGCAACAACACATCTTAAGTTTTAATCGTTTCTGTCAACTCGAGCTCAAATAAGAGAGCCATGAACCCACTATCTAGCATAAATACCCTCTCTAAGATACTAGCAATTACTTCGGCCAAATTATCCACAAGCATCGGAGAGCATGCAAGATCATAAATAAAACATATGATAAACAATCTGAAAAATAATGTCACGACTCTATAATTCATCGGATCCCCGCAAACACAACATGTAGCATTACATAAAGATGATCTTAATCATGTAGGCAGCTCATAAGATCTAAACAATGGAGCACAAAGGAGAAGAGACAACCATCTAGCTACTGCCATGGACCCGTAGTCCCGTGGTAGATTACTCACGCATCACTCTGGAGGCAGGCATGGTGGTGTAGATGCCTCTGGTGACGATCTCCCCCTCCGGCAGGGTGCCGGGAAGAGCTTCAGAACCCTACCGATCCAGGGTTGGCCACGGCGGCAGCCTCGAAACTTTTCTGGAAAATATGATCGGGTTTTGAGAGTTTTCGGGACGAAGGCAATTTATAGTCGAAAGGGCAACTCGGGGAGACGCCCGAGGGCGCCAGGTGGGCCCTAGGCATGGTCAACCCTTTGACCGTGCCTGGGTGGCATCTAGGGGCTGTGGGCCCCCCTCTCCATCTTCGTTTCTTCGTAAAAATAATTATATTAAATTTTCAGCCAATTCCGAGAAATTCCCCGACTAGCTTTTCTGAAACAAAAAGACAACAAAAAACAGGAACTGGCACTGGGCATCTTGTCAATAGGTTAGTTCCATAAAATATGCCAAAATGATATAAAAACATGTGGCAATGATATATAACAAGCATGGAACAATCAAAAATTATAGATACATTTGAGACGTATCAGGGGCAGAGGGTAAACAAGGAGAAGAGAAGCAAATCCTGTTAACAAAGAACTCGCCGACCAAGCCAAACGGCGGAGGGATGTCAGCTTCCATCATCCTCTGATCAAGCAAGGCAGAGCACTATGACTTGATCTTCTGGTCGCCACCCAACAACACCCTAGGAGAAGGGAGAGGTATTACCTCCCTTTTGTCTTCTCACCTTCTTAATTTCTCTCATTCCCCTCCCCCGATTTCCTTCCCTACTCTTTTCACCTCATCCCACCTCCCTAGAGTAGGCGACAATGCTGCGACTGCCAAAAGCCATGACAGTGAAGGCGATAACAAGAGTTGAGCAAAGATTGGAGTAGAACTTATCAGAGGGGGTGATTTGAGGAGGGAAGGGCAGTGGCGTGGGATCCCACCGATCGCGAGTGGCGGGAGCAAGCGGTTCGGCTAACATTAGAGGTGTGGGAGAACGGGAGGAGGTGGGTGCAATGTGGATGTGGAGGCGAGGGCATCAGAGGCAGAGAAGAAGGTGGAGGGGGCGGCTGCGCATTTGTCCGCGGGCGACCGCTATCTAGCGATACCCAATGGAAAAGCCTTTGTCCGGGGAATCCGACCCGCGCGTCCTCCGCCTCCGCGTGACGCCACGCGTCCCCTACCGTGGGGCACTCCCCCCCTTATTTCTATTCTTTTTTTTACATCATTTATTTCTATTCCTTGTCCCTTCGTGAACGCCAGTTTCTTCCTCGCCCGCGAGAGAGCCACCCAGCGCGCCGCCCCGGCCGTCCGTGCCATGGCTCCACCGGCCGGCCGCCCAGCGCTCCGCCCCTGCTCGCACGACGCCGTAGCATCCCCTCCATCGGAGCGCGCTGCCGTGGCCTGCCCTCTGCCCGAGCACGCCGCCGTGGCCTCCATGGCTGCTGCCGATGCGGATGCACGGTGCTGCCGGCGCGGATGCGCGGTGCTGCCGGCGTCGACGTGCGGTGCTGCCAGCTGGAAGCGGCGGGCTGCTGCCGGCGTGGACGTGTGGGGCTACCATGGCTTTCTCCGTTGGTGTTCGTTGCCACCGGCACCCCGCCACTGCTCCGCAAATGCGCTCTCGGCTTCCATCTACTTCCGTGAACACTGCCTCCTCTCAACGCCGGCTTTCCTTAGTCAGTTGCTCCGTTCGACGCCGGCAGCGCCCTATGCGCGCTCCGGCCTGCTGTCCTCCGGTGACCCTCGTCGCTAAAAGCATCCTCTTCCTCCCTCCCAGCTCCGGTTCTCCTTCCTACAGAGGATGACCAACCCTGCTGCCAACGACGCATACCGCTACTTCCAAAGCGGGGCGTCGGTGCTCTTGGGTGCAACGCTATGGCTGCTTGCTGCAATGGTAGGCCGGTCCTGCTGCCAAGGGCGACTGCCGCTGCTACCGACGCCAATCGTCGGTGCTAGGCGGGTCGTCGGGCGCTAAGCGTGACTCGCCAGTTGCTACCGATGAAGGCCAGCACTGCTGTCATTGCCGGTCGCCGTTGCTGCAGTAGATGGTCGCCGTTGCTACAAGGTCCACCACCGCGGCGGAGGATATGGTGGGATGCTACCGACGCCTATCTTCTGGTGCTAATGCTACAAGCGGCGAGCACCAGAGCTGCATGCGGTGTGTGGCGGTGCTACCGGCGGTGTCTGCTAGAGCC
The DNA here is from genome assembly GCA_947311845.1 of Poa pratensis. Taxonomy (NCBI): domain Eukaryota; kingdom Viridiplantae; phylum Streptophyta; class Magnoliopsida; order Poales; family Poaceae; genus Poa; species Poa pratensis. Next base: position 39,963,127 of record CAMZMU010000092.1, on the reverse strand, counting down.
GCAAATTTTTGTAAGTTTTGTAGCAAAACAAAATTCCTTTTGATGTAAATTTCCGAACTAATGGTAGCAATTTGTTCTTCACATGATACAATGTTCTTGATGCGGTGCAATATTTTGAAGGTTTGTAGCAGAAATTTTCCTGCTTTGACGCAAATCGACAAAATGTGTGTAGAAAATATCTTCTTCCCTTGATGCAATCTTTTTCTTCATAGGTGCATTCTAGCATAAATTATCTCGTTTTGATGCAAATCGTTTGTAGCATATTATTTCTTCTTCTGATGCAAATTTTTCTTGAAAAGGTGCAAATCTTTAAGAGGTTTGTAGCAAATTTTAGAAGTTGCAAAGGGAACTCTACTCGATGGTTCTCTCCCTAAAAAAAAAGATCTAGCCGTAGGTGCTACGAGCTCTACAGATTCTACTGCAGGCGGTCGTGGTCGAGCTGCAAGCGACGTCGACCCGCGTCTTCTCCGACAAAGGTGGGGGCTCACAAAGGAGCTCCATGGACGGAAGCTCTGAAGCCATGGGGACATATGGGAGGCGGCTGTGGTGTAGTGGTGCTAGCGGAGCGGCGGTGGTGCTGCCTGTTATAAACGATAGCAAAGAAAACGAGAAGTAGCGGAAAGATCAACCAACGGGACATGAGATTTAACGTGGAAAACCCCTCCAACAATGGAGGAGAAAAAACCATGGGCGCCAGCCAGCAATACTTCACTATATCGGGTGAGGTACAAACACCGGGGATTTACAACGTGCGACTTATCCCATGACGGCGGCTTACAAGATGTATTTATAGGTGCCCTAACCTAATCTAGGTCGGTAACGTGACCTCCGGGACGCTCCGCTCTCCTCGGCACAAGTTGGGCTTTATCAGTATATACGAATTTGGATCACCACAAAAATAACACTGCCGGCCGGGATACGACATGATGTCGGTGGCGGTGGAGGTGTGGCGGAGGAAGAGATCGGGGCTGAGGCCTGGGAATGGTGTCATGGACGCGCAACCATGCGCGGTGTCTCCTACAAGCAGCTGCGTGGAGACAAACTGGCAAAAAGTCAAACATGTGGTGCGGTTTGGACATTTGGAGAGACGGGTCCACGTGGGAAAGCGACGTTTTGGATTTTTCTGCATGTGACGCGGGATAGGGGATCCAATGGCCACAGGGTTCCATCGGACGGCTCTCCACCCGGGGATCGGCGCGCGGGATCCCCGGGGGACGCTTAGCACAGCCCATACCCAATCTTATAATGAGTATGCTTTTCTGTTCTCTCTTCTCTTTTGTTCGAAACCGCAAGACCGGCACACCAAAATTGTTTTGCGACGCCTGCACTTTTGAACAGCAAAGAGGTTTTTTTTAATTTAAAACACACTATATTAGGTCAGCAAGCCGCCTCATAAAAACCTTCCAGTCCCCGTAGGTACCCTAGTAAGGAAAAGAGTGCGTCAGAAACTTGCTGCCTCAACCATCAACAATTGTTACATCGTATAAGAGAGAGTCTAGCAAAAAGCCCGGGGGTTCATCGACCCAGTTACAATTAATTTTAGATAAAAAGCACTGCTTAGCTAGACAATGAGCCACTCTGTTTGCTTCCCTTGGGCAGTGAGTAAAAGAAACTGAACCGATCGAAGTCATCAGATCAACACAATCAGCGAAAATTGCCGCGGACTCATGCCACCATGTTTCTTCTCCTGTGCATGCGTCTACCGTTTCCTGGGAATCGGATTCAGCTATCACCACCGAGACTCCCAACCTGTTTGCAAGAGCCAAGCCTTCCTTCATTGCCCGTGCTTCCGCCATCGCCACAGATGAAACATATGGAAGGAATACTGATGAAGCTGCTATGAATTTGCCCTGATAATCGCGTAAAACAGCACCGGTAGCCCCTGCATGCAAATCCTCAAAAAAAGAAGCATCAACATTTAATTTTACTTGCCTCGGAAGTGGTCTTGTCCAATGAGGAGTATTTCCAACACCCCACCTCTTCAAAACCTTCACTGAATTAGCTGGAATCGAAAGGATGGATAGTTTGCATTTAAATAACGGTGGGACATCTTCTCCATGAGTTCGACGACGCCTAATCCACCAGAGATACCAGCAAGCTACAGCAGTTAATTCCTTCAGTTGGACAGTGTCAAACCCGGAAGAGAATTCCCGTCCCGGCGTAGGATAAACTCTAGTACCGCAGAACCGGATCTGTCGACCTGTGTAGCCTCTCTGATAAGATCATGCATATTCAGTAGTCTCCAAATCTCCTGGGCAGTTGAACATTTAAACAACAGGTGCAAAACGTCTTCCGCCCCTTGATTACATATTGGACAGGCTCCACTAACCGGCACATGCCGATTTGCCAAAATTCCAGTTAGAGGTAGTATCCGTGTAACGCCCTCCAGATACAAATCTTCACTTTGCTTGGGATCTTTAGTTTCCACAAAATTTTCCAAACCAGATTATGAATAGACCCACTTGGTAGTGTGAGCTGGCCTGCAGATGGACCGAATTTGTGATTCCATTGTAAATAGTAGCCAGACCGAACAGTGTAACGACCATGAGTAGTCGAGCCCCAAGCAATAAAATCATCAAATCCTTGAATATTGAGAGGAATAAGAAGGATCCTTTCCACATCTAAATCGTTGAAAGTCTCCCTTAACCGTGATTCCTTCCAAGTCCCCGTGACAGAATCTATGAGTTCCTTAACCATGGTATAAGTTGAAATACCTCGGTTCGATAAAATCCTTTTATCAGGGCTAGATGGAATCCAAGGATCATTCCAGATATTAATACTAGCACCATTTCCTACGCTCCAAATGTAACCTCTTTTAAAGGTGCTCAAGCCGGCCAAAATACTCTTCCAAGTAAACGAGGAACCCGCCTTTGGTCCCGCCTGCAAAATGTCTCCATGTGGATAATACTTAGCCTTAAGAACACGTGCACATAGAGAATCGGGGTCATTAATCAATCTCCAGACTTGCTTAGCAAGCATAGCTAAATTAAAAGATTGAAAGTCTCTAAATCCCATTCCTCCTTCATTCTTTGGATAACATAGTTTCCACCATGCGAACCAATGCATTTTGCTGCTATTCTCATCATCGCCCCACCAAAACTTAGCTATCGCATCAGTCATTCGTTTGCAAATCCCCTTCGGCAATTGGAAAACCGACATAGCATAGACAGGTATAGCTTGGGCCACGGCTTTCAAAAGGATCTCTTTACCTCCAATTAACAAAATCGTTTCTTACCAACCATTGATTCGCATAATGATTCTTTCAATAAAGTGCTCAAAACAATCACTCCGATCAGCTCCTACAAGCGCAGGTAGGCCAAGATACTTGTCCGACAATGCTTCCGTACTAATATGAAGAGCTTCACAAATTTCTGCTCTCACAAGAACATTAGTATTTGGAGAGAAAAAAATACTAGACTTAGGAAGGCTCACCATTTGTCCCGAATTAGCACAATAGGTATCCAACACTTGTTGTAAGGAAGTTGCATTGTTCATATCAGCTTTCATGAGGATAAGGGAATCATCAGCAAATAAAAGGTGTGAAACTGACGATGCATTCCTGCACACCCTTACCCCATCGTTGCCACCAACTTCTTATTTTTACAACAATAAACTGGATAAACCTTTTGCACACAGAAGCAACAAGTAGGGGGATAGAGGGCTGTCACATCCCAAATTTTGGAACTAAGAAAAACTTAGTTTCACAAGACCCAAATTTCAGAACCAACAAAAACTTTTTGAATTACTTCACTAATGATTGTGTTTTCCTTCCCATTGCTATGTTTGACTTGGTGTGACTTGTTGTTTAAGTTGGGTGACTAGTAAATATTAAACTGAGAACTCAACCAAGATAAAAGTATATTTAAACTTGGGTGATCATGTCATGACAAGATGTAACAATCCATATACTTTTCTAATCTTAGTTTGGCCAAATTCCATTTCAGTATACTTGGTTTAGCAACCACCAAATTACCCACCCTTGAGAAAGTAAAAGTATTTCCAAAACTATGTGTTCCCAAAAATATGGAGATCTATATGCTATCTCCTATCTATCTTTTAACCTTGATATTTTGCATGTGTATGCAACTCCCATTTTATAAACTCTGATTCTCCCTCCATTTGAAAATAACACTAGTGGGAAATATGTTACCCCACATATTTTCTTTCTCAAACCTTTTTGAAAATTATTAAGTTATGAGTTGAGACATTTCCTAAACATCATCTTGTCATAATTAGGAGTGGTCACTTTTCCACAAGATAGCCTTGTGGGAATGGTGGTATGATTAATTCTTGTGGTTTGATTTGTGTGGTCTTGATTGTGAGGTTGATCTTGTTGTGTTTGTTACTTGTGAGGATAATTCTTCAGTTGTGCTTAACACTAAAATGAAGCACACTTGATAACAAATTTGGAATGTGACTTGAATAAAAACAAAACCTCTAAAGATATTCAAAGACTAGAATTAAAAGCCCAATTTCAAATAAGTAATCTTGTTTACTTTTCCTCTCTACTTTTTTCTCTATTTTATCATAACAATTATTTCTATTATAAAAAAAATTCTGGGAATAAAATGAAATAAGAACCATTTCACTTCCATATCACTCCCTCCTCAAAGAAATATAGATTTCAATTAAAAATAATTGAAATATGAAATTCTATTTCTTTTCTTTATTTCCTAAGGCATTTACAAAACTCTATTATTATTCACCCCAAAATTCCAGGGAAAAATACCCTAGTCTTCTTACACACTTACAAAGCCAACCATGAAATTAAATCACCAAAATTCAAAATTTAATTTGGGTTGCATGTTCTGTCGAACACCTTGTGTGCATGAAACTCAAGATCTTCAATCAGCCACAAATCCAGCCCGAATTCGATGGAATCTCTTCAAATCTTTCTGCCAATTCCTTCTGCCTTATCCTCGAAGCATTGGACAGCATCACGACATGGCTACAGTACCTGGACACAACTAAAACACCATCACTCTCCTCCCTCTCTCCCGCACTCGTGTCGGCATGGAAGATGGAGACCGTGCCCCGGCCCGTGCGCTCACCACTGTGCTCCCATGCCTCTCCTCTGCCTTCTGATCGAAGCCACGCACGAGATATGCTTTCCCTCGGCCCCATATCCTCGCTGCCCTGTCCCCTGATCGCCCGGCCGTGGACGCCGAAGGCGTTCTTCGTCACCACCGCACCCCGGCATGTACAGCTCGACGCAGCCACTCCCCAGCATTGCCTTGACCCCCACGACACCGCTCGGCGCGGCCCTCCCCCTCCTGTGCCCTCCTTGCTCGTGCCCGTGCGCCCAACGCACCATGGACCGGCATTCCCTCGGATAAGAAGCCACAACCCCTCTCCCGTCCGCCCACCTTGTCCATTCCACTCCCTCCTCACCTCTCTGGCACCCCATGCAAGGAATCGAGCTCTCTCGCCCTCTGCCGGCAAGGAACCCGAGATTTCTTCTCGGATTGCGGCCGCCTTGCCATGAAGCTTGCGACCAACTCCGTTCACCTTTCTCTGCCATTTTTGCACCCTCGTGATCCCCTTCTTCTGCTCCACCTCATGGGCCTCACCTTTTCTTTTTAGGAGCACCGGAGCCGTCGTCGCCGTCTCATGTCCGTCGCGGACGTCCTCGACCACGCCGCCCTCTGGGAACTCACTGAGATGAACTTCTGCCACCCCGACATCCCCACGCCCTCCGCACCTCGAACCCGTCCTCGCCGTCAACTGGCAGCAGCCCTAGGTGAGCTATTCGTGCTTAGACACCATGGCCGAGCTTCTGCTCTTGTCCTCCTGAAGCAGAGGAAGACGACGATCTGGAGCCGTCGATTGGTAGATCGACGGTCTGCCTTGAATCCGCATTTTTTTTCACTTTGCGCGTGCCTGGAGAGATGTTGGGCCGAATCCGGCGCTGTGCTGCCCGGATCTGCTCAGATCTGGCCCATTCACTTATTTTTTCCAATAGATCTAATATCTATTTCTATTTACTATTTAAATGGCAGTGTAGGTTTAATTCAACTATGGTAGATCTATGATAGATATTTGAGTGATTTAAATTTTTTTAGAATGTGTTTTCTTGATTAGATAGAACTGGCTGTTTGCAAAAAAATATTTTTAACTTTTGTCTAGATTAAATCTAGTAAAAATTATCTTTTTCACTAAATATTTAATATCTAGAGTTTTATAACTCCAAAATTTGCAAACTAAAATTCTATGGGTAGCTTGAAGTGATACCTTTCCAGATCTGTCGGTCTTGTATGCAAATGAAGTCTAGAAGAAAAGTTCTATTCATTCTTGTAAACACACCAGTGGCTCTTTGGTGATTTTTGTAGATTTTTGTGAGATGATTTTCTTGGAGTAAATCCTATTGGATTGTCTTCTATATGTGTAGGAGAACATATCCCTAGCTTGGTTTGAATTTAGGAGTCACTGATTGACTGTGGTGCTAATTATAAGGTTTAGGCCTTTTCTGCCTATTTTTATTAGGCCTTTATTAATTGTTGTGTTATAACTTTATTGCTACAAATGTGTTTCCTAGCATGTGTAGGGTGGTAATCCACTGTTGTGACGTGTTTCCTTATTATTGCTAGCATGTTAGGAGAGCTACTTGTGAGTCATGTATTTGTTAGGGTTTTATTCCCTATATAGCTTTCCTCCTAGTAATTAGGAATTTGCTATACTTATTTATTTTGATGCTAGATTATTTTGTGTGATTAATATGTTTGTCCTGCTTATTAAACTTGGTTTTCCTTAAGTTGAATACTATCATAGGTATCTGGTTAATGTCTCCACCTTAGCTGGGTAAAGAGTTTTAACCTGCAGACAAAATTTAATGACTTAACTTTTGTCTGAAGTATTTCCTGATTAGGGGAAAATGTTTTGTCAATTACCTCTATTTGAGGATGTCTTGGTGCCCTTTTGTTTTGGCATGTGTATGGTGTTATACTCCTACTAGAATAATGCCCTTGTGATTTTGTCTGAGTAAATTGTTTTGTTAGCATAGAGATAAACATGTGGTTCTGTGTTGTTTTGCTTGTAGGGATTAATTACTTGTTAGCATCTAGCTAAGTGTGGTGGTTGTTGTTAAGTATTTGCTTTAGGATAACTCGTATCTCTTAATGTTGTTGCTGTAGCTTTATTAAATACCTTGTTCAAGGCTTCTTGTTAAGACAGTTTTCCTTGAGGTGTTCTTAGAGTAGACTTTTGCTTGTTACTCGATTAAATTAGTGCTATGTTTGGCATGATTCCTTGTTTGAATCCCACTTGTGGTTTGGGTTGCTTATTGAGTGTTGTTTATTTTCATGTTTGCGACGCTAGATATAAACGCTACCGGAGTGGTATTTGGAGAGGATTTATGGAAGAAGGATGGGAGTTTATTTCCGGATCAGTGAGAAGAAGTCCAGGAACATTGTGCTGAATTCAGGCAAGCTACTTCTCCGAGCTTGCATCTATATACATCTAGTTTGGTTCACATGTTTCACCTATAAAGAGTATATGTGATTTATGTGGTTGATACGTCTCAAACGTATCTATAATTTTTGATGTTCCATGCTTGTTTTATACCAATTGCTACATGTTTTGCATCTACTTTATATCACTTTTATACATTTTTTGGGACTAACCTATTAACAAGATGCCGAAGTGCCAGTTCCTGTTTTCTGCTGTTTTTGTATTCCAGAAAAGCTAGTCTGGAAATATTCTCGGAATTGGACGAAACTACACGGGTGTGCCTATTTTTCCAGAACACGCCTGACAGAGCGAAGGAGCAGCAGAGGAGGGCCACCAGGGCCCACATGCCACGAGGGTGCGGTTCCCCCTCTGCCGCTCCCTGGGGTGGTGTGGGCCCCTCGGGGGTCCGCAGCCGCCGCCCTTTCGCCTACTTATTCCCCCCGACGCGAAAACCCTAAGTACCTGAGCAAATATCCACGAAAAGATCCAGAGACGCCGCCGTCGTCAACCCTAGCTCGGGAGGGTTCAGAACCTCTTCCCGGCACCCTGCCGGAGAGGGGAATCGTCACCGGAGGCTTCTACATCGCCATGCCTGCCCCGGAGTGATGCGTGAGTAGTTCATCCTTGGACTACGGGTCCATAGCAGTAGCTAGATGGTTGTCTCTCCACTTTGTGCCATCATGTTTAGATCTTGTGAGCTGCCCTACATGATCAAGATCATATTATTGTAATGCTACATGTTGTGTTTGCTGGGATCCGATGAATATTGAATATTATGTCAAGTTGATTATCAATCTATCTTATATGTTATTTAAGATCTTGCATGCTTTCCGTTACTCGTAGATGCTTTGGCCAAGTAGATGCTTGTAACTCCAAGAGAGTATTTATGCTAGATAGTGGGTTCATGTCTCCGTTTAACCTGGGACAGTGACAGAAAGTTCTAAGGTTGTGGATGTGCTGTTGCCACTAGGGATAACCTAACGATGCTATGTCCACGGGCATATGTGTTTGTTTACATTACGCACTTTACTTAATGCAATTATCCGTTGCTTGCAACTTAATACCAACGGGGGACTCGGATGACAACCCGGCGGTGGATTATTAGTCATAGATGCTGTTGGATAACGGTCTATGTATTATGTCGTAATGCCCAATTAAATATCATAGTAGTCAACATGTCATGTATATGCATTGTCATGCGCTCACTATTCGTCAATTGCCCAGCTGTAATTTGTTCACCCAACATGTTAGTTATCTTTTATGGAGAGACACCACTAGTGAACTGTGGACCCCGGTCCATTCTTTTACACTGATTAAACAACCACAAACTGCAAACTGTTCCTTTTTCATTCTCTGCAATTTAATACTCATTTTCCACACCATACGTTTAATCCTTTGTTTTCAGCAAGCCAGTGAGATTGACAACCTCACTGTTTCGTTGGGGCAAAGTAGTTTGATTGTGTTGTGTGCAGATTCCACGTCAACAGTCCAGACTCCCTGCGACAGCTATTTTTCTGGCGCCGTTGACAACCTTCTGAAGAGTTGCTGCTCCTACTGGTTCGATAACCTTGGTTTCTTTCTGAGGGAAAACTTGCTGCTGACTACATCATACCTTCCTCTTGGGGTCTCCCAACGAACGTGTGTTTCACGTCATCAAGCTATTTTTCTGGCGCCGTTGCCGGGGAGACAGCAGTCTTCTGCAAGGGGAGTTTCACGCTTCCAATCTCTTTACTTTGTTTTTGTCTTGCTTAGTTTATTTTATTTTATCTTGTTTGCTTTCAATTATCAAAAACACAAAAAAATTAGTTTCTTGCATTAGTTTATTTCGGTTTGTTATTATGTCTAGTTATTTATTTGCTATCAATGTTTCTCTTTTGAAACAAAATCTTATTGGCTAAGTGGGTTCACGGAGGAACAAATAATTATATAAGGAATACCGCTTGTCTCAAAAAGGGAAATATTTATGGGAACAAATAAGTAGATTGAATTATTTTGCTAAAAACTTGTGCTCTACTTATGATGAATCCTACTGCTTTAATGAATCTTTATGTTGTAGAAGGCATAAACACCTCCCTTTCCAATGTGATTATAATGATAATGAAACTTTGGCTGCTTATGCTAAAGGAAATTATGACTTTGGTAATCTTGAGCGAATTGAAGAATTTTTTGTTTTTAAGGGTGCCTATGAAATTGCTGGTTATATTCAAAATGATGATGCTCCTTGTAAACTGAGAATTATGCTATACTTGGTTATTGCCTTGAATATTACAATGATAATCCTTATATCACTGAATTTCTTGAGAAAATTATTCTCCAGAACAACTTGCTACCTTTCAGGAACCTGTGGGAGAAGAAACTGCTAAAACTGAAAGCTCATTGGATGAAAAAGAGGAAGAGAGTGATGAACAAAAGGAGGATCTACCTTCTAATGATAGTAACTCTTTAACTCTTACATTATATGATTACCCTCCATGCCTACCTAAGGAGGAAGAGTGCTATATTGTTGAATGTCATGATTCTATTGAAATATCTCTTTTGATAAATTTGAAGTAAACAACCTCCTTGACTCAAGTAAAAGAGAAATTGCAGAAAGTAAAAATGTGCTCCCTAATGTTATATATGATAATGCTCTTGATGATGGTCCTATATTGCCTAATGATATTATTTACTACTATTGTCAAAAGTGGGTTTAAAACCCCACTGTTTTTGAGCTTAATAAAAATTATGTGTTTGTAGATCATGAAAAGCATGCTTTATGTGATAGTTATATTGTTGAGTTTGTTCATGATGCTACTGAAAGTTATTATGAGAGAGGAAAATATGGTTGTAAAAGTTTTCAAGTTACTAAAACACCTCTCTTTATGTTGAAAGTTTTGAAGTTGCATTTGTTTCATCTTTCTATGCTAGTTGCTTTATGCTTCAATAATTTATTTTGTTACAAGATTCCTTTGCATAGGAAGTGGGTTAGACTTAAATGTGTTTGATATTTGCCTCTTGATGCTCTCTTTTGTTTTTCAACTCTTATTCTTATGAGAGCATCATTAAAATCTTCTAGCCTAGCTAAAAGGCATTAAAGAAAGCGCTTTTGGGAGGCAACCCATTATCTTTTATTTTCAGTTTAGTCAAGGAGTTTGTTTACTTCTGTAGCAACTCCTTTGTATCTTTATTTTCTCGCATTGTTGTGCCAAGAGTAGCCTCTAATGTAAGATGATGCTTAATTTTGATTGCTGCGCAGAAACAGATTTTTGCTGTTCACTGTACGAAATTCCTAAAATCACCAGATTGTTAATTAAATCTGAAATTTTTGTGCGTAATCTTTATGAATGTCTGAAACTTTCATTAGTTCAGAGTTTCTCGATCTGAGCGTCGTAAGTGCCTCGAAAAAATTCGTCTTTGCGGACTGTTCTGTTTTAGACAGATTATGCCTTTTTATTTTTGCATTCTCTCTTTTACTAGTGTTGAGTGAAATTCTTTTTTGGGTGGAAGAGCTTCACATAACATCAGTGGCTGTAGCTAATGTTTAAAGTAACAAATCATATTGCGTCTTTATAGAACATGTGAATTTTTGATTATGCACTAACCCTCTAATGAGATCTACTTTGAGTTTGGTGTGACGGAAGTTTTCAAGGGTCAAGAGAGAAGGATGATATAATAGGATCAAGAAGAGTGAAGAGCTTAAGCTTGGGGAGGCTCCCATGGATCTCCCCAGCATATTTCAAGAAGACTCAAGCGTCTAAGCTTGGGGATGCCCAAGGCATCCCCTTCTTCATCGTCAAAATTATCAGGTCATCTCTAGTGAAACTATATTTTAATTCTTTCACATCATATGTGCTTTTCTTGGAGCGTCTGTGTGCTTTTATTTTCAGTATTGCATTTTATTTTCAATAAAGCTTGACTGGACCCTAGCATTCTTGATTGGGAGAGAGACACGCTCCGCTTTTTCATGAGAATACTCCTATTCTTCACTTATATTTGTTGAGTATTCATATCTAGCGCTGTTCAGCTTTTAGCTCTTGTTTTCATGTATCTCTTGTCAGAGCTATTAGCTTTCTTTTGTAGAAAGTACTCTCTTGCTTCACTTATATTTGTTTGGAGAGTTGATTGATTGGTGTTTGGTTGGTTCAGAAAATGTTGCATGTGGTAATTGGTATAAGGAAAAACTTGCTTAATCTTGTAGATCACTAAAATGGATAACTTGATGCTTGTCAATTGTTTTGAGTTAACAAGTAGATCATGATTAAATTGTGCATCACATGAGTTAAGCCTATTAGTGAAGAACTACCGTAAAGCTTGTTGAAAATTTGGTTTGCATCGGTGGTACCTCTAAGGTCTAGATATTTTCTAATAACAGGGTTTGGTTAACAAGGAAGACGGTATGAAGTCTTATAACGTTTGCAATATGTTTGTCATATAAAACTTGGTGTACGGGTTGATATTCTTGTTTGCTTACATAACCTTGCTAGCCTAAACTCTGTACTGAGAGGGAATGCTTCTCGTGCATCCAAATCCTTGAGCCAAAATCCATGCCATTTGTGTCCACCATAACTACCTATATGTGGTATTTCCTTGCCACTCCAAGTAAATTTTTCATGTGCTACCTTTAAATTATTCAAAATGTTATTATTCCCTTTTTGTGTCAATGTTTACTAGCTCATGAGGAATTAGTGTGGTTATTCTTTATTCTATTTGTCGAGTGGACTTTTACACCTGGACTAGTGGCATATACATCCGCTTATCCAATAACTTGCAAAAAGAGCTGGCAACGGGGTGCCCAGTCCCAATTAATTACAACTTTAACCAATTAATTCTCTTCACACTTTTGCCCTGATTCATCAGTAAGCAATGACAAACAGTGAAATACCTGAATGTGTGTAAACCAAAGAGAAAGAGGGATGATCTGCCTTGCTGGTAGAAATAACGTCCTTCATGGGAGCCGCTCTTAAAAGTCCGTTCGACAGGTAGAATACTGTTCTCACCCGCTACCATTCGTTGACAATTAACAAACACCTCTCAAAAATAGATACTCCTCCATGGTATGTGATTGATGGAAGGCACCCGAGGATTCGGTTAGCCATGGCTTGTGTTAGCAAGGTTGGGAGGAGTATCAAATATTTTATGCAATCTCTATATGCTTTCAAAAACCTAAAAGCTCTAGCACATGATTTAATCCCTGCTTCCCTCTGCGAAGGGCCTTTCTTTTACTTTTATGTTGAGTCAGTTTTCCTATTCTTTCTGTCTTCCACAAGCAAACACTAGTGTCAACTTTGTTACAACATGCGTTATATGCAATGTATTGGACTTGTTATACTACTTTGTGTTGACAATATCCATGAGATAAATATGTTGAAAGTTGAAGCAAATGCTGAAACTAAATTCTTCCTTTGTGTTGATTAAATACCTTTTTTAGAAACTATTGCTTTATGAGTTAACACTTATGCAAAACTGTTTGATGCTTGTCTCGAAAGTACTATTCATGAAAACGTTTAGCTTGTGTGATTCATTGTTTACTCATTATCTATTTGGTAGCAAATTATAGACCATTGACTTGGATCACTTCATTCATTTACATGTGCCTTGCAATATTATATGATCAAGATTATGATAGTAGCATGTCACCTCAAAAATTATTTGTTTTTATCGTTTACCTACTCGAGGACGAGTAGGAACTAAGCTTGGGGATGCTGATACGTCTCAAACGTATCTATAATTTTTGATGTTCCATGCTTGTTTTATACCAATTGCTACATGTTTTGCATCTACTTTATATCACTTTTATACATTTTTTGGGACTAACCTATTAACAAGATGCCGAAGTGCCAGTTCCTGTTTTCTGCTGTTTTTGTATTCCAGAAAAGCTAGTCTGGAAATATTCTCGGAATTGGACGAAACTACACGGGGGTCCTATTTTTCCAGAACACGCCTGACGGAGCGAAGGAGCAGCAGAGGAGGGCCACCAGGGCCACACGCCACAGGGCGCGGGCCCCCCTCTGCCGCGCCCTGGGTGGTGTGGGCCCCTCGGGGGTCCGCAGCCGCCGCCCTTTCGCCTACTTATTCCCCCCGACGCGAAAACCCTAAGTACCTGAGCAAATATCCACGAAAAGTTCCAGAGACGCCGCCGTCGTCAACCCTAGCTCGGGAGGGTTCAGAACCTCTTCCCGGCACCCTGCCGGAGAGGGGAATCGTCACCGGAGGCTTCTACATCGCCATGCCTGCCTCCGGAGTGATGCGTGAGTAGTTCATCCTTGGACTACGGGTCCATAGCAGTAGCTAGATGGTTGTCTCTCCACTTTGTGCCATCATGTTTAGATCTTGTGAGCTGCCCTACATGATCAAGATCATATTATTGTAATGCTACATGTTGTGTTTGCTGGGATCCGATGAATATTGAATATTATGTCAAGTTGATTATCAATCTATCTTATATGTTATTTAAGATCTTGCATGCTTTCCGTTACTCGTAGATGCTTTGGCCAAGTAGATGCTTGTAACTCCAAGAGAGAGTATTTATGCTAGATAGTGGGTTCATGTCTCCGTTTAACCTGGGACAGTGACAGAAAGTTCTAAGGTTGTGGATGTGCTGTTGCCACTAGGGATAACCTAACGATGCTATGTCCACGGGCATATGTGTTTGTTTACATTACGCACTTTACTTAATGCAATTATCCGTTGCTTGCAACTTAATACCAACGGGGGACTCGGATGACAACCCGGCGGTGGATTATTAGTCATAGATGCTGTTGGATAACGGTCTATGTATTATGTCGTAATGCCCAATTAAATATCATAGTAGTCAACATGTCATGTATATGCATTGTCATGCGCTCACTATTCGTCAATTGCCCAGCTGTAATTTGTTCACCCAACATGTTAGTTATCTTTTATGGAGAGACACCACTAGTGAACTGTGGACCCCGGTCCATTCTTTTACACTGATTAAACAACCACAAACTGCAAACTGTTCCTTTTTCATTCTCTGCAATTTAATACTCATTTTCCACACCATACGTTTAATCCTTTGTTTTCAGCAAGCCAGTGAGATTGACAACCTCACTGTTTCGTTGGGGCAAAGTAGTTTGATTGTGTTGTGTGCAGATTCCACGTCAACAGTCCAGACTCCCTCGACAGCTATTTTTCTGGCGCCGTTGACAACCTTCTGAAGAGTTGCTGCTCCTACTGGTTCGATAACCTTGGTTTCTTTCTGAGGGAAAACTTGCTGCTGACTACATCATACCTTCCTCTTGGGGTCTCCCAACGAATGTGTGTTTCACGTCATCAGTGGTGTTTGCCACTAAAGCTATGATTTTGAAAACCCTTTTGTTTTTAAAATATAAGTATATTATTTTGACACCCTATATGGAGATTCTAGATGGAAATTCTTTTTCAAACTATAGGATGGGAAAAATATTGTTTACTCAAAACTCCTTTGAAAATACTTGTGTGGATATGGAATGCCGAGATGTCGGTATGGAAGTGAAGAAATGGAGTATGGTGATGTTTATGAAAAATGCACATTGTGTCCTAGTACTATGACGACCAGCCGATAACCTGTGCGACCACATTACCCACATATGGGAAAGGGTGTAGTCATATAGTTTGCTCATATTAGTATGGGATGCCGCAACAACGGAGATGACTCCGTTCCATGAGGGGATGGTTTGGTGACCTACCCCTGACCTGGGTCCTCTTGAGAGAAGTCTACCGGAGACCGGTATGAGTGTATTGGAGAAAGAGGAATGAAGACGCCTCCTTTGGGTCACCGGGCAGAACTATGAGTCCTCACACTTAGATTCCGACGGGCTGGGTTAAGTGTTGATGGAAAGTGTCATAGCGGCAGGGTCCTATACTAGCATGAGCAAAGGACAGGCTATGGTCGGTGACTCAACTTCGCATACACCTTGTATGGCGGGACGTGGCTGACACGATGAGTTACCGGATGGATGTGGGAAAAGCGTGCTACCTTTGCAGAGTGTAAAAACTATTCGAATAGCCGAGTCCTCGGATATGGACAGTTGGGAGGCTGTCCTCTGACCATGTGCAAGTTTTGGAAAAGTTTTGAGATTTGAAAAGAAAATGGAGATGTTCTATATATGCAACTATACCGATGGGTTGGTATGAGGTTGCTGGAAAAGAGGAAGACCATGAAGGGCTATGGTCGAGAAGTGCAAAGTTTTGTGATTTGAAAGTGGAAAATGTTTTATGCAACTATACCGAAGGGCTGGTATAAGGTTGTTGGAAAATGATTTGACCATGAAGGGCTATGGTCGGAAAAGGAGGAGTTTTGGAGAAATAAACAAATGGTGATTTTCCTGGAATTTTTTTATAAAAGGGACTTCTTACCTTTTCAACAAAGATGTATTTTCGGGAAAAAGTTTTAAACGAGACTTCTTACAAAGACAGATTTATGGGAAAAAGTTCTAAAGCCTTCTTTTCTTTTCAATAAAGTTATAGAAATTTGAAACAAAGGTTTATTAAACAAAAGTCTATCCTTCTCTTTTTCAATAAAGATGTAGAGTTTTCAAAGCAAAGAAAGTTTTATTTAACAATAAAAAGTAATGCATGCTCATTTCGGGGGTAGTTTGCGAGTATAATCAAATGTACTCATATTGGTTTCGTCCCTGGCTATTGTCTTAGCCAGATTTTGAAGAGAAGCAGCTCGAAGGAGAAGTTTCAATGGCGTCAATGCGAACTAGGGCGCTTCCCAGTCAGTTGCCTATGGGGTTATGGCAAATGACTTGGGCTCCACGTTGTTTGATGATTTCCGCTGCAAGTACCTGTTGAAGTTACGGCTTTAATCAAGTAAGTATATTTATTCGATATTTATGGATGTTCTTTTGATACCAGTTCGATTGTGCTCAGCGACACACTGATCATGGGATCGCTGATGTGTAGGCACAAGGGTATTTCGGACAGCTAGTCCGAGGTCCCCACAAGACTTGGTATCAGAGCCATCCTGACTATAGGAGACCTGTAGTGACCTAGCACACCACTTCATGTTGTAGTGTACAAATCGTTGACATAATACTCACGAAAGGACCATTCTGTAAATATTACATCCTTCAGAGTGGTACAACAGAAACATAGTCGGTCCAAGGTAACACTATAGGATTACTACACTATTCAATACAAAATATCGAGAACCTGCTTTACAAACATAAGTAGGTCTCGCGCAAAAGAAACTCCCAAAAGACTCAAGTCGAAGCACTAAGCTGGATACCAGCTCCACTTCTAACTCCTAATCCACTACTGCTGTTGTCACAACCCTATCTATTCATCTGGAATCTCCGTGTCTAGAGTTGTGCTCCTCCATTCAATTATAGTCGTCTTGTCCATAAGCATTGTTGTCGACGTGTCCACCGTTGCACTGTTGTCGCAATGCATCTGTTGACAAAGTAGAGGTTGACTCCTTCGGGCCCACCAGGTTGATCTGACTCCTTGTCGAAAATCTCACCAACATCGCTATGGATTCCTGTCCTTCCTCTGCTGTCTCCAATAATCTAAGGAGGGGTCAACGGAGGAAAGAGTGAGCAACACGAGCGTTACTTAGCAAGTTCATATAGTAGGAATAAGGTGTTTTATGCACTAGCTACCATCCATACCAAAAGATCATGGATGAACATGCATATCTTTGTAAAACATTTTTAGTAAAAGATTTATTTTATCTTCAGAAAACTATACCCGTCATCCATTCACAGGTGCTAGGGCTTCATGGAGCCACCTTTCCTGCAGCGTTCGCAGCTCCTTCCCGGAACAGGGAGTAACATGTCACACTTTTTTACACTCTGCAGAGGTGCGTTACTTTACCCATAAGAGATCAACGCCTTGTTGCACAACAGGGCGATTCTTTCCCGTCCACACTCTCTTTGGTATGGGGCCCAGTCGGTGATCCAAGCCATTCGCCGTGCTTCTCCAACAATCCCGCATGCCCACCCTTTTGTAGGTTTGTCCTCCCCTATATCTTTTGGTAGACTGTTCCAGACCGAAGTCCTCCCCTATACCATAAAGATAGACTGTTCCAGACATCCCTACAATCCATCATAGACCCCAGAAACCGTGGGAATTAAGGGATCCCACCCATGTGCATGTAGTCTCGCAAGATCTACAGCCTACGGAACTGGCAGTCCGTTGACATGCGAAAGGGAAAAGATCACAGATGACTTTCCCGTCCCATTCCAAGTCTCATGGTTAACGCTTCATTTACGGCGCAAGAACACTGACGACATTGGTTATTAAGTCCTAGATAATACTTTCCCGTGCAAATGGAACCTCCACCAACCACATCATACCATGGTTCCATCTGCCAGCAAACAATATATATATAGCAATTAACATCATTCGAAAATAGGTTTGACTTTTTCATGCAATGATAGACCATAGTATTTTGTATTTACTTTGATAAACATAATCAAGTAGGTCATGAGCAAGAGTGAACTTGCCTTTTTGACTGCAAGATTATGCAGCCAAGGTCTTCGATACAATAAAGACTCCAAAATCTGGAAAAAGCGTCATTAGTCCGGTAAGGACTAATGTTTTAAGAAGCAATATGCTATTATGCATAAGTATGAGTTGCATTGCCCCAAACCCCATAACTGACTCTCGATGGTTGAGGGTTGTTTTGAGTTTGGTGATTATTTTTAGATTTGTTTTATCTTCAAGTTTACTTCACAAGAAAGATGAATATAAACTCTAATCCTAAAGTATCATATTAAGCATAAGAATGAAGTAAAACAACGCCATAATACTAAATGGTTATTTTAGGGTTAGTTATTATTATTTTTATGCTGGTAAAGAACATGTTTTGACTTCAATTAATTGAAGAAATGGTGTAGTAATATTATTCATGAATACAAAACTAATAACTTTTGAAGAAGCAAATAATGTATACTTTTGTTGGTATCATACCATAAGGGTTCTTATTTTAGTCAATTGATGGTACATTATTAAATATTAAGAGTAATTACTTATGTGTTTTTATTTAAGAACTAAGACAATGTTTATTTACATTTAGAAGAAACACAACAATGTAGTCTCATATTATGATGTAATTATTAATTTGGATTGATGACTTAAATGAATATGATTAACACAAACTTAACCAATTGTTAAAGATAATAATAATGATCAAAATTTAATAAATGGAAATCATTTTTTTAGGAATTAAAGATGGCTTAGAATATTTAATAATGATGACGAAATAATAGCATACTATTTCTTAAATTTGTAGATTCATTTTTTGATTATTGATTTACTATTTGATAATTATTTTTCCTTTTGGAAAATTTCATTTTGATTATCCATATTTTTGAATTGCAAATTATTCATGTCCACACAAATTACATGCCATGCCATAATTAAAACATATATTCTATTTTAAGTTTATACATGTGAAATAATTTAAATGAAGTTGAAATGCATCCAAATTAGTATTTCAAATTAATTCCATAATTCAAATAATAAGCAATTTTGTTGTTTCAATTTTTGAATGATTTAAATTTTGGTCAAACAAGTATTTTATTTATACAAACAAATAGATTATATTATTATGAACATTTGGGCATATGTTTTGTATTTATATGATTTAAAATGATTTAGTTATTAATTTCCAAAGTTTAAATTTAATTTAATAAATTTCTGGATTTTATTAAAATCGGTTGGTCCCACTTGTCATAGTTTTAAGAATTATCGGAAATGATTTCCTAAATGATAAATATCTGACAATTGGACCCACATGTCATAGATTTAATTATTTTTGAAAAGGAAATTCAGAGAAATTTCTGATTGGCTCGCTGACGTCAGCATGACGTCAGCAGTGGAGTTCATCTCCATGTCGAGCACGGATTCGATGATTCCGAACAAATTGGGAAGAACTACGGCACGGACTGGCTAGAGCAAACATAGACGAACCAAATGATGGCGGCGCCGCTCCAAAATGGTCGCCGGAGCTTGCTCGGCGACGAGCTTCCGCGGCCGGAGACGGTGCACGACACGGCGACTACCCAGCGCGCAATTGAAGAAATTAAGGGCATGGGAAGATAGCTAGGCTCACCACGAGCACAGAGGAGGGCTCGGAACAGCACGGGTACGCTTGACGACGACGAACTCATCCTCGACAGCCGGCGGCCGGACTTGGAGAAGATTCCAAAATTCGGCGGCTCCCTGGCGTTTGAGCACGCACGACTCGCCGAGGAGGACAAAGCAGTCATGGTGGAGCTTCCCAACCCCTCCACTGATCACGGCGTGGCCAGAGTCTATGGAAAATGGCAGAGACCCGTCGAGCTAGGGTTAGGTTGTAGAACTCGATTCGTTGCAGTGGAGGAAGAGAGAGAAGACGAGGCGAGCGAGTGAGGAGCAAGGCAAGATTCAGACGTCTCCAAGGTCTTATCCTCACGAGCTAGCAGGCAGGGAGGAGGTGGCACGGCGGCTGCGTCCTTCTGGCCGAAGGAGAAGAAGAAACGTAAAAGAAAAGTCATTTTGCAGAAAACCCCCTGGGTTTCCGGGAAATAGCAAGAACAGTTTAAACAGGCCCCTGTCTCCTCTTTCAAATGATTTGAGGACCTATTTGTAATAGGAATCTTTACATGAAAGTCCTAGAATGTTTAAAATTGCACAAACAAGTCTATTCCAGTACTAAAATTTGAATATTTGGAGTATTTTGAATTCAATTAATATTGGAATGAATTTGTCCATGTTTGGATTTATTTTCTTTATAAGATGTGTAGGGTTTTCACAAACAAGTGTATTTAGGACTGGGATTTTAAATCCTTTATTTGTTTTGAATTCATTTACCATTAATAGTAAATTAGAGCATACTTGGATTCATTTCTTTTATTTAAGGCTTAGAGTTTATGACCTGTATTTTTATTGTGCACTTAATATAACAACTGAATTATTTTTGTTATGCTCTTTATTTGTGGATACATATTATTTTCAAATGCAAAAGATAGTTTCTTGTTTGACTTCAGCTCCAGATAAATATTTCAACTTGTTCTGGGTGCTTTATTAATTCCTGGACATCATCAAATTGTTGTCCAGCAATATAACATGATTTGCTTACTATGGTGACTACAAAGAGTATACACAGTGTTTCAATTCAAATTCATGCCAAGCACAAAACATGGCCCTAGTGGCTTTGGCTTGTGATACCTGACAATTAAATCATGTGAAAACATGATCAAATGTCTGTGGATGCACAAGAGAAGATATCCTGCCTGAGGTCAGGTCTTATGGTAGGATAAATTGGTAAAATGATGAGAACAGAATCTTGCTTAATTCCATAGCTCGTTCTGATGATCAAAAGGATGATATACTCCTTTGAATAAAATAGATTATCTTGTTTCCGTGGAAGCAAGTTGCTAAAACAATTGCTGACTAAGTAGTCCATGTGGTTCCAATTACCACATGTCCAGATTTATCTCATCTTGAGAATGAATCTTGAATAAGCCAAATGGTCTTGGTCACATGATGAACTTGTGAACCCCTCTCTTATGAGACATGTCCACACTCACATGAATTTGAGAGTTAACTCATGTGATGATTACATATGGATGATGATCATATGGTTTTATGCTTTGGCTTTACTCTCTCCCTGATAATCATACTCTTGGAGAAATACCATGTATTATCTGTCCTTTTGTTTATTTGTATATGACACTCAATTGTTTGAGCGTACAAAAGTGATTTGTTAACAAGGTTGCAAAGCTTGTCACCCAACTACTTCTATATAACATAAACATTGGAATATCGCACTATTTCTTGAGAGATTAATAAGAACATAACAGATGCAAGAGTTCCCATAGTCTCTGTGATAGATTGGCATAGCACTACTATGCATATCTAATCAATCCTTCTTCATAATCTTCTTGTTGACTTCCTTCTTTCTTGTGTTGCCTTCTCTTGTAGAAAGAATTGGAGGAGATTGGGAGATAAGAGGATAAGATAGTCTTGATAGGATAAGTAGATCTGGATTAAGATTTAGTTTAGTCTTTCATCCACCTTCCATATACTCCCTATTTTCTTTTCTTTAAGATATGTACTTATTCGATTAATGATGTAAGTCATACTCATCATTTGATTTATAGTTTCTTGTATTATTCGTTCGTAACCAAATGTTTGAGAATTTAGATAAGACAAGATTTTGAAGTTTATAACACTCATGTTGATGACTAAGTCTAATCCACCAACATCAGCGAAACCTCGATGTATGTTTCACAAGTTTGGTTCCAAGTTTTTAAGTTATTCAACATCTATGGTCATTCTCAACTAGTCTTTCGAGTGGTGGTTGAACACTCTATTACTTCGTTGAAAAAGTTTTAAATTTTCCCGTATTTTCAGATGCATGCTATGCAAATGCACAAATCTAATTTAACCCCTTTCTACTCTCTGAACTACGGGTCATTACAAGACCTTAGTTAGCATGGACGTTAGTTAGGAAGGGAAATATTTTGTTAAAAATATATTACTACCAAAATACATTTTTATCAAAGGAAGCCCAAGAAAATAGCTTCCACTCTTCTCACCTTCTCAAATATTTCTGAGTCTTATCCCTCTATTTAAGATTTTCCAAGGATTTCTCTACTCCCTCTTGCTGTAACGCCCCAATTTTGGGAAGCTAGAAAAACACAGTTTTTAGAGAGCCAAAAATCAGGGTCAACAAAAACTTTTTGAAATGCTTCACTAATGCTGGTGTTTCACTTCTGATTTCTCTGCTTGACCTTGTCTGCTTTGTTGTCTGAGTTAACAACCACTGAAACACTAACCTTTGAGCTCAACTAATTTAACATATCATTTAATTTTGGTGATCATGTCATGACAAGAAGAATTATCGATACATCTTCTCCAATCTTATTTTGGCCAACCTCTTTTTTTCAAAGATGTCTTGATTTTAGCAACAACCCAAAAACCCACTGTTCAAGAAAGTAAAGTATTTCCAAAACTACATGCTTACAAACTATTGAGGTCTATATAATATCTGCTACCAATTTCCAACTCAGTTATTTTGCAAGTATCAACATCCTTTTTCCAAAATGTCCTATTTTCAACACCTTTTGAAAATGATACAAGTGGGAGTTATATTACTCATATATTTCTCTTTTATCAAACCTTTTGAATCTATAAAGTTATGAGTTGAGATACTTTTGAATAACATCTTGTCATGATAATGTGTGATCACTACATCACCTAATCATATTAATTAAGGTTTAAGCAAATTTGGTGATTGATACTTGTTTGTGCTTGATCACCATCTCACCAACTCTTGAGTGTTTTGATATTGGTTGTTATATTCTTTTGCTTGATTTTTTTATTTTGTTGAATTGTTTGATTTGTGTTGAGCTGCTTGTGTTAAATATGGTTATCAACTATTTTCCAAAAAGGCTAGATTTGGTTATTAAAATACTTTGTGAACAAAAGTGTTTCCTAAAATCTTGAGAAAAATCCCTGGCATGCTCATGGTCATGTGTGACCTAAATGAGCATCACTAACATCTCTTATAATTCAAAATCTTGAAGGAACATGGCAAAAACCTTCTCTGGATCTATCTTCATGTTTATTAAAACATAGCAAATCTAGGACCCCACATTAAGAAATTCATGAACAATTCTTGGCTTGCATTTCATCCAAGTTGATCCTTGTCATCCCTGTTTTCAAAACCTACTTTTGGTTTTAAGTTAACCCCTTGTTTGATCACAATACCATCTTGGGTTTTACTGCTACTCAAATCAGTGACTTTTGGTCATGTTAAAAGATACCGTCTTGCACACCTCCACCTAAGCATCTCTAATTTCATATCTGCAATGCACCTTCACCATTCTCTTCTCCATCATCTGCTCTTGCTTGATGGTGCTTTGTTTGCCAAAATTGAGCATTGGTGTGCTTAGTGCTTGATTGCAAAGTTGACATCATGTTAACTTTCGGTACAATCTTTTCTTAATCAAATTTCACTAAAACTCACTTAACACTCTCACCTCTCTCTCTCTCTCTCTCTCTCTCTCTCTCACGCGGGCAGACCATCTCCACCCCACCCTGGCCCCACCTGTCATCCTCTCCTTTGCCAGCTTGGCCACTCACCTCACCCCTTCTTCCACTTTGGCCAATGGAGGCTCACTCCCCTCTCTTCTCACTGGCCAGGGCACGCCTCCCCGACCACTCCCTCTCTGTCCCCCTCTCCACCGCCCACCTGAGCCAATAGGAGAGCTCCGAGCTCCCCCTTTCCCCCCCACACCCGAGAAAACCCTAAGAAGGGTCCGAGCTCACCCCTCACTCTCTCGTGCGCCTCTCGGTCCCATTTCTCTCCCAGAGCACGCACACACACCCCCTCTACCCTCCCACGAAGCCGAGCATCCTCCCGAGCCTTCTGCTCCACGTGAGAAGCAGGTTGAGCTTCGGCTGCCGTCGGCGTCGAGCTGCTCTAGCCGACGCGTCTCTCCTCCTCTCTTCGCCATTGTTGGCTTCCTGAGCGCGGCACGTCAAGGCCTATCTCACCGTGCTCTTCTCTTCCCTTCTAGGTACTTGAGCATGCCGTCTCGTCTCTGACCCGAAGAACTTGCCGCCGTCATCGCCATGGACACCGACAAGATCTCCGGCACTTGAGGACACCGCCGAGCACGCCATCGACTCCCCTCTCACCTCCAACCTCTCCCTCGCATCCTCGCTGCCCCTAGGTGAGCTCTCTAGCGAGCTTGCCTTCTCTCTCTCTGCGCGACCACGGCCGCGTCACGCTGAAGACGATGGTCGAGAGCCGTCGATCTCCAGATCGACGGCCGCGTTTGAACGCCGCTCGGGCGTTGACCGTTTTCATCGCCGCGCTCGCGGGAGGCCGAGTGGGCCGGCTTCAGCCTCGCCACGGCCCAGATCTGGGCAGTCCGCGGCCAGATCTGGCCCAGCACGGCCCCTTTCATTTTTTCCAGATATTTTTCTATTTCCTGTTTCTGTTAGATTTGCATGTTTAGTTTAATTGATTTGTGGTAGATCGGTTAGTGTAATTACATTAGAGTAATTTTTGTAGTGTTCCTGTGTGTTTGCTTTAACATGCAGATGCAAGTTTGCTAAAAAATAATTAGTATATTTTGCATGGCATTAAATCTTGTGAAATGTGTGCTTTCTAGTGTTTTATTTTTAGCAGGGGCTAGATGTATCCAAAACTAGTGAATCCAACTTTGTTGGAAAGCTCTTGGGATAAGCTTTCACTGGAAATTTACCCCATAGTTGTTTGATGTCTAGATTTATAGTTGTTGTTGTTTGAAAATATTGGCAGTGAGCACTTTGTGCATTTTTCATATTTTCCTGATTTTTGTTTTGGAGCAAATACAAATGTGGTAGCTTATGTTAGTGGCAGAGAGTGATACAATAGAGTTTCACTATTTTTAGGCTTGTAAAACTCCCTGTGTGAATTATTTGGTGGAAATATAGTTTCTGCCATTATTTCCTTTAGTTAAAATTTGATGTTTGTTTTGTTCTACATGTGTGTATTAGTTAGTGAGTAGCATCTATGTCACCCCTGGTTTGTAGGTGTAGTTTAGTTAGCTAACTTTTGTCTGAAGTAGTTCCTTGTGGTTGGATGTTAGTTGTCACTTGTTGGCTTGTTTACTTTAGATTGTTGTCAACCCGCGTTCGTAGTATTGACGGTAGTCCGTTTACTTTTCCGGTACTTTATGACCGCAAGAGGAGGAGCTATACGTGGGAGATGAACCGGTGTATGAGGAAGAACAAGACCTGGGACACTTTGCTGAGCAAGGCAAGCCACCTCAACACCCTATGGAACTCCTACTATTTGTACAAAGCATGTTTTGCTTTCAAAATAAAATGATGCATGTTTTATCTTTTATGTGGCATTTTGCCACCCCCAAAAATTATTTTCCAAAACTTGTTGTTTGGCCAACGATATATCTACTAGTATATAATAGGTTTTATGAAAATAAGACTTCACTTGAGAAGCCTTCTACTGTAGGCGCTATCAAGAAAATTATATTTTCTAGTAGTGTATCTGTATACCCTCATCTCAAAACTTTAGGATGGGAGCCTGTTTTCAGTAAAATGTTTTCGGAAGGAAAAACCCGAGTTGTTGGGAGCAGTCGGCGAGAAAGTGTTTTCTAAAAACCCGAGTTGCTGGGAGCAATCGGAGAGTTTACAAAAACCCGAGTTGCTGGGAGCATTCGGAGAGAGTTTATGAAAACCCGAACTGCTGGGAGCAGTTGGGGGTGGAGAGGTTTTTGAAAAAGAAAGTACTGCCCTAGCGGCCGCCCGAACAATTAACCCATATAACCACATTACCTCAAAATGGGCACGGGGCTTAGCGGAAGCTTGTTGGTGTTTGTATTCGAATACTCCTCAATTGGCTAGAAGGAGTTAGAGTCCCCGGAACCGAATGCTGCAAGGGAATGGGCATACAAAGTGTGGACTGCGTGTGCCACCGGGAAGCAACGGTGGGTCTCCTGTCATGGCAGTGTGAGACTAGGGGAAACCGGATCGATACGGCTAGCTCACTCGGTGCCGGGGAGAACAAACCCACTCGAAGAGGATATTCTTATGCTAGCTCTGACATAGTGGAAGTTAGGATCGCCCGTCTGATGTGTGCATGCTGTATCTGTACAGTCCGTGGTTGATCCACGGCAGACCATCCGAATCTTGTGGTGAAAGTGTACCACCTCTGCAGAGTGTAAATCTATTTGAATAGCCGAGTCCTCGGTCATGGACGGTTGGAAAGGCCACCGATCTAGGCGTATGGGCACTTTTATGTTTTAAAAAGAAACTGTTTCAGCAAAGAAAAAGGAGGCATCAAGGAGGTACCTGGGAGGTACAGATTTTGGGAGAAGATGGTTGGTCTCGAGGAGTCAACCAGTCGGAACCCGGAAAGGAAAAAGGGGCATCCCTATCCTGGTGTTTGAAAAAGTTTTACAAAAGTGTTTTCAAACGTGGAAATGGTTGCTGCCATTTCTAAAAGAAGGAGAATTATATCTCCAAATGCCTTTTTCAACAAAGATATAGAGATGCTGTATTCTCTATGTCTAGAAGTATCGTTTGGGAAAATTAAGCCCTATAGTCATATATAGCAGCTATCCCAGTTTTTGAAAACGTTTTATTGCATTACCATGAAACTTAAGCCTTGAGGTGGTTTTGCGAGTACGTAAATGTACTCATATGGCTGTGCCCTGGATATTCAAACGTCCAGATTACAATGAGGAGGTCTACGATGAGGAGGAGGAGTACGACGACGACTACGCCAACTGAGTGTCACTGGTCAACTGCTTTGTGGGAATGCGCCCGGTTGTGACGAGGGTCGACGCGAACCACGAGCTTCTGCTGTATCATAGTTAATTTCGTTCTGCGTGACGATGGTTGCAGACTTGGTCATGTGACCATCATTTATGTAAGTCTTGTACTAATCGAGTTGGATGATGTAACTTTGTATACCATGTTGGTTATGTGATCGTGATGCACTGATCATCGGGATTGTGATCTGTTTACATAACGTGGGCACCTCGGACTGGTAGTCTGAGGTGTCCTCACAGACTTGGTATCAGAGCCATCGTTGACCTTAGGAGACCTTAGTTAGCATGGACGTTAGTTAGGAAAGGAATTTTTTTGTTAAAAATATATTACTACCAAAATATATTTTTATCTAGGAAAGTCCAAAAATGGCTTTCATTCTTCTCACCTCCTTAAACATTTCAAAGTCTTACCCCTCTATTTTAAGATTTTCCAAGGATTTCTCTACCCCCTCTTACACGTTCAAGACCAAGAGTATACTTGACGATGAACCCAAGTGAGACCTAATTAGCTAGCACCCACAAGAAGAAGCTTCCATCACAAATACTCAACATTTGACATCAAGGTGATTGATCTGCAAATACCAAAATTGTCAAAGTCAACAAAGCAAGAGACCTCCGAAGACCTCAGCTCAACATCAACAATTATACTCAAGTTGCAACTTCGACCACCTCAATTCTCCAGCTGAAGCCGAAGGCAACAAAATTAACATTTCGGCAACCAAGTTTAACCAAGGCACATAGGAAAAACATACGATAGGAACTTTGGTTGTAGTACCCGATTGCCACGAGTATTAGGTGTCCATTGGTACTAAAGTTACCTTGTGTGTTGTTGGTTTGCGAGTTCTCTGCTTGTGTGTTGCTCCTCCTGTGTGTTTCGCAAATCGCGCTCTGTCAACAAACCCCTAGTGCCTACTTGGTAAAGAAATCAGGTATCCTGACCGTGGTAGTCTTGTTGTGCTTTTAAATCTTGTTTTAACTACCTCTACAAGTTTTGTTTAACTCGATTCCGGCAACCACAATTCCCCAGACGGAAATGTCAAGGGCGCGCACCTACATTGGTCCCGGTTTTGAAGCAACGCAAAGTCCTCTGCTCCATCAAATCGAAGTCACCCCAGGAACCCACTAGATACCCGTTGAAAGGGAGGAGTTCCATACGTCTAAAGATCTGCCAAAAAAATGTGAGATCTTGGCTCAGGGCTTAACAGGATTGATAGAATACTCATATCAATAAGTTGCAACTTCTTTTCCGGAAGCTCATCTGGAAGGAACTCCGAGGTTAAGCGTGCTTGGCCTAGAGCACTCCAAGGATGGGTGACCGACCGGGAACTGGTTCCCGAGTGCGCACGAGTGAGGACAAAGTGCGCAGAAAAGACTAGTGTTGATCTGTGGGGCCAGTCTAGAGATCCTAGAGAGCTGCCAGGGGTGACAGGCCCGGCCCGGGGGTGGCCGGGGTGTTACAATTTGGTATCAGAGCCGACCCTCGCGGCAACACGGGCGTGTGCGGGTCAGGGGCGCGGACATGTGGAGCATGTGCCGGCACTGGGCACACAGACGTGTACCAAGGGGGGGAGTTCTTGGACTGGAGGTTGACCGACGAGGGTGTCGGTCTTCTAAGGGGGGAAGGATGTGAGATCTTGGCTCAGGGCTTAACAGGATTGATAGAATACTCATATCAATTAGTTGCAACTTCTTTTCCGGAAGCTCATCTGGAAGGAACTCCGAGGTTAAGCGTGCTTGGCCCGGAGCACTCCAAGGATGGGTGACCGACCGGGAACTGGTTCCCGGGTGCGCATGAGTGAGGACAAAGTGCGCAGAAAAGACTAGTGTTGATATGTGGGGCCAGTCTAGAGATCCTAGAGAGCTGCCAGGGGTGACAGGCCCGGCCCGGGGGTGGCCGGGGTGTTTCAGAAAATTAGTGAGGACATCATCAAAGTAAGAGGACCGGACGCCAAGGCTATAGAAAAACGCTGGTGTTACACTTGTAAGGAACGCGGACATCAGAGCTGGAAGTGCCCCTTAGGTACACCATAAAGACAAAACCACCAAGACCACCACAAGGAAAGGCTTGTAGTCGGTGCGAAGGGGTGGACATCAGGCGAGCCAATGCCCCGACAGCTGCCCACTGATGACCCACAAGTATAGGGGATCGCAACAGTCTTCGAGGGAAGTAAAACCCAAATTTATTGATTCGACACAAGGGGAGCCAAAGAATAAATATAAGCCTTAACAGATGAATTGTCAGTTCAGCTGCACCTGAAAGTAGACTTCCTGACACAGATTATCAGTAGCAACGGTGATATAACAGCAGTAGTAACAAAGTAATAGCAGCAACAGTGTAACAAAGACAGCAGCAGTAATTTCAGTAAACAACAGGATTAAAAGTACTGTAGGCATAGGGACGGATGTACGGGCGTTGCATGGATAAGAGCGCTCATGTAATAATCATAACTCAGGGCATTTGCAGGTAAACAATTATAAAAGCATCCTAGTACTAGTCAAACATAGGCATGTGTTCCGTATATAGTCGTACGTGCTCGCAATGAGAAACTTGCACAACATCTACTGTCCTGCCAGCCCGTTTGCAGCGGGGCCTCAAGGGAAACTACTGGCAATTAAGGTACTCCTTTTAATAAAGTACCGGAGCAATGCATTAACACTCCGTGAACACACGTAATCCTCAAGTCAAAGCCATCCCCTCCAGTTATCCCGGTTGCTGTCACTCCGGGGCCTCGGGTTCCGGACAATAACAGGTGAAAACAACTTGCAGATATGATCTAAAACATAATTATTCTCATGCATCAACAACATGTTCAGATCTGAGATCATGGCACTCGGGCCCTAGTGGCAAGCATTAAGCACAACAAGTTGCAACAATGATAAATAGCACTAACAATGGATACTAGGCACCATGCCCTAACAATCTGGCAACTTATTACATGAACAATCTCATCCAATCCCTACCATCCCCTCAGCCTACAGCAGGGAACTACTCACACATGGATGGGGGAATCATTGATGGTTGATGGAGAGGCGGTGGTGATGACGATGGTGATGATCTCCTCCGAATCCCCGTCCCGGCAGGGTGCCAGAACGGAACTTCTGATCCCCGGAATAGAGATCGCGGCGGCGGCGGAGCGTGGATGTGTTTCGCGAAATATGGTCGAACCCCCCTCGATATTTAGGTCAAGGGCAATATATAGTCCAAAGGGGAGCGTCGGGGGCGACCGAGGTGGCCACGCCACACTTGGGCGCGGCCCCACCCCCAGCCGCGCCCAGCTATGGCGTGGCTGCCTGGTGTGGCCTCTCCGACTCCCCTTCTGGCTCCGTGGGTCTTCCGGTGAAATATGACGATCGCAATTGTTTTCGGAGTTTTTCTCGAAAGTTGACTTTTCTGCACAAAAAGAAGACACCAGGGCAATTCTGCTGAAAACAGCGTTAGTCCATGTTAGTTGCATCCAAATCATACAAGTTAGAGGTAAAACAACAGCAAAAGTGTTCGGAAAAGTAGATACGTTTTGGACGTATCAACTCCCCCAAGCTTAGCTTATTGCTTGTCCTCAAGCAATTCAGTTGACAAACTGAACGCGATAAAGAAACTTTTACGAACACAATTGCTTCATATGATGTATACATACTTGAATTATGATTATACTTACTAGCTCATGATAGGAGATATGCATAAGATAAAAGCTTGATAAATATGCAGCCATGAAAAGATTCTAACATACTAAAGGTAAACAACATGGCATAAAACTAAGTGCAGGATTGCAATGTTCGTAATTGGGTATGGCAAAGTGGTATCTCGCTTGCCCGAATGTGTGCAGCAAAACATAAATGCCCAGGCACCTCTGAAGTTTACAGGCAGACTAGAAATAAAGCTTATCAAAGATAAAAGCATCAAGCTATGTCACTACTAACCTATTCTGGGACAAGCACATTTCACTAAGAATGACAGTCATGCTCTCAAAGAAGTGCTTTAAAGAAGGATGGTGACTCAACATTAAAATAAAAGATAGGCCCTTCGCAGAGGGAAGCAGGGATTAAATCGTGTGCTAGAGCTTGTTAGTTCCCGAAGGCATATAAAGAGTGTAAAAATAATATTTTGAGAAGTGGTTGCAAGTGTCAACAAATCCGCGATAGAGTTCTTGTCATCTTCCATAACTAACCAACTTTTAGAGCGGTTCCGAAAATTCATATAGTTTGCATTATATCATGCTTACAGATTTTTGACACTCCTCCCAACCTTTTCTTCCACAAACCATGGCTAACCGAATCCTCGGGTGCCGACCAACAATCACCGTGGAGGAGTGTCTATTTTAATATTAAATGATAGGTGGACTAACCAGCTCTTTTGCAAAAATAAAAGTGGACAAGCAGATGAAGCTACTTGTCCTTGGAAATCATTTAGCATGGAAGATGACAAGTTATACTACCACATCCTTATGAGCTACACGCAGTGACACAAAAAGGGATTGTACAATTTTGAATAGTTAAAGATAGCACACGAAGAAATTTACTTGGAATGGTTTAAAACCATGCATAGGAATTTATAGTGGACTCTTTGGAATAACTTGGTTTTCAGGATTTTGGATGCACAAGCAGCATTCCCGCTTAGTACAGGTGAAGGCTAGCAATAGACGGGGAAGCGACAACAAGAGAGCACAACTGTCATAATCATACTTGCGACAGAATAAAATTAGCAGTGGCATAAAAGCGATACAGAAACTCTGAGTCACAATAGATCGTCGAGGCTTGACTTTTGTTTTGAGTCATAAACATGTGTAAGCATGTGCCAAGTCGAATCAAGTAAAACATTCAGAGGAGGATACCACACTACAATACCACTCTACGAATAAAACAATGCATGCAAATAACTATATGACATATGGTGCACCTTCAGGAGATTAGGATTAATCATGAGAAAACATGGCTATCAAGCATTCATCAAGTAACATAGCCCATACCATAACTACTAAGCGCAATCATATGGACAGGTATGTGTACAAAAATGAAAACAAATACGGTTCATACCAGCCTCTCACCACATCAAGTTGTCGAATATCGTCATTATTGCCCTTCGCTCGCATGACTTGAATGATATAAAATGAAAACCAAACTCCAGGTGGAGTCACAGACGGCTGTTGAATCTGAAAAGAACTATACAAAACCAAGAAGAACAACAAATATTGTTGGTGTTTTCGAATTTTAAAACAAAGCAAGGAAGAAGCAAATAAAAAGGAAAATATTTTTGGGTTTTTTGAATATCAACTCGAAAATCAAAAAGACAAAATAAAACTACAACTCGAATTACTAAAATAAAAGCATAGAGAAACAACGAAAATATTTTTGGTATTTTTGGGTTTTGAGAAAATAAACACCACAAGCAAGAACAAATAAAAGAAAGCGAAATATGGATATACAAAGAACTGACATGGAGCGAATATAGAAATGAGCGAACTGTCAGTATACGCGTACCTCCCCCAAGCTTAGGCTTTTGGCCTAATTGGGAGACAATCATCGGTGCTGATAATAGCTCCAGGACGGTGCATCGTCCCTGGCGTGTTCGTAAGAACCACTCTGTAAAGCGGGGAAGGTTCCGCTTGCATAGTCAAACTGGTATGAGGAGCTCGCCCCCTCATCATGCGGCTCAGGCCGCTCCTCCTCCGGCTCGGCCCGGGGTTCATGCTCCCTCATGTATGCATCCAAGTCTTCTTCCGAGAATGCCCAATTTTCCCTGCCATCCAGGTTAAACAAAACAGGTGCAGGCAAACAAACCAATCGCTCGGAAGTCTTAGATGCAATCCTAGATTTAGTAACAAATACTAAATTATAAGTCAAATTATCGAGAGTAGCCCAGCTAGGAACAGAATGATTCCTGATCATGGAATTAATCTAAGCATAGAACAAGCATGCAAGCTCACTTAACCAGCAACATACAGCAGCAAAATACTCTAGAAATACAACACTAAACAAAATTCTACTTGGATAATCGAAGGAGTCACATACCGGTGAGTAAACAAGCAAAGTTTCAGCAACTGAAATGGGCTGAGCAAGTAGATCGAAAAATTCGAGCTCAAGAGCAGCAGGAACACGAGTTTGAACAATGGATATGAGTTTGGTCGGGAGAGAGAAAGAAAGGGGAGGAATCTCACCTTGTGGAGGCTCAGGTGGGACCCACGCCACAGGGGGCGCGGCCTCCACCCCTGCCGCGCCGAGCTATGGCGTGGCAGCGTGGTGGGTCCCCCTGGTCAGCCCCAGGTACTACCACGTTGCATTTTTCAAAATAGGAATTTACGTAAAATTTTCAGATTTTTCTGACAACTTTCAATTTCGAGCAAAAACTGGGCACTTAAAATTCTAAATAGCAGCTAAGCAAAATTTTAACCACACTAAACATCATTCTAAAAATTTATAAAGACAGCAATATAACAGAAGGTATAACAGATGAGAAAGAGAGAATGTGGTTTAACAATTTTATGCAACTAAAATGTATTTGTCAACAAGGTTGATCAAGTCTTGCCACCAAATATATTTTATTTGACATAAAAGAATTAAACTACATGATACCATTATGTTACCTTATATTGAATAGATATTGTCCCAACCATAATACTTTCATATCCTTCATGGTGGTCATAAATAGGACAATCAATACTTCCAACTTTGATAGTTTTATAACTTGCAATTGAGCTCACTCCACATAATACATTTTGCTTCTTGGGAAAATAAACAGTATGCTCTTTGTCATTGACATTAAAAGTAACTTTCCCTTTATTGCAATCAATAACAGCTCCTGCAGTATTAAGAAAAGGTCTACCAAGAATAATGGACATATTATCATCTTCAGGCATATCCAACACAACAAAGTCAGTCAAAATCAAACAGTTGGTAGTAACTTGAACAGGAACATTTTCACATATACCAACAGGAACAGCAGTAGATTTATCAGCCATTTGCAAAGATATATCAGTTGGTATCAATTTATCTAAATAAAGTCTCTTATAAAGAGAGAAAGGCATCACACTTACTCCAGCTCCAAGATCACAAAGTGCAGTTCTAACATAATTATTTTTAATAGAGCAAGGAATAGTTGGTATACCTGGATCTCCAAGTTTCTTTGGAACCTTACCATTGAAAGAGTAATTAGCAAGCATGGTGGAAATCTCCTCATTAGGAATTTTCCTCTTGTTAGAAACAATATCCTTCATGTATTTCGAATAAGGAGGCAGCTTAATAGCATCAGTCAAAGGAATTTGCAAAAACAAAGGTTTCATCCACTCACAAAACTTGTTGTAGTGTTCTTCTTCCTTGGATTTATGTTTCTTATTAGGAAAAGGCATTGATTTTTGCACCCAAGGTTCTCTTTCTTTACCATGTTTCTTAGCTACAAAATCCTCTTTAGTGCAATTTTTATTTTCAGTGTCACTATCAGAATCGCTCTCAACCTCTTCATTATTATTAGCATTGTTTCTATCATTATCATTAACAGGTTCATTACCATTTTCAGTTTCAGCATCAGACACAGATATACTATTAGGATCACTAGCAGGTTCTTTTTCCTTAATAGTTTCAGAAGACTCTACAGCAGGTTTATGTTTCTTCTTCTTTTTCTTAGAAGGAGAGCTGGGCCTTTCAGCTAATTGAGAATCTTGTTCAATTCTTTTAGGATGTCCCTCAGGATACAAAGGATCTTGAGTGGAAGCTCCACTCCTAGTTGCTATTCCAAAAGCATGTTTTCCATTACTATTAGAATTTTTAGCTAGCAAGTCTTTTTGTACTTTAGTAATTTGCTCCATTTGAGTTTGAACCATACTAAGATGTTTAACTAGACCTTTAATGTCATTTACAGTTCTTACCAAAACATCTTGCAAATTACTAATAATACGAGAATTTTCTAACAGATGATTTTCTACTCTCATATTAAAATGCTCCTGCTTAACAATAAAATTATCAAGTTCATCTAAGCATTGATCAGGAGGCTTACCATAAGGAATATCACCAGCATCGAAATATTGTAGAGAGTGTACCTCAATTGAAGGTGGAGGAGTCGGCTTACATAAGTCTTCTATTGGAGGTAAATTTTTAACATCTTCAGATTTAATACCCCTCTCCTTGAGAGTCCTCTTGGCTTCTCTCATTCCTTCATTATCAAGTTCAATAACACCTCTCTTTCTTGGTGTAGGCACTGGCGCAGGCTCTGGTGTGGGAGTGGGTTCAGCTATAACCCAATCTTCATAATTTTGGCTAATCTTAGCCATTAATTCCTCAGCTTCATCTGGAGTTCGTTTCCTGAAAACACAACCAGCACAACTATCCAGGAATGTCCTAGATTCATCGGTTAGTCCGTTATAAAATATATCAAGAAGTTCATTTTTAGGTATATCATGTCCAGGTCGAACTCTAAGCAAATAACAAAACCTTGACCAAGTTTCAGAAATATTTTCTTCCTGCAATTGCTTGAAGTTAAAAATTCTCTGCAAAGCAACATGTTGAACACTAGCAGGATAATATTTATGGAAGAAAACATCAACCAATCCTAAAGGATTTTTAATACAACCGGGAGACAAATTACCAAACCAAGCTTTAGCATCGCCTTTCAGAGAGAAAGGAAAAATTTTGGTAACAAAATAGGTGCGCAATTTAATATCATCAGAGAACAAACTACTTAAAGTAGATAACTTGTTCATATGTTCCATAGCACTTTCATCTTCAGCACCACAAAAAGGATCTTTCTCTACCACCGATATAAAGGACAAATCCACAGAAAAGTCATAATCCTTATCAGTTATACGAATAGGAGATGTTGCAAACTCAGGATCAGCAGACAATTTGTAGCTAACAGTGTGTTTTTTCAGAAAATCCATTATAGTGGCAGAATCAGCAGAAGAGTCAAGATTCCTGCATTTTTCAGCAAAAGCTTCATCTACTTCTATATAATCTTCCTCGGGGTCATCATCATCGATGAATTCCCTCGACTCAGGAGAAGCAACAGGTGTGACAACATTTTCATTAGGCATTTCAGAATTTTCAATAAGTCTAGACCTAGCAATCGTAGCATCTAGAAAAGGACCTAACGAACCAGTTTCACTAAGCACAGTAGAAGCATCATCAAATTCATCAGAAACAGTTTCAGATTCAGTAGTGCCAACACGCGAAGCAGGTGCGTGTGGCGGTGTAACCAGTTGATTAATAACAGATGGTGAATCAAGAGCAGCAGCGGAGTTCAGAGCCGTACCTTTCCTTGTAGTGGATGGCAGAATAGCCACCTTCTTGTCATGAGTTTTCCCCATGATAAATGGATTGCAGCAAAGGATATCACTTCCAGATGAACTTATAAATAAAGCTATGCTCCCCGGCAACGGCGCCAGAAAATAGTCTTGATGACCCACAAGTATAGGGGATCGCAACAGTCTTCGAGGGAAGTAAAACCCAAATTTATTGATTCGACACAAGGGGAGCCAAAGAATAAATATAAGCCTTAACAGATGAATTGTCAGTTCAGCTGCACCTGAAAGTAGACTTCCTCGACACAGATTATCAGTAGCAACGGTGATATAACAGCAGTAGTAACAAAGTAATAGCAGCAACAGTGTAACAAAGACAGCAGCAGTAATTTCAGTAAACAGCAGGATTAAAAGTACTGTAGGCATAGGGACGGATGTACGGGCGTTGCATGGATAAGAGCGCTCATGTAATAATCATAACTCAGGGCATTTG
This sequence comes from Poa pratensis, assembly GCA_947311845.1. Classification (NCBI taxonomy): domain Eukaryota; kingdom Viridiplantae; phylum Streptophyta; class Magnoliopsida; order Poales; family Poaceae; genus Poa; species Poa pratensis. Next base: position 39,926,702 of record CAMZMU010000092.1, on the reverse strand, counting down.
CAGGTAAACAATTATAAAAGCATCCTAGTACTAGTCAAACATAGGCATGTGTTCCGTATATAGTCGTACGTGCTCGCAATGAGAAACTTGCACAACATCTACTGTCCTGCCAGCCCGTTTGCAGCGGGGCCTCAAGGGAAACTACTGGCAATTAAGGTACTCCTTTTAATAAAGTACCGGAGCAATGCATTAACACTCCGTGAACACACGTAATCCTCAAGTCAAAGCCATCCCCTCCAGTTATCCCGGTTGCTGTCACTCCGGGGCCTCGGGTTCCGGACAATAACAGGTGAAAACAACTTGCAGATATGATCTAAAACATAATTATTCTCATGCATCAACAACATGTTCAGATCTGAGATCATGGCACTCGGGCCCTAGTGGCAAGCATTAAGCACAACAAGTTGCAACAATGATAAATAGCACTAACAATGGATACTAGGCACCATGCCCTAACAATCTGGCAACTTATTACATGAACAATCTCATCCAATCCCTACCATCCCCTCAGCCTACAGCAGGGAACTACTCACACATGGATGGGGGAATCATTGATGGTTGATGGAGAGGCGGTGGTGATGACGATGGTGATGATCTCCTCCGAATCCCCGTCCCGGCAGGGTGCCAGAACGGAACTTCTGATCCCCGGAATAGAGATCGCGGCGGCGGCGGAGCGTGGATGTGTTTCGCGAAATATGGTCGAACCCCCCTCGATATTTAGGTCAAGGGCAATATATAGTCCAAAGGGGAGCGTCGGGGGGCGACCGAGGTGGCCACGCCACACTTGGGCGCGGCCCCACCCCCAGCCGCGCCCAGCTATGGCGTGGCTGCCTGGTGTGGCCTCTCCGACTCCCCTTCTGGCTCCGTGGGTCTTCCGGTGAAATATGACGATCGCAATTGTTTTCGGAGTTTTTCTCGAAAGTTGACTTTTCTGCACAAAAAGAAGACACCAGGGCAATTCTGCTGAAAACAGCGTTAGTCCATGTTAGTTGCATCCAAATCATACAAGTTAGAGGTAAAACAACAGCAAAAGTGTTCGGAAAAGTAGATACGTTTTGGACGTATCACCCACATGGTTTCAATGCACATCCACTTGGCAAGTGCCCAGCCGCTAGCGTCACTTGCTACCTATGTGAAGGAAATGATCACGTTCCGGCCAAGTGTCCTATGGAGTTCATAGTAGAAGCAGTAAGTGATGCCCATGGGAAGATTGCTCAAGACGCCATCCACGCCTCGAGAAAGACGTCCACCAGAGCATCTAGCCCATGTCAGAATTCGAAGCGCCGGAAGGGTAGAAACCACAAGGAGCCAACACCACCCTTAGAAACATATCACAAGTTGTGCCTACGATCTGGAAGAACCATTCTCAGGAAGAAGTCTGTTAGAAATGCTCCCCACCCAGCAGAGTTCAATCCGGCACCTCGAGCCATGGTGACTTCTAGGCAGACTCCTAGAAGAAGTATGGGTCCTATTTAGTGAGCAGTATTTGGGTTCAATGTAAGATCCTTCATTTTTAATAAAGTTTTTTTTAGGCTCTTAAAGAAGAGAGATACTAACATGTCCAACATGAGTCTCACACCATAATTAATAGGTGAAGAAATACTACACCAGTGATCATATCTAACTTAAGAATGACAACTGACCTAAGTAACCGTGATAGTACTACCTTATAACTCAGGGCTGCATGCCTTGACAAGAAACGAGGACGTAAGGAGACTCAATTCGGATTTGTAACCAGAGGAACTCGAGGAGTGTATAAGAGTTGCTATGAAGATTCGAGCTCAGAGACCGATGGTAATGATAAGTTCAGAGAGGATCATGCACCTACCCGCTTGACGAGCAGTTAGTGGCACTTAATTCCCTTGCGCTAACTTTGCTAGGTTTAACCCACCCAAATTTGTCCCGTGAAATAAAACCAGAAAAACCTCGACTAATCCCTACCTATCACCGCAAACTTGGGAAAAATGGAGGAGAACCCTAGCCTGCCGCTAGTTTTCTAAAGAATATATGAGGCCTCAAGCACAAGACTCATCCAATGGAGATCACCGTCAACAAAACCTGAGGAAGACCCGCATCAAAGAATCACCTATGGGGCCAATCATCTTAGCTGATAGTATCTCGACTGATAAAAGCAAGAACGAAGTGCTCGCATGGAAACAGTTGGCGTGAAGATTCTTCACTAACTTCCTTTAGGCTAATTAAGCATATGACGTTTGGATTTTCGTCAAGCAGCAGACCAAACCCCTATCCCAGGGCCCTCGAATTAACTTTTAGACTCCTCAGGAAGCTCGATACCCTAGACTGTACTTCTTAAGATTCTTACCAAAGTTTTGTGAAGCCCAAGAACCAAGGAAGTCAACAATGAAGTTCCTCCTACCTAGAAGAATCAAACGACGGAAGCACCTGCTGTGGACCACGTCAACCACCAAGCAAGTCCAGACGCACTTAGAAATTTATAACATCCATCTACTGACAAGAACCTGGAGGGAGTCAAGTACTCAGGCTGGACGCATCCTGAAAGCAACACGTCCCCATCTATGTCCCTCGTAAGGGGAAAATATCAGGAAGTGATATCTGCACCAACCCCCAAGCACCGAGGAATGACACCCAAGACGAATATCGTCAAGCCACTCAACAAGAATAATGCCTCCAAGTCAACCCCAGATGCAACCTTCAACCCGACCATTCAAAATCCCTTTTTAAGGGGGGAAGATATACGCTAGTTTTATTAGTGAGTTTTGGCAAACGATCCTTTACGCCCTAACTCTGGAGTATTTGAAGTCAACTCGACAAGAATGTTGATCAACATTGACCTTCATGACAGTACCTTCAGCAGAGACTAAAAGCCTTCCGGAAGAAATCCGATGACGTATCGCCAAGGAGACCTCAGTAGAGAATCAACAGCCTCGGAAGATGAAGGAGCAAGAAACCCACTAACCTTGCACTCTTTTAGTACCCGCATAGGAATCTCGGGACGAGATTCTTTTAGGGGGGAAGGTCTGTAACGCCCCAATTTTGGGAAGCTAGAAAAACACAGTTTTTAGAGAGCCAAAAATCAGGGTCAACAAAAACTTTTTGAAATGCTTCACTAATGCTGGTGTTTCACTTCTGATTTCTCTGCTTGACCTTGTCTGCTTTGTTGTCAGAGTTAACAACCACTGAAACACTAACCTTTGAGCTCAACTAATTTAACATATCATTTAATTTTGGTGATCATGTCATGATAAGAAGAATTATCCATACATCTTCTCCAATTTTATTTTGGCCAACCTTTTTTTTCAAAGATGTCTTGATTTTAGCAACAACCCAAAAACCCACAGTTCAAGAAAGTAAAGTATTTCCAAAACTACATGTTAACAAACTATTGAGGTCTATATAATATCTGCTACCAATTTCCAACTCAGTTATTTTGCAAGTATCAACATCCTTTTTCCAAAAGGTCCTATTTTCAACACCTTTTGAAAATGATACAAGTGGGAGATATATTACTCCTATATTTCTCTTTTATCAAACCTTTTGAATCTATAAAGTTATGAGTTGAGATACTTTTGAATAACATCTTGTCATGATAATGTGTGAGCACTACATCACCTAATCAAATAAATAAGGTTTAAGCAAATTTGGTGATTGATACTTGTTTGTGCTTGATCACCATCTCACCAACTCTTTGAGTGTTTTTTTATTGGTTGTTATATTCTTTTGCTTGATTTTTTTATTTTGTTGAATTGTTTGATTTGTGTTGACTTTCTTGTGTTAAATATGGTTATCAACTATTTTCCAAAAAGGCTAGATTTGGTTATTAAAATACTTTGTGAACAAAAGTGTTTCCTAAAATCTTAAGAAAAATCCCTGGCATGCTCATGGTCATGTGTGACCTAAATGAGCATCACTAACATCTCTTATAATTCAAAATCTTGAAGGAACTTGGCAAAAACCTTCCCTGGATCTATCTTCATGTTTATTAAAACATAGCAAATCTAGTACCACACATTAAGAAATTCATGAACAATTCTTGGCTTGCATTTCATCCAAGTTGATCCTTGTCATCCCTGTTTTCAAAACCTACTTTTGGTTTTAAGTTAACCCCTTGTTTGATCACAAAACCATCTAGGGTTTTACTGCTACTCAAATCAGTGACCTTTGGTCATGTTAAAAGATACCATCTTGCACACCTCCACCTAAGCATTTCTAATTTCATCTCTGCAATGCACCTTCACCATTATCTTCTCCATCATCTGCTCTTGCTTGATGGTGCTTTGTTTGCCAAAATTGAGCATTGGTGTGCTTAGTGCTTGATTGCAAAGTTGACATCATGTTAACTTTCGGTACAATCTTTTCTTAATAAAATTTCACTAAAACTCACTTAACACTCTCACCTCTCTCTCTCAGACGGGCAGACCATCTCCACCCCACCCTGGCCCCACCTGTCATGCTCTCCTTTGCCAGCTTGGCCACTCACCTCACCCCTTCTTCCACCGTGGCCAATGGAGGCTCACTCCCCTCTCTTCTCACTGGCCAGGACACGCCTCCCCGACCACTCCCTCTCTGTCCCCCTCTCCACCGCCCACCTGAGCCAATAGGAGAGCTCCAAGCTCCCCCTTCCCCCCCCACACCCGAGAAAACCCTAAGAAGGGTCTGAGCTCATCCCTCACTCTCTCGTGCGCCTCTCGGTCCCATTTCTCTCCCAGAGCACGCACACACACCCCCCTACCCTCCCACGAAGCCGAGCATCCTCCCGAGCCTTCTGCTCCACGTGAGAAGCAGGTTGAGCTTCGGCTGCCGTCGGCGTCGAGCTGCTCTAGCCGATGCGTCTCTCCTCCTTTCTTCGCCATTGTTGGCTTCCTGAGCACGAGAGGTCAAGGCCTATCTCACCATGCTCTTCTCTTCCCTTCTAGGTACTCGAGCACGCCGTCTCGTCTCCGACCCGAAGAACTCACCGCCGTCATCGCCATGGACACCGACAAGATCTCCGGCACTTGAGGACACCGCCGAGCACGCCATCAACTCCCCTCTCACCTCCGACCTCTCCCTCGCATCCTCGCCGCCCCTAGGTGAGCTCTCCGGTGAGCTTGCCTTCTCTCTCTCTCTCTCTGCGCGACCACGGCCGCGTCGCGCTGAAGACGATGGTCGAGAGCCGTCGATCTCCAGATCGACGGCCGCGTTTGAACGCCGCTCGGGTGTTGACCGTTTTCGTCGCCGCACTCGTGGGAGGCCGAGTGGGCCAGCTTCGGCCTCGCCACGGCCCAAATCTAGGTAGTCCACGGCCAGATCTGGCCCAGCACGGCCCCTTTCATTTTTTTCCAGATCTTTTTCTATTTCCTGTTTCTGTTAGATTTGCATGTTTAGTTTAATTGATTTGTGGTAGATCGGTTAGTGTAATTACATTAGAGTAATTTTTGTAGTGTTCCTGTGTGTTTGCTTTAACATGCAGAAGCAAGTTTGCTAAAAAATAATTAGTATATTTTGCATGGCATTAAATCTTGTGAAATGTGTGCTTTCTAGTGTTTTATTTTCAGCAGGGGCTAGAAGTATCCAAAACTAGTGAATCCAACTTTGTTGGAAAGCTCTTGGGATAAGCTTTCACTGGAAATTTACCCCATAGTTGTTTGATGTCTAGATTTATAGTTGTTGTTGTTTGAAAATATTGGCAGTGAGCAATTTGTGCAATTTTCATATTTTCCCTGATTTTTGTTTTGGAGCAAATACAAATGTGGTAGCTTGTGTTAGTGGCAGAGAGTGATACCTAGAGTTTCACTATTTTTAGGCTTGTAAAACTCCCTGTGTGAATTATTTGGTGGAAATATAATTTCTGCCATTATTTCCTTTAGTTAAATTTTGATGTTTCTTTTGTTCTACATGTGTGTATTAGTTAGTGAGTAGCATCTGTGTCACCCCTGGTTTGTAGGTGTAGTTTAGTTAGCTAACTTTTGTCTGAAGTAGTTCCTTGTGGTTGGATGTTGGTTGTCACTTGTTGGCTTGTTTACTTTAGATTGTTGTCAACCCGCGTTCGTAGTATTGACGGTAGTCCGTTTACTTTTCCGGTACTTTAGGACCGCAAGAGGAGGAGCTATACGTGGGAGCTGAACCGGTGTACGAGGAAGAACAAGACCCGGGACACTTTGCTGAGCAAGGCAAGCCACCTCAACACCCTATGGAACTCCTACTATTTGTACAAAGCTTGTTTTACTTTCAAAATAAAATGATGCATGTTTTATCTTTTATGTGGCAATTTGCCACCCCCAAAAATTATTTTCCACAACTTGTTGTTTGGCCAACGATATATCTACTAGTATATAATAGGTTTTATGAAAATAAGACTTCACTTGAGAAGCCTTCTACTGTAGGCGCTATCAAGAAAATTATATTTTCTAGTAGTGTATCTGTATACCCTCATCTCAAAACTTTAGGATGGGAACCTGTTTTTAGCAAAATGTATTCAGAAGGAAAAACCCGAGTTGCTGGGAGCAGTCGGCGAGAAAGTGTTTTCTAAAAACCTGAGTTGCTGGGAGCAATCGGAGAGTTTACAAAAACCCGAGTTGTTGGGAGCATTCGGAGAGAGTTTACAAAAACCCGAACTGCTGGGAGCAGTCGGGGGTGGAGAGGTTTTTGAAAAACAAAGTACTGCCCTAGCGGCCGCCCGAACAATTAACCCGTACAACCACATTACCTCAAAATGGGCACGGGGCTTAGCGGAAGCTTGTTGGTGTTAGTATTCGAATACTCCTCAATTGGCTAGAAGGAGTTAGAGTCCCCGTAACCGAATGCTGCAAGGGAATGGGCATACAAAGTGTGGACTGCGTGTGCCACCCGGAAGCAACGGTGGGTCTCCTGTCATGGCGATGTGATACTAGGGGAAACCGGATCGATACGGCTAGCTCACTCGGTGCCGGGGAGAACAAACCCACTCGAAGAGGATATTCTTATGCTAGCGCTGACATAGTGGAAGTTAGGATCGGCCGTCTGATGTGTGCATGTTGTCTCTGTACAGTCCGTGGTTGATCCACGGCAGACCATCCGAATCTTGTGGTGAAAGTGTACCACCTCTGCAGAGTGTAAATCTATTCGAATAGCCGAGTCCTCGGTCATGGACGGTTGGAAAGGCCACCGATCTAGGCGTATGGGCACTTTTATGTTTTAAAAAGAAACTGTTTCGGCAAAGAAAAAGGAGGCATCAAGGAGGTACCTGGGAGGTACGGATTTTGGGAGATGTCGTGGTGGGAACACGCAGATGCCTAGGGTAGGCTTATTCTGGGGCCGAACGTACGCTTGAGGATTCGGGGAGGGATTGCGTGCTACGAAGCACACATGAACAAACAGACGAACACAAGGATTTACCCTGCTTCGGGGCTCTCGTGAGGAGATAAAACCCCTACTGCAGCATCTAGCCTACTCTGGTGTATTTCCCTCTGTATACGCAGTTTGTACAAATGCTCCTCGAGCTGGATGCCTCTAATCACTGCTAAATGAGTTGCTAATCTCCGGAGAGTAGAGCTCCCGCGGGGGGAAATGAGCCCAGGGCCTCGTGCGCGGCTGCCTCCATCTCCTCCCCCTGGTGCTCTTTATATAGAGAGAGCCCAGGGGACATGCAGGGGACAAGGGGACACAAAGCACTGTACACTTTACACTGTAGCTGACATGACCACTGGGGTCTTGTCACACTGTTCACGCGTCAGGACTTGTACTGTTGTCACATCAGTGGCACTGTAGCCACGCTGCCTGTGTACTCGGTTTGTCTTCTAGCTCATGTCCAGGAACCTCCTGGCAGAGGTATCTTGTACTTGACGAGGCTGGGGATGTCAGCGTAGAGGTAGCAGCCGAGGTATGAGCAACGATCCGCTCCCAGTGGCTGCAACCGAGGTGTGGAGCTCCACCGAGCTGGAGCAGCCTCGGACCAGCTGAGGTGTCTCGGTCTTGGTAGCGATCGAAGGATGCCTCGGTACTTGTCTCGGTCGAGGCTGGCGATCGGAGTTGTGCCGGTCTGGCACACCTCGACCGAAGTAGCGATGACGCGAGGCGACCACGCCGGCCTGCTGGCGCGGGAGACGGACCGAGGCTTCGAGGCTGGAGAGCACGGCCTACTCCGTGGTGCGGCGAAGCCAGCCCGTCCGAGGCGAGCACGGCCTGCTCCGGTGCGCAGGAGAGGCCCAGTCCGAGGTAAGAGCTGTTCGGCCCAACCGAGGTGTGGCTGCCTCTGCCTGCCGGGTGTGGAGTGGCCCGCCGAAGTGTGCAGCGGCCCACCGAGGCTGGGGAACCTCGGATTGCCCAGCGCGGTGGAAACTCGGCCCGACCGAGTTTGGGCAGTCTTGGCTCACCCGAGCTGGAGGAGACCTCGGGCCTCCGAGGAAATGCAAAGCCTCGGCCCAGTACGAGGTATTCTGGCCTGGATCTCTCCCATTTCGGCCCAGGTTACCTTCTTTGCCTTTTTCTTTATCCTTTGTCTATTTACTTCCTGTTTTACCTTGTTTATCCACTCAACCACCACATAACTTTGGGGTACCCGGGGATTACATCCCCGACATTAGTCCCCGAGGCTGCGGGGGACTCGCAGAGTCGCACGTAGACTTACAAAAATAAATGCCACCATCGAAACCTCCATGTACACGACCTCCTGCGTGTATGGGCGCCATAGTAATTCAGTCGTCTTTGCCATGCCCTCCAGGCCAACAACGACATCCGGTTGACCGAGCTCACCCGAATCAACAACGAGATGGACAATTTGTACCGGAAATATATTGCCTGCATGGTTACCATTATATGCCGGTTCTTAGCCCTCCTGGCTTTTACCGAACTCGGATGCCACCAGCGTCGGCTAGCCCTCCTGGCTTTTACCGAGTTGAGATGCCGCCGGCGTCGGTTAGCCCTCCTGGCTTTTACCGAATTGAGATGCCGCCAGCGTCAGTTAGCCCTCCTGGCTTTTACCGAATTGAGATGCCGCCAGCGTCGGTTAGCCCTCCTGGCTTTTACCGAATTGAGATGCCGCCAGCGTCGGTTAGCCCTCCTGGCTTTTACCGAATTGAGATGCCGCCAGCGTCGGTTGGACCGACATAAACCTGCAATTATGTATCGCATATGTCTCGTTATCTCGGCCCCTCTGGGCATAACTCATATCTTGATACCTCGGCACATATCTCGATACCTCGGATGTCCGGCAGCCACTCTGGGCGCTTACCGACATAGATGTCTCCAGCCACTGCTGGTTTGACATAAGCATATCTCAAATGCCGGTTTTAGCCACTCCGGGCGTATACCGACATAGATGTCTCCAGCCACTGCTGGTTTGACATAAGCATATCTCAAATGCCGGTTTAGCCACTTCGGGTGTATACCGACACAGATGTCTCCAGCCACTGCTGGTTTGACATACGCATATCTCAAATGCCGGTTTTTGCCACTTCGGGCGTATACCGACACAGATGTCTCCAGCCACTGCTGGTTTGGAATACGCATATCTCAAATGCCTGTTTTAGCCACTTCGGGCGTATATCGACACAGATGTCGCTAGCCACTGCTGGTTTGACATATAACCTGCAAAAACATATCTCAAAGGTTGCCTCTGATTAACCAACATAGACACTGATCTGGTACACAGGTAATGCCATGATACACTGGCAAACATAACAAACGATGATTTGGGCTATGGAACGATGCCAAGATATTGTGACAAACCGAAATAGACAGTGATTAGGGATATGAAATGATGCCGTGATACTATGGCAAACCGAAACAAACGGCGATCTAGAGAATACTGATAATGCCAGGGTACCTTGGGTAAACTGAGATAACCCACATAACCATGATGCCTCAGATTTCCGTTATACCTCGGATTTCCACCATACCTCGGATTTCCACCACCTCGGAATTCCATTATACCTCGGAATTCCAATATGACCCGAATTTCCAATATACCTCGGATTACCAATATACCTCGGATTACCAATATGACCCAGATTTCCATTATGACCCGGATTTCCATTATGACCCGGATTTCCAATATACCTCAGATTACCAATATACCTCGGATTACCAATATACCTCGGATTTCCATTATGACCCGGATTTCCAATATACCTCGGATTACCAATATGACCCAGATTTCCATTATACCTCGGATTTTCCAAGATACCTCAGTAACGAACATTCTCAACAAAACCGAGGTCAGCTTTCAACGTTAGTCCAACATACATATCATGAGGAATATTTGACGGGAATAACAATTATACTAACCGAGGCAAACCAGCTATATCACTTAATAGAAAACGAATCTAACAGCAGATACTAAGCACAAAGAACTAGACTCGGTTTCAACCGAGTCCCCGAGTTACTTTTCTTATCTAGGAGAAGGTGCAAAACAGAATGGCTATCCAGTCCCCGGGTCAAGACATCTTGTCCCGGGTAGAACAACTAACCAAAGCAAGGTAGAAACGAGGGGCCAGTCCCCGAGTACTGTTTGAGACTATCTAGAAGCATGAGCAGACATATAAATGATACTTACACGGTCAGGTTGTAGGAGAAGTTTTAACTCGGATTTCCAAGTCTTAACTCGGATTCTCCCAGGATACCTCGAACTTCAGAACACCTCGGATTCAGAATAGCTCGGATTCCAGAATCAGCTCGGATTCCAGAACAGCTCGGATTCCAGAACACCTCGGATTCCAGGACACCTCGGATTCCAGAATCAGCTCGGATTCCAGGACACCTCGGATTCCAGAATCAGCTCGGATTCCAGAACACCTCGGATTCCAGAATCAGCTCGGATTCCAGGACACCTCGGATTCTGGAATCAGCTCGGATTCCAGAACACAGCTCGGATTCCAGGACACCTCGGATTCCAGAATCAGCTCGGATTCCAGGACACCTCGGATTCCAGAATCAGCTCAGATTCCAGAATCAACTCAGATTCTAGAACACCTCGGATTCCAGAACACCTCAGATTCCAGGACACCTCGGATTCGCACTGTAGCCAACTCGAAAATGAGTCAACACATGGGGACGATGTCGAAGTTGAGTCCCCGCGTTGATGACGAAGGTCCCATCCGAATTAATCCAGCAAGCGCCACTATCAGCCCCACGGTGGGCGCCAACTGTCGTGGTGGGAACACGCAGATGCCTAGGGGTAGGCTTATTTTGGGGCCGAACGTACGCTTGAGAATTCGGGGAGGGATTGCGTGCTACGAAGCACACACGAACAAACAGACGAACACAAGGATTTACCCTGCTTTGGGGCTCTCGTGAGGAGATAAAACCCCTACTGCAGGATCTAGCCTACTCTGGTGTATTTCCCTCCGTATACGCAGTGTGTACAAATGCTCCTCGAGCTGGATGCCTCTAAGTATGCCTCTAATCACTGCTAAATGAGTTGCTAATCTCCGGAGAGGAGAGCTCCCGCGGGGGGAAATGAGCCCAGGGCCTCGTGCGCGGCTGCCTCCATCTCCTCCCCCTGGTGCTCTTTATATAGAGAGAGCCCAGGGGACATGCAGGGGACAAGGGGACAAAAGCACTGTACACTTTACACTGTAGCTGACATGACCACTGGGGTCTTGTCACACTGTTCACGCGTCAGGACTTGTACTGTTGTCACATCAGTGGCACTGTAGCCACGCTGCCTGTGTACTTGGTTTGTCTTCTAGCTCCTGTCCAGGAACCTCCTGGCAGAGGTATCTTGTACTTGACGAGGCTGGGGATGTCAACGTAGAGGTAGCAGCCGAGGTATGAGCAACGATCCGCTCCCAGTGGCTGCAACCGAGGTGTGGAGCTCCACCGAGCTGGAGCAGCCTCGGACCAGCCGAGGTGTCTCGGTCTTGGTAGCGATCGAAGGATGCCTCGGTTCTTGTCTCGGTCGAGGCTGGCAATCGGAGCTGTGCCGGTCTGGCACACCTCGACGGAAGTAGCAATGACGTGAGGCGACCACGCCGGCCTGCTGGCGCGGGAGACGGACCGAGGCTTCGAGGCTAGAGAGCACAGCCTACTCCGTGGTGCGGCGAAGCCAGCCCGTCCGAGGCGAGCACGGCCTGCTCTGGTGCGCAGGAGAGGCCCAGTCCAAGGTAAGAGCAGTTCGGCCCAACTGAGGTGTGGCTGCCTCGGCCTGCCGGGTGTGGAGTGGCCCGCCGAAGTGTGGAGCGGCCCACCGAGGCTGGGGAACCTCGGATTGCCCAGCGCGGTGGAAACTCGGCCCGACCGAGTTTGGGCAGTCTTGGCCCACCCGAGCTGGAGGAGTCCTCGGGACTCTGAGGAAATGCAAAGCCTCGGCCCAGTACGAGGTATTCTGGCCTGGATCTCTCCCATTTCGGCCCAGGTTACCTTCTTTGCCTTTTTCTTTATCCTTTGTCTATTTACTTCCTGTTTTACCTTGTTTATCCACTCAACCACCACATAACTTTGGGGTACCCTGGGATTACATCCCCGACAGGAGAAAATGGTTGGTCTCGGGGAGTCAACCAGTCGGAACCCAGAAAGGAATAAGGGGCATCCCTATCCTGGTGTTTGAAAAAGTTTTACAAAAGTGTTTTCAAATGTGGAAATGGTTTCTGCCATTTCTAAAAGAAGGAGAATTATATCTTCAAATGCCTTTTTCAACAAAGATATAGAGATGTTGTATTCTCTATGTCTAGAAGCATCGTTTGCGAAAATTAAGCCCTATAGTCATATATAGCAGCTATCCCAGTTTTCGAAAACGTTTTATTGCATTACCATGAAATTTAAGCCTTGAGGTGGTTTTGCGAGTACGTAAATGTACTCATATGGCTGTGCCCCTGGATATTCAAACGTCTAGATTACAACGAGGAGGTCTACGATGAGGAGGAGGAGTACGACGACGACTACGCCAACTGAGTGTCACCGGTCAACTGCTCTGTGGGAATGCGTCTGGTTGTGACGAGGGTCGATGCGAACCACGAGCTTCCGTTGTATCGTAGTTAATTTCGTTCTGCGTGACGATGGTTGCAGGCTTGGTCGTGTGACCATCATTTATGTTAGTCTTGTACTAATCGAGTTGGATGATGTAACTTTGTATACCATGTTGGTTATGTGATCACGATGCACTGATCATTGGGATTGTGATCTGATTACATAACGTGGGCACCTCAGACTGGTAGTCTGAGGGGTCCTCACACTTACCCTTTCAAAATACTTGACGATGTGCCCAAGTGAGACCTAATCAGCTAGCACCTACAAGGAGAAGCTTCCATCTCGAATATTCAACATTCAACATCAAGGTGATTGATCTGCAAATACCAAGATCACCAGTATCAATAAAGCAAGAGACCTCGAAGACCTCAACTCAATATCGACAATTCCACTTAGTTGCAACTTCGACAATCTCAATTTCTCCAGCTGAAGACTAAGGCGATAAAATGAAGACTTCAACAGCCCTGTTTAAACCAGGCCAATAGGATAAGAATGTAGGAACCTTGGTGTAACTTGTGTGCTCTTTGCTTGTGTGTACTCTGCTTGTGTATTGTTTGTTAGTGAGTCCTCTACTTGTGTTTTGTTTTCCTGTGTGTTTCACAATCACGCCTTATCGGCAGCACAAAGTAACCTCAAAATTCTCTTTTTATAAGACTCCTTTTGCCACCTAACAAAAACCAATTTTGACCTCTTCGCCACAGTTGCACCTTGCAGATGATGTAAACCCGTCTAGGAAAATCTTTCTAAGATATTTTTCCGCTCATCTAAACCATCTCCCGATAAGAACTGGCGGTTCCGCGAGATATAAAAGACCCCCGATCGTTAACCAAAAGGCCTGAGATTTTTGCAACCTAACCGGCAAGTCAGGCAATTGCCTTCATGCACCATCTGGAGCAAGTGCGTCAAGATCTCGAAGGAAACTGCAATTTTACGGCAACCTCGTGAAGGCACGAGCCTTACCTCACAAAAATTAACTTGTGAAATTACAAGAATACTACACTAACTTATCATATCTAACTTTAGATTAACATCTGACTCAAGTCCACAATAGTACCAACTAATCTTCTAGGACTGCGTGCCTTGACAAGAAACGAGGACATAAGGAGACTCGTTTAGGATTGGTAACTAGAGGAACTCAAGGAGTGTATAAGAGTTGCTATGAAGATTCGAGCTCAGAGACCGCAAGAAGGAGGAACTATGACAAGAAGACATTGAAGAGAGATTTCTTAGGATGGCAAAGAAGCAATATACCAGACTATCATTGAGTATTTGGAAACTCTTATATCAGAATATATTATTATTAATCTCTCTAGAAATAGTGTGATATTCCAATGTTCGTGTTATATAAAAGTACTTTGGTAACAAGCCTCATGAACTTGTTAACAAATCACTTTTGTATGCTCAAACAATTGAGTGTCATATACAAATAAACAGAACGTCAGATAGTCTAGTACATCTCAGCCTCTGGAATATGAAAAGTGGTTTGATGACAAGACTAGCTACCTTGTTAACAAATTCTTCTTGTATGACTAAGGCAATTCGATGTCATAAAGGACACCCACATTCTTATACAACTAACTAATGGAAAACTTTGCTGGGACTAGTGGATCTCTTCACCGCAGGGGTGAGGCAAATGATGTTAGAACCCAAATAAAGGACAATAATAATTTTCTTAAATCAAGTGTATAACTTAGGAAATATTCAAGTTCTAAATAAGAAAGTCACATGGAGATTTATAGTGTTTTCCCAAGGATATGATTTCCGTAACAAGAAAAGAAAAAAGTACCCGTTTGGAAAAACAACTGGTGTGAAGGTTCTTCACTAACTTTTTCTAAGGTCCATTAAGCCGTGACTTTTGAACAATCATCGATCCACACCCCAAACCACCTACCTCAGGACACTCGAACTGACTTTTAGACTCCTCTGGAAGCTCGATACCCTAGACTCTACCTCTATAGATTCTTACCAAAGCTTCGTGAAGCTCAAGACCCAAGGAAGTCAACAATGAAGTTCCTCCTTTACTCAGCTGAAAAAAAAATCTAGACAGAGTACCCAGAAGAATCAAACGTCGGAAGCACCTGCTGTTGATGACATCAACCACCAAGAAAGTCCAGACGCACTTACAAGTTTATAACCTCCTTCTTCTAACTAGAAACTGGAGATAGTCAAGTACATAGGCTCGACGCATCCTGAAAACAACGCGTCCCCATCTATGACCCTCGTAAGGAGAAAATATCAGGAAGTGATATCTGCACCAACCCCAAGCATCGAGGAATGACAGCCAAGATGGAGATCGTCAAGCAACCCAAGAAGAGCGATGCTTCCAAGACAACCCCAGATGCA
Source organism: Poa pratensis (assembly GCA_947311845.1). Classification (NCBI taxonomy): domain Eukaryota; kingdom Viridiplantae; phylum Streptophyta; class Magnoliopsida; order Poales; family Poaceae; genus Poa; species Poa pratensis. Next base: position 39,911,456 of record CAMZMU010000092.1, on the reverse strand, counting down.
ACCTTCAGGATGACCGTTCAAAAGTCCTTTTTAAGGGAGGGAAGACCTGCAATACGTATACGAGAATGTGTTAATAATTAGTCTTTGCGCCTTAACCTTGTAGTATCTGGAAGCAACCAGCCAAGACGGTCCATCAGCGTCGATCGTCAAGTCTACCCCATCATCAAGTGTCTGAACTCAGCACAGAAGTTTATCGACAAAGAAAGCCTCGCAACATCAATTTCTCAAGATCTCACCTGGCGACCTTAATAAAGAAGCATCGACTTCGGGAGTATAGTCAGCCCAAAAGCCGTGCCCTCGTACTCCCCTGTTACCCACCGGGCAAATCTCGAGGACGAGATTTATTTTAAGGGGGGAAGAGCTGTCACATCCCAAATTTTGGAACTAAGAAAAACTTAGTTTCACAAGACCCAAATTTCAGAACCAACAAAAACTTTTTGAATTACTTCACTAATGATTGTGTTTTCCTTCCCATTGCTATGTTTGACTTGGTGTGACTTGTTGTTTAAGTTGGGTGACTAGTAAATATTAAACTGAGAACTCAACCAAGATAAAAGTATATTTAAACTTGGGTGATCATGTCATGACAAGATGTAACAATCCATATACTTTTCTAATCTTAGTTTGGCCAAATTCCATTTCAGTATACTTGGTTTAGCAACCACCAAATTACCCACTCTTGAGAAAGTAAAAGTATTTCCAAAACTATGTGTTCCCAAAAATATGGAGATCTATATGCTATCTCCTATCTATCTTTTAACCTTGATATTTTGCATGTGTATGCAACTCCCATTTTATAAACTCTGATTCTCCCTCCATTTGAAAATAACACTAGTGGGAAATATGTTACCCCACATATTTTCTTTCTCAAACCTTTTTGAAAATTATTAAGTTATGAGTTGAGACATTTCCTAAACATCATCTTGTCATAATTAGGAGTGGTCACTTTTCCACAAGATAGCCTTGTGGGAATGGTGGTATGATTAATTCTTGTGGTTTGATTTGTGTGGTCTTGATTGTGAGGTTGATCTTGTTGTGTTTGTTACTTGTGTGGATAATTCTTTAGTTGTGCTTAACACTAAAATAAAGCACACTTGACAACAAATTTGGAATGTGACTTGAATAAAAACAAAACCTCTAAAGATATTCAAAGACTAGAATTAAAAGCCCAATTTCAAATAAGTAATCTTGTTTAATTTTCCTCTCTACTTTTTTCTCTATTTTATCATAACAATTATTTCTATTATAAAAAAAATTCTGGGAATAAAATGAAATAAGAATCATTTCACTTCCATATCACTCCCTCCTCAAAGAAATATAGATTTCAATTAAAAATAATTGAAATATGAAATTCTATTTCTTTTCTTTATTTCCTAAGGCATTTACAAAACTCTATTATTATTCACCCCAAAATTCCAGGGAAAAATACCCTAGTCTTCTTACACACTTACAAAGCCAACCATGAAATTAAATCACCAAAATTCAAAATTTAATTTGGGTTGCATGTTCTGTCGAACACCTTGTGTGCATGAAACTCAAGATCTTCAATCAGCCACAAATCCAGCCCGAATTCGATGGAATCTCTTCAAATCTTTCTGCCAATTCCTTCTCCCTTCTCCTCCAAGCATTGGACAGCATCACGACGTGGCTACAGTGCCTGGACACAACTGAAACACCATCACTCTCCTCCCTCTCTCCGCACTCATGTCGGCATGGAAGAGGAGACCGTGCCCCGGCCCGTGCGCTCGCCACTGTGCTCCCATGCCTCTCCTCTGCCTTCTGGTCGAAGCCACGCACGAGAGATGCTTCCCTCGGCCCCATTTCCTCGCTGCCCTGTCCCCTGCTCGCCCGGCCGTGGACGCCGAAGGCGTTCTTCGTCACCACCGCACCCCGGCATGTACAGCTCGACGCAGCCACTCCCCAGCATTGCCTTGACCCCCACGACACCGCTCGGCGCGGCCCCTCCCCCTCCTGTGCCCTCCTTGCTCGTGCCCGTGCGCCCAGCGCACCATGGACCGGCATTCCCTCGGATAAGAAGCCACAGCCCCTCTCCCATCCGCCCACCTTGTCCATTCCACTCCCTCCTCACCTCTCTGGCACCCCGTGCAAGGAATCGAGCTCTCTCGCCCTCTGCCGGCAAGGAACCCGAGATTTCTTCTCGGATTGCTGCCGCCTTGCCATGAAGCTTGCGACCGACTCCGTTCACCTTTCTCTGCCATTTTTGCACCCTCGTGATCCCCTTCTTCTGCTCCACCTCATGGACCTCACCTTTTCTTTTTAGGAGCACCGGAGCCGTCGTCGCCGTCTGTGTCCGTCGCGGACGTCCTCGACCACGCCGCCCTCTGGGAACTCGCCGAGATGAACTTCTGCCACCCCCGACATCCCCACGCCCTCCGCACCTCGAACCCGTCCTCGCCGTCGACTGGCAGCAGCCCTAGGTGAGCTATTCGTGCTCGGACACCATGGCCGAGCTTCTGCTCTTGTCCTCCTGAAGCAGAGGAAGAGACGATCAGGAGCCGTCGATTGGCAGATCGACGGTCTGCCTTGAATCCGCGTTTTTTTTCCACTTTGCGCGCGCCTGGAGAGATGTTGGGCCGAATCCGGCACTGTGCTGCCCGGATCTGCTCAGATCTGGCCCATTCACTTTTTTTTCCAATAGATCTAATATCTATTTCTATTTACTGTTTAAATGGCAGTGTAGGTTTAATTCAATTGTGGTAGATCTATGATAGATATTTGAGTGATTCAAATTTTGTAGAGTTCCTATGTGTTTTCTTGATTAGATAGAACTGGCTGTTTGCAAAATATATTTTTAACTTTTGTCTAGATTAAATCTAGTAAAAAGTATCTTTTTCACTAAATATTTAATATCTAGAGTTTTATAACTCCAAAATTTGCAAACTAAAATTCTATGGAAAGCTTGAAGTGATACCTTTCCAGATCTGTTGGTCTTGTATGCAAATGAAGTCTAGAAAAAAAGTTCTATTCATTCTTGTAAACACACCAGTGGCTCTTTGGTGATTTTTGTAGATTTTTGTGAGATGATTTTTGGAGTAAATCCAATTGGCTTGTCTTCTATATGTGTAGGAGAACATATCCCTAGCTTGGTTTGAATTTAGGAGTCACTGATTGACTGTGGTGCTAATTATAAGGTTTAGGCCTTTTCTGCCTATTTTTATTAGGCCTTTATTAATTGTTGTGTTATAACTTTATTGTTACAAATGTGTTTCCTAGCATGTGTAGGGTGGTAATCCACTGTTGTGACGTGTTTCCTTATTTTGCTAGCATGTTAGGAGAGCTACTTGTGAGTCATGTATTTGTTAGGGTTTTATTCCCTAGATAGCTTTCCTCCTAGTAATTAGGAATTTGCTATGCTTATTTATTTTGATGCTAGATTATTTTGTGTGATTAATATGTTTGTCTTGCTTGTTAAACTTGGTTGTCCTTAAGTTGAATACTATCATAGGTATCTGGTTAATGTCTCCACCTTAGCTGGGTAAAGAGTTTTAACCTGCAGATAAAATTTAATGACTTAACTTTTGTCTGAAGTATTTCCTGATTAGGGAAAAATGTTTTGTCAATTACCTCTATTTGAGGATGTCTTGGTGCCCTTTTGTTTTGGCATGTGTATGGTGTTATACTCCTGCTAGAATAATGCCCTTGTGATTTTGTCTGAGTAAATTGTTTTGTTAGCATAGAGATAAACATGTGGTTCTGTGTTGTTTTGCTTGTAGGGATTAATTACTTGTTAGCATCTAGCTAAGTGTGGTGGTTGTTGTTAAGTATTTGCTTTAGGATAACTCGTATCTCTTAATGTTGTTGTTGTAGCTTTATTAAATACATTGTTCAAGGCTTGTTGTTAAGACAGTTTTCCTTGAGGTGTTCTTAGAGTAGACTTTTGTTTGTTACTCGATTAAATTAGTGCTATGTTTGGTATGATTCCTTGTTTGAATACCACTTGTGGTTTGGTTGCTTATTGAGTGTTGTTTTATTTTCATGTTTGTGACGCTAGATATAAACGCTACCGGAGTGGTATTTGGAGAGGATTTATGGAAGAAGGATGGGAGTTTATTTCTGGATCAGTGAGAAGAAGTCCAGGAACATTATGCTGAATTCAGGCAAGCTACTTCTCTGAGCTTGCATCTATATACATCTATTTTGGTTCACATGTTTTACTTATAAAGAGTATATGTGATTTATGTGGTGTTTGCCACTAAAGCTATGATTTTGAAAACCCTTTTGTTTTAAAATATAAGTATATTATTTTGACACCCTATATGGAGATTTAGATGGAAATTCTTTTTCAAACTATAGGATGGGAAAAATATTGTTTACTCAAAACTCCTTTGAAAATACTTGTGTGGATATGGAATGCCGAGATGTCGGTGTGGAAGTGAAGAAATGGAGTATGGTGATGTTTATGAAAAATGCACATTGTGTCTTTGTACTATGACGACCAGCCGATAACCTGTGCGACCACATTTACCCACATATGGGAAAGGGCGTAGTCATATAATTTGCTCATATTAGTATGGGATGCCTCAACAACGGAGATGACTCCGTTCCATGAGGGGATGGTTTGGTGACCTACCCCTGACCTGGGTCCTCTTAAGAGAAGTCTACCGGAGGCCGGTATGAGTGTATTGGAGAAAGAGGATTGAAGACGCCACCTTTCGGTCCCGGGAGAACTATGAGTCCTCACACTTAGATTCCGACGGGCTGGGTTAAGTGTTGATGGAAAGTGTCATAGCGGCAGGGTCCTATACTAGCATGAGCAAAGGACAGGCTATGGTCGGTGACTCAACTTCGCATACACCTTGTATGGCGGGACGTGGCTGACACGATGAGTTACCGGATGGATGTGGGAAAAGCGTGCTACCTCTGCAGAGGGTAAAACTATTCGAATAGCCGAGTCCTCGGATATGGACAGTTGGGAGGCTGTCCACTGACCATGTGCAAGTTTTGGAAAAGTTTTGAGATTTGAAAAGAAAATGGAGATGTTCTATATATGCAACTATACCGACGGGCTGGTATGAGGTTGCTGGAAAAGAGGAAGACCATGAAGGGCTATGGTCGAGAAGTGCAAAGTTTTGTGATTTGAAAGTGGAAAATGTTTTATGCAACTATACCGAAGGGCTGGTATAAGGTTGTTGGAAAATGATTTGACCATGAAGGGCTATGGTCGGAAAAGGAGGAGTTTTGGAGAAATAAACAAATGGTGATTTTCCGGGAAAATGTTTATAAAAGAGACTTCTTACCTTTTTCAACAAAGATGTATTTTCGGGAAAAAGTTTTAAAAGAGACTTCTTACAAAGACAGATTTATGGGAAAAAGTTCTAAAGCCTTCTTTCCTTTTTCAAATAAAGTTATAGAATTTCAAACAAAGGTTTATTAAACAAAAGTCTATCCTTCTCTTTTTCAATAAGGATGTAGAGTTTTCAAAGCAAAGAAAGTTTTATTTAAACAATAAAAAGAGTAGTGCATGCTCATTTCGGGGGTAGTTTGCGAGTACAATCAAATGTACTCATATTGGTTTCGTCCCTGGCTATTGTCTTAGCCAGATTTTGAAGAGAGCAGCTCGAAGGAGAAGTTTCAATGACGTCAATGCGAACTAGGGCGCTTCCCAGTCAGTTGCCTGTGGGGTTATGGCAAATGACTTGGGCTCCACGTTGTTTGATGATTTCCGCTGCAAGTACCTGTTGAAGTTACGGCTTCAATCAAGTAAGTATATTTATTCGGTATTTATGGATGTTCTTTTGATACCAGTTCGATTGTGCTCAGCGACACACTGATCATGGGATCGCTGATGTGTAGGCACAAGGGTATTTCGGACAGCTAGTCCGGGGTCCCCACAAGACTTGGTATCAGAGCCATCCTGACTATAGGAGACCTTAGTTAGCATGGACGTTAGTTAGGAAGGGAAATATTTTGTTAAAAATATATTACTACCAAAATACATTTTTATCAAAGGAAGCCCAAGAAAATAGCTTCCACTCTTCTCACCTTCTCAAATATTTCTGAGTCTTATCCCTCTATTTAAGATTTTCCAAGGATTTCTCTACTCCCTCTTACCCTTTCAAAATACTTGACGATGTACCCAAGTGAGACCTAATCAGCTAGCACCTACAAGAGAAGCTTCCATCTCGAATATTCAACATTCAACATCAAGGTGATTGATCTGCAAATACCAAGATCGCCAGTATCAATAAAGCAAGAGACCTCGAAGACCTCAACTCAATATCGACAATTCCACTCAGTTGCAACTTCGACAATCTCAATTTCTCCAGCTGAAGACTAAGGCGATAAAATGAAGACTTCAACAACCCTGTTTAAACCAGAATAGGATAAGAATGTAGGAACCTTGGTTGTACTACCCGACTACTACGAGTATTAGACGTCCTTTGGTACAAAATGTACCTTGTGTGCTCTTTGCTTGTGTGTACTCTGCTTGTGTATTGTTTGTTAGTGAGTCCTCTACTTGTGTGTTGTTTTCCTGTGTGTTTCACAATCACGCCTTGTCGGCAGCACAAAGTAACCTCAAAATTCTCTTTTTATAAGACTCCTTTGCCACCTAACAAAAACCAATTTTGACCTCTTCGCCACAGTTGCACCTTGCAGCTGATGTAAACCCGTCTAGGAAAATCTTTCTAAGATATTTTTCCTCTCATCTAAACCATCTCCGATAAGAATTGACAGTTCCGCGAGATATAAAAGACCCCCGATCTTTAACCAAAAGGCCTGAGATTTTTGCAACCTAACCGGCAAGTCAGGCAATTGCCTTCATGCACCATTTGGAGCAAGTGCGTCAAGATCTCGAAGGAAACTGCAATTTTACGGCAACCTCGTGAAGGCACGAGCCTTACCTCACAAAAATTAACTTGTGAAATTACAAGAATACTACACTAACTTGTCGTATCTAACTTTAGATTAACATCTGACTCAAGTCCACGATAGTACCAACTAATCTTCTAGGACTGCATGCCTTGACAAGAAACGAGGACATAAGGAGACTCATTTAGGATTGGTAACTAGAGGAACTCAAGGAGTGTATAAGAGTTGCTATGAAGATTCGAGCTCAGAGACCGCAAGAAGGAGGAACTATGACAAGAAGACATTGAAGAGAGATTTCTTAGCATGGCAAAGAAGCAATATACCAGACTATCATTGAGTATTTGGAAACTCTTATATCAGAATCTATTATTATTAATCTCTCTAGAAATAGTGTGATATTCCAATGTTCGTGTTATATAAAAGTACTTTGGTAACAAGCCTCATGAACTTGTTAACAAATCACTTTTGTATGCTCAAACAATTGAGTGTCATATACAAATAAACGGAACGTCAGATAGTCCAGTACATCTAGCCTCTGGAATATGAAAAGTGGTTTGATGACAAGACTAGCTACCTTGTTAACAAATTCTTCTTGTATGACTAAGGCAATTCGATGTCATAAAAGGACACCCACATTCTTATACAACTAACTAATGGAAAACTTTGCTGGGACTAGTGGATGTCTTCACCGCAGGGGTGAGGCAAATGATGTTAGAACCCAAATAAAGGACAATAATAATTTTCTTAAATCAAGTGTATAACTTAGGAAATATTCAAGTTCTAAATAAGAAAGTCACATGGAGATTTATAGTGTTTTCCCAAGGATATGATTTCCAAAACAAGAAAAGAAAAAAGTACCCGTTTGGAAAAAAACTGGTGTGAAGATTCTTCACTAACTTTTTCTAAGGTCCATTAAGCCGTGACTTTTGAACAATCATCGATCCACACCCTAAACCACCTACCTCAGGACACTCGAACTGACTTTTAGACTCCTCTGGAAGCTCGATACCCTAGACTCTACCTCTTTAGATTCTTAGCAAAGCTTCGTGAAGCTCAAGACCCAAGGAAGTCAACAATGAAGTTCCTCCTTTACTCAGCTGAAAAAAAATCCAGACAGAGTACCCAGAAGAATCAAACGTCGGAAGCACCTGCTGTTGATGACATCAACCACCAAGAAAGTCCAGACGCACTTAGAAGTTTATAACCTCCTTCTTCTAACTAGAAACTGGAGAGAGTCGAGTACATATGCTCGACGCATCCTGAAAACAACGCGTCCCCATCTGTGACCCTCGTAAGGAGAAAATATCAGGAAGTGATATCTGCACCAACCCCAAGCATCGAGGAATGACAGCCAAGATGGAGATCGTCAAGCAACCCAAGAAGAGCGATGCTTCCAAGACAACCCCAGATGCAACCTTCAGGATGACCGTTCAAAAGTCCCTTTTTAAGGGAGGGAAGACCTGCAATACGTATACGAGAATGTGTTAATAATTAGTCTTCGCGCCTTAACCTTGTAGTATCTGGAAGCAACCAAATTTTAAGGGGGGAAGAGCTGTCACATCCCAAATTTTGGAACTAACAAAAACTTAGTTTCACAAGACCCAAATTTCAGAACCAACAAAAACTTTTTGAATTACTTCACTAATGATTGTGTTTTCCTTCCCATTGCTATGTTTGACTTGGTGTGACTTGTTGTTTAAGTTGGGTGACTAGTAAATATTAAACTCAGAACTCAACCAAGATAAAAGTATATTTAAACTTGGGTGATCATGTCATGACAAGATGTAACAATCCATATACTTTTCTAATCTTAGTTTGGCCAAATTCCATTTCAGTATACTTGGTTTAGCAACCACCAAATTACCCACTCTTGAGAAAGTAAAAGTATTTCCAAAACTATGTGTTCCCAAAAAATGGAGATCTATATGCTATCTCCTATCTATCTTTTAACCTTGATATTTTGCATGTGTATGCAACTCCCATTTTATAAACTCTGATTCTCCCTCCATTTGAAAATATCACTAGTGGGAAATATGTTACCCCACATATTTTCTTTCTCAAACCTTTTTGAAAATTATTAAGTTATGAGTTGAGACATTTCCTAAACATCATCTTGTCATAATTAGGAGTTGTCACTTTTCCACAAGATAGCCTTGTGGGAATGGTGGTATGATTAATTCTTGTGGTTTGATTTGTGTGGTCTTGATTGTGAGGTTGATCTTGTTGTGTTTGTTACTTGTGTGGATAATTCTTTAGTTGTGCTTAACACTAAAATAAAGCACACTTGACAACAAATTTGGAATGTGACTTGAATAAAAACAAAACCTCTAAAGATATTCAAAGACTAGAATTAAAAGCCCAATTTCAAATAAGTAATCTTGTTTAATTTTCCTCTCTACTTTTTTCTCTATTTTATCATAACAATTATTTCTATTATAAAAAAAATTCTGGGAATAAAATGAAATAAGAATCATTTCACTTCCATATCACTCCCTCCTCAAAGAAATATAGATTCAATTAAAAATAATTGAAATATGAAATTATATTTCTTTTCTTTATTTCCTAAGGCATTTACAAAACTCTATTATTATTCACCCCAAAATTCCAGGGAAAAATACCCTAGTCTTCTTACACACTTACAAAGCCAACCATGAAATTAAATCACCAAAATTCAAATTTTAATTTGGGTTGCACGTTCTGTCGAACACCTTGTGTGCATGAAACTCAAGATCTTCAATCAGCCAGAAATCCAGCCCGAATTCGATGGAATCTCTTCAAATCATTCTGCCAATTCCTTCTCCCTTCTCCTCCAAGCATTGGACAGCATCACGACGTGGCTAAAGTGCCTGGACACAACTGAAACACCATCACTCTCCTCCCTCTCTCCCGCACTTATGTCGGCATGGAAGATGGAGACCGTGCCCCGGCCCGTGCGCTCGCCACTGTGCTCCCATGCCTCTCCTCTGCCTTCTGGTCGAAGCCACGCACGAGAGATGCTTTCCCTCGGCCCTATTTCCTCGCTGCCCTGTCCCCTGCTTGCCCGGCCATGGACGCCGAAGGCGTTCTTCGTCACCACCGCACCCCGGCATGTACAGCTCGACGCAGCCACTCCCCAGCATTGCCTTGACCCCCACGACACCGCTCGGCGTGGCCGCTCCCCCTCCTGTGCCCTCCTTGCTCGTGCCCGTGCGCCCAGCGCACCATGGACCGGCATTCCCTCGAATAAGAAGCCACAGCCCCTCTCCTGTCCGCCCACCTTGTCCATTCCACTCCCTCCACACCTCTCTGGCACCCCGTGCAAGGAATCGAGCTCTCTCGCCCTCTGCCGGCAGGGAACCCGAGATTTCTTCTCAGATTGCCGCCGCCTTGCCATGAAGCTTGCGACCGACTCCCTTCACCTTTCTCTGCCATTTTTGCACCCTCATGATCCCCTTCTTCTGCTCCACCTCATGGGCCTCACCTTTTCTTTTAGGAGCACCGGGGCCGTCGTCGCCGTCTCGTGTCCGTCGCGGACGTCCTCGACCACGCCGCCCTCTGGGAACTCGCCGAGATGAACTTCTGCCACCCCCGACATCCCCACGCCCTCCGCACCTCGAACCCGTCCTCGCCGTCGACTGGCAGCAGCCCTAGGTGAGCTATTCGTGCTCGGACACCATTGCCGAGCTTCTGCTCTTGTCCTCCTGAAGCAGAGGAAGACGACGATCTGGAGCCGTCGATTGGCAGATCGACGGTCTGCCTTGAATCCACGTTTTTTTTCCACTTTGCGCGCGCCTGGAGAGATGTTGGGCCGAATCCGAAACTGTGCTGCCCGGATCTGTTCAGATCTGGCCCATTCACTTATTTTTTTTCCAATGGATCTAATATCTATTTCTATTTACTGTTTAAATGGCAGTGTAGGTTTAATTCAACTGTGGTAGATCTATGACAGATATTTGAGTGATTCAAATTTTGTAGAGTTCCTATGTGTTTTCTTGATTAGATAGAACTGGCTGTTTGCAAAAAAATATTTTTAACTTTTGTCTAGATTAAATCAAGTAAAAGGTATTTTTTACTAAATATTTAATATCTAGAGTTTAATAACTCCAAAATTTGCAAACTAAAATTCTATGGAAGCTTGAAGTGATACCTTTCCAGATCTGTTGGTCTTGTATGCAAATAAAGTCTGGAACAAAAGGTCTATTCATTCTTGTAAACACACCAGTGGCTCTTTGGTGATTTTTGTAGAGTTTTGTGAGATGATTTTTGCAGTAAATCCAATTGGCTTGTCTTCTATATGTGTAGGAGAACATATCCCTAGCTTGGTTTGAATTTAGGAGTCACTGATTGACTGTGGTGCTAATTATAAGGTTTAGGCCTTTTCTGCCAATTTTTATTAGGCCTTTATTAATTGTTGTGTTATACCTTTATTGTTACAAATGTGTTTCCTAGCATGTGTAGGGTGGTAATCCACTGTTGTGACGTGTTTCCTTATTTTTGCTAGCATGTTAGGAGAGCTACTTGTGAGTCATGTATTTGTTAGGGTTTTATTCCCTAGATAGCTTTCCTCCTAGTAATTAGGAATTTGCTATGCTTATTTATTTTGATGCTAGATTATTTTGTGGGATTAATATGTTTGTCCTGCTTATTAAACTTGGTTGTCCTTAAGTTGAATACTATCATAGGTATCTGGTTAATGTCTCCACCTTAGCTGGGTAAAGAGTTTTAACCTGCAGATAAAATTTAATGACTTAACTTTTGTCTGAAGTATTTCCTGATTAGGGAAAAATGTTTTGGCAATTACCTCTATTTGAGGATGTCTTGGTACCCTTTTGTTTTGGCATGTGTATGGTGTTATACTCCTGCTAGAATAATGCCCTTGTGATTTTGTCTGAGTAAATTGTTTTGTTAGCATAGAGATAAACATGTGGTTCTGTGTTGTTTTGCTTGTAGTGATTAATTACTTGTTAGCATCTAGCTAAGTGTGGTGGTTGTTGTTAAGTATTTGCTTTAGGATAACTCGTATCTCTTAATGTTGTTGTTGTAGCTTTATTAAATACATTGTTCAAGGCTAGTTGTTAAGACAGTTTTCCTTGAGGTGTTCTTAGAGTAGACTTTTGCTTGTTACTCGATTAAATTAGTGCTATGTTTGGTATGATTCCTTGTTTGAATACCACTTGTGGTTTGGGTTGCTTATTGAGTGTTGTTTATTTTCATGTTTGCGACGCTAGATATAAACGCTACCGGAGTGGTATTTGGAGAGGATTTATGGAAGAAGGATGGGAGTTTATTTCTGGATCGTGAGAAGAAGTCCAGGAACATTGTGCTGAATTCAGGCAAGCTACTACTCTGAGCTTGCATCTATATACATCTAGTTTGGTTCACATGTTTCACCTATAAAGAGTATATGTGATTTATGTGGTGTTTGCCACTAAAGCTATGATTTTGAAAACCCTTTTGTTTTTAAAATATAAGTATATTATTTTGACACCCTATATGGAGATACTAGATGTAAATTCTTTTTCAAACTATATGATGGGAAAAATATTGTTTTCTCAAAACTCCTTTGAAAATACTTGTGTGGATATGGAATGCCGAGATGTCGGTATGGAAGTGAAGAAATGGAGTATGGTGATGTTTATGAAAAATGCACATTGTTTCCTAGTACTATGACGACCAGCCGATAACCTGTGCGACCACATTTATCCACATATGAGAAAGGGCGTAGTCATATAGTTTGCTCATATTAGTATGGGATGCGTCAACAACGGAGATGACTCAACTTCGCATACACCTTGTATAACGGGACGTGGCTGACACGATGAGTTACCGGATGGATGTGGGAAAAGTGTGCTACCTCTGTAGAGTGTAAAAACTATTCGAATAGCCGAGTCCTCGGATATGGACAGTTGGGAGGTTGTCCTCTGACCATGTGCAAGTTTTGGAAAAAATTTGAGATTTGAAAAGAAAATAGAGATGTTCTATATATGCAACTATACCGACGGGCTGGTATGAGGTTGCTGGAAAAGAGGAAGACCATGAAGGGCTATGGTCGAGAAGTGCAAAGTTTTGTGATTTGAAAGTGGAAAATGTTTTATGCAACTATACCGAAGGGCTGGTATAAGGTTGTTGGAAAATGATTTGACCATGAAGGGCTATGGTCGGAAAAGGAGGAGTTTTGGAGAAATAAACAAATGGTGATTTTGCTGGAAAATGTTTATAAAAGAGACTTCTCACCTTTTCAACAAAGATGTATTTTCGGGAAAAGTTTTAAACGAGACTTCTTACAAAGACAGATTTATGGGAAAAAGTTCTAAAGCCTTCTTTCCTTTTTCAAATAAAGTTATATAAATTTCAAACAAAGGTTTATTAAACAAAAGTCTATCCTTCTCTTTTTCAATAAGGATGTAGAGTTTTCAAAGCAAAGAAAGTTTTATTTAACAATAAAAAGAGTAATGCGTGCTCATTTCGGGGGTAGTTTGCGAGTATAATCAAATGTACTCATAATGGTTTCGTACCTGGCTATTGTCTTAGCCAGATTTGAAGAGAAGCAGCTCGAAGGAGAAGTTTCAATGGCGTCAATGCGAACTAGGGAGCTTCCCAGTCAGTTGCCTGTGGGGTTATGGCAAATGACTTGGGCTCCACGTTGTTTGATGATTTCCGCTGCAAGTACCTGTTGAAGTTACGGCTTCAATCAAGTAAGTATATTTATTCGGTATTTATGGATGTTCTTTTGATACCAGTTCGATTGTGCTCAGTGACACACTGATCATGGGATCGCTGATGTGTAGGCACAAGGGTATTTCGGACAGCTAGTCCGAGGTCCCCACAAGGGTCCCCTTGGCGCAAACCTCTAGTAGGAATAAACATATCAGTCTTCTCCGAATTGAATCTCACTTGATATTAAACAGATAGAACACATGCCATCATAATAGATATCCATCTCTCATCAAAACCCAATCTTCTCATCGTATTCTCCAAAAAAAACCACTCAACCCGATCATATGCTTTATGCATGTCCAGTTTGACCGCACATGTCCCCGAAGCACCTGCCCTCTTATTTTTGATAGAGTGAACACATCCATAAGCCACCAACACGTTATCTGTAATAAGCCTACCTGGAACAAAGGCACTCTGCATAGGGGAAATTACTTCTGGCAATATTTCTTTAAGACGTAACGCCAGCATTTTAGATATAATCTTATAAATGACATTACAAAGGCTTATCGGTCGGAATTGGGTAATCAGCTCAGGAGAATCTACCTTTGGAATAAGAACCATTGTCGTGTCATTCCATCCCTCGGGTATGACTCCAGAATTCAGTGCTTGCAAAATTTCACATGTTATTTCAGGTCCACATACAAAACTTCTTGTAAAATATTGCATGAAGTCCATCCGGCCCTGGTGCTTTAAAACCACCTATGCGGAAAACAGCCTTTCTTACATCGTCAGCCAAGTAGGGAGCTAGGAGCCTTTCATTCATCTCTTCAGTAATTTTCGGATGAATCTTATTCAGCACAGCCAGGTCACAATGCTGAACTTCAGAAGTAAACAAGTTAGAAAAATAATCAAAGACAAGAGGCTTTAGCATATCTGTACCTTCAACCCATATGTTCTCATCGTTCTTCAGTTTCTTAATGTAGTTCTTCTTCTGACGAGAAGAAGCAAAATTGTGAAAGAAGGAAGTGTTTCTGTCACCATGTTTAACCAGTTAGCTCTCAAACGCCGTGCCCAATACACTTCTTCTTGCTCTAATAGATTTCAATCAGGTTTGCTTTTTCTTTTGCCTTCCAAAGCTTCCTGCATTTCTCATTGCGCCGAACGCAACTGTCTCTTCGGCTTCCCTAGAACATTCTTGTCCCAAGCATGCAGGGCCGTGTGCATGTGGCCCAACTTGGCTAGCACGCCATCACCAGCAGACCCAGCAGCCTCCCACGCCCGTTGTACTTCCTCCCGAAAACCATCTTCATGTAGCCATTTGGCTTCAATTTTTTTGGTACCAGCATGACCATGAACCACAAAAGATTGATATTTGGTATCAAGTAAGAGAGGACGATGGTCCGACCTAGTCCAATCCTGATGTTGGACAATAGCCTCCGGATGCATTAAGTTCCAAGCACCATCGGCCACCGCTCGGTCAAGTCTTTCTCTGATCCTTCCTCGTCTCCATGTAAAATTCTCGCCCGAGAAGCCAAGGTCTTCTAGAGCACAGTCTGATAGAGCATCTGTAAATGCATCCATGAAGAAATGAGGCCTAGGATTGCCACCCTCCTTCTCATGTGAAAATAAAATCTCATTAAAGTCCCCGATGACAATCCACGGCAAGTTTGAATTGATCTTTAATTGACGAGGTATTAACTCATCAAATCCCATGGTTAGGCACCTAGGGTTGAGATTGAGAGAGAGATTTGGTAGCACTGGTAGTAACTACGGCTGACAAGCGAGGTTTACCCAGGTTCAGGCCCCCGGAGGGTAACACCCTACTTCCTGCTTGTCTGATTATTGATGGTGGTGAACAAAGGAGCTACAATGGAGTTCCAGCGAGATGTCAATCTCGTAGGGTTTTGGTGGCTATGGTATTGCGTACCCTAGATCGGCGGCCCTCCCAGCCTTTATATACGAGGTTGGGTCTCGGGGATTCGCAACCGACCAGGTTTACAAGCAAGGTAAGTCTAAACCGACCTAATCTACGCTTGACTTGGAGGGTACTCCTTCTTCATGGGCCTCGGTCTTGATCCTCTAGTGGGCCTACATGCACGGACCTGACACTATACGTGCACAAGGTATCTTCAAGGTAGAGTACCCGAAGGGTAGGTCCACGTCAGTAGCCCCCGAGTGCTTGGCCGACTCGAAGATTCGGGCAGGGAATCCTCAGTCGGTGCACGTCTTGAATTGCCTTGCTCATGCATCTAGACAGTCGACATTACCACGACTGGTTCTTTGCAGGTTTTGTATGATAACAATTTAGAGCTAATAATAAATCAGCTAATGTTTGGAATAGGATTTTTCCTTTTATGACTTTTGTTAGGGATAAGGGCATAGTAGGCCTGGTTCTACCAACGGATCGGGACCAGTTAACTGCTCTTGCGCAAAACCTTACTAGCCGACATCGAGCTTGAGTCCCCAGACTCGAACCCGGAACAAACTGGTCAGACTCGACTCAGGCCACGGAGGTCTTACTGAGTCGACCTGCAGCATAGCTTTGAGGGTATCTAACGCGTCCGCTAGGATTTTTTTCATGCCGTCGGACATGGTAAGTTACAGGGAAAACGTAGTACGTGCGCTCCCTGGCCCACTCGACGGTCAAGGGGTCTTACCTACGCATCATGTGTGCGGCTTCCAAGGATCGAAGATACATCTTGGGGAGATTACGATTGAGGTTTGCATTGAGTTGAACAAACTTTGACTCCGAATTGTGTGCTTTATTCTAGCTTACGTTCTATCGGGTGCGCGGCAGCACTCCCGATGGGAGTAGCCCCCGAGATTATGCTTAACTGCTTGCAGTTGAGGATGGTCTCAAAAACTTTGAAACTTTTGTTCTGATCAATAAGAAAAAATTGACCCGCTCCCGATGGGAGTAATGTACTGTGTACCTTACGGAACAGTCAAGTGACCGAATTGGTTTGATCGGATTTTCACCCTCGAAATCAACGAGGCAGTCAAATGACTGATTTTGCTATAATTTTGATTTTCACCCTCTGAGTCGACAAAACGGTCGAGTGACAGGTTTTGCTTCTCAAGGACTCGAATAATTTTTTGAGCGAACTGATTGGAATGACGTCAAGGGTGACGCCTTAGGCGACTGCATCATCTGACAAGCAGTGGCGTGCATGATATAACCGATGGGACGTGACCCACGTGGACCCCAGTTTGCAGTGCTGACCAAAGACGGTGCCGTTTGGACTGAATTTGACCGTAAGGGCGTGGTTTTCACGGCGAAGTGATGATGCGTCCTAGATTCCCATGCGTAGTGGGCGGAGTGGCTGGCGACGGTTGCCCTCTGCGACTGCCACGTGTATGACTAGATATGAGCTGCGGCGCACGATCTCTCACCAACGGTAAGGATCTGATGCCTGTGTGAATAAGTAGGGAAAGGCAGGATAAAGCAATTTTTACTTGCCATTCTCTCCGCCGCCGCCTCCTTCTTCCTCCTCACGCTGCTCCATAGACTTGCACCCAAGCTCATACTTTGCCACTGCTGTGATGACGAAGCCAGCTGGCCGGAGGGGCAAGGGCGCCGCGAATGCCTCGGTGGGCAGCACCGCCGGCAACCTGAAGAGGTAGAAGGGTGCGTGGACGAAGTCCACGGTGAGCAAGCGGATGCTCAGCGGGCTAAGGAACGACGGGCTGCTGCCGACGGAGGAGAGCAGAGTTCGCATCCCGCGCGAGGTAATCCCCCGACCCGCCCCCAATGAAAGGGTTTGCTTTGTGGATTTCGTGAGTAGGGGGTTCTCTTTCCCTGTTCATGATTTTCTTCGTGCGCTAATGCATGTTTACGGGGTGCAACTGCACGATTTCACTCCCAACGACATCTTGCACATTGCCTGCTATTTTGTGCTGTGCGAGTGCTTCTTGGGCATTGCGCCCCATTTTGGTTTGTTTCGACGGATCTTCAATGTTAAGCGCCAGCACAACGCCAAGGGACCCGGTGGATTTGGTGTGCAGACTCGATCAGGTATCGAGTACTTCAAGAACAAATTCACTGAGTCAGTCCAAGGGTGGCGACAGAAGTGGTTCTACATCAAGGATGAGACCACGGGTGACCAGTCTTTCGGGTTGCCACCCTTTAATGCTGATGCCGCGGTGCTGAAGAGGCCGTCGTGGAACACACCACCGACCAAGGCCAAGGCTGAAGAAGCTGACATGCATTTTGAGAAGGTTCTGAAGCTGCAGACCAACGTTGGCCGAGAGGTGACTGGCATCCACCTACTGGCCACTTTTATTAAGAGACGTGTGCATCCGCTTCGAGCCCGAGTCCATGGCATGTGGGCATATTCAGGAGTGACTGGCCCGACCCGTTCGCACATGGAAGAGCTGTCTTCGAGTGACGTGAAGAAAGCGGTGAGATCATTCACCATCCTTAGTGCGGATGAGCCTTGCGACATTAAGTCGCCGGTGGCGCCTTACGAGCCCAGCAACCCTTTGCCGGAGGTACGACTCGATATTACTTTGAGTAGCATCGTTACGTACTTTTATGCTGACTTTGATTTCATGTACTTTTTTGCGCAGGGACACAAAGTGCTTAAGTCGATGCCGCAGTTTCCAGAGAGTGGCCCAGTGTTGAACAACGAGCCACTCAAGGTTGACTCGGACGAGGAGGTGACCTCACTCGCGACCGCCCACACCCCAGAGGCTGATGAAGGTGGGTCTGAGGCCCATGCGACTGACGGCTTGCGGAAGCGTCAGTGTGACGGGGAAGAAGACACGGCTGACTCCGAAGAGAAGGTAGGGAACACGGCAGGAAACAATGGCAGAGCCGATTGTGGCAGCTCCGCTTCGCTCGTTGCCACCTATTTACGAGAAGAGGCCCTGCACCAACGTCGGCTGCCTGGATCCCAGTAGGTTTATGGATCTTGCTAGCGAGTAAGTTTTTGTAATCTCATTGTGCCTGTTGCTGTTAAGCAACTTATGCTTGCTTTATTCTGAAGAATTTTTATCGGCGACTGTAGCGATCCTTCGGATGACGATCTGACACCTCCTCCACCGGTGGACAAGTGCAGTGCTGCTTCGACAGCGCATGCCCACCTGCAAGAGCCACTGATGAGCAATGAGCCCACCTTGGAGGTGCCACCAGGTCCTGAACCTACGGCCGACAAGGGCGAACCGGCAGATGTGATGCCTTAAGCTTATGTCCTTGGTTCTTCTATTGCCAGCATTTTGTGTGCCAGCTGATGAATGCGTCACCCCAATATATCCAAATGGAGATGAAACTGGCCGCTCTCCAGTAGCAGCTCAAAGACGCCAAGAGTAAGTTGCTATTTTAGGTTCTAAAATTCTGCAAGATATATCATTTGCTTGGTGCTCACGAGCACTTTTATTATTGTAGAGTCTGCTTCCGCTGCCGAGGAAGAAAAGAACAACGCTGTGCATCAGGTCGCCGACTGGAGAAGAGTATGTCGGCTGCCAAGGAGAGGGAAGGTCGGGCCATTGGGCGACTCGCTTCCTGCAGCAGCTCCTTGACTAGTATGAGGGCGTTGTTGTACGGTGTTAGTTGGTAATTGAGTTGCTTGCATGACATTGCTTGCCTCCCTACAGGTGTAATGGATGGTCCTTCGGCCTCCGGCAAGCAGAACGTTGGCGGCTCACTCGAGGAGACCGTGGCTACTGTGGAGACTGCCAGCGAGAGGGCTGCGGGTATGCTGATGAAAGCAGCGAGTGCCCTAGCTGTTCTTCATGGCAGCTTTTGCCATGACGACGACCTGCCGTCAATTTTTGACGAGTTGGTGGAGGTCTTCAACCCAGAGGGTACCGCCATCGCTAAGTTCAGCCGCGAGCAAATGGTAAGTGGTGCCCATACTACTTTTCTCATGCTCCTCGCGCATGGATTCGAAGGAGATTTCGACAAAGTGACGTCGACATTCCCCAAAGGTCCTGACGGCAAATCCGCGACACTGGGCAACTGGATGGAGACGGCTCGCAAGTATGCTCAGCAACTTGTGACCACCGTTGAGGACAGGGCCGCAAGGGTCCAGGCGAGGAAAACGTCATCCAAGAAGTCGATGACCAGCGAGTAGTATTGTGTAATAGTGTGTTTCTTTCGCTTTTGAACGCACTTTCGCTTCCAGTTGTAAAATGAACCTTTAGTTTTTGGACTCCAATCTGAGCATGGAGTGTGGGTCGCTGGATGCATGATGCGATTGTGGTGTCGTTTAACTGGCTGCGGGGCACAGCCCCGGTATTTGCGTGTTCTTATACTTTGAGTTATTCTTATGTAGCGAGGGGCAGCGGGTGGGTCGACTATCCCTTCCTCTAGGAGTGATGCCCCTTCAACGAGCACTCGAAGCACGAATGACAAGAAGATCATCGACTTCCTGCAGCTGAACCTCTCAAAGACCGAGCATAAGCTGGAACAAGTATGAGGTATGCTGGCCGAGTTGCAGTCGAGACCTTCGCCGGCAACAGCCCGTGAAGTCTTTTTGCTTGAGGAGTTGGAGAAGGTGAATCTGCAGCTTGAGTGTAAGTGCACCCAACTCAGATTGTCAACCTTTTTGCAAATCGAGCGTGTACTGATCCCTGAGATGCTTGATCCGGTGTTTGCTTTGACGAGCCGACCGAAGAATCACGCCTACGCGATCGACTGGACGGTTATGCCAGCAGCTCGTAGTACTCGACCCACCCCTTCTGGTCGAAGAGGGCGAGAGGTGAGGTGCTAGTCAAGCTCTAAGACCGTGCTTGGCACGCGGCTATTTTGCTGGAGACCTGTAGGTCGGCTATGGCCCGAGTGCACCAGGCCCTGTTTCCGTTAAACGAGCAACCACAGAGCCTGGCGAAGCTTTTGAAGAAGTTTCGCCAAGGCAAGGCCATCAAGAAGTTTGTTCACGAGCAACTCATCGGGGGGGCTAATGTTGCACTCGCCTTCATTCGGGCTCACCTGCCTCATATTGATCTGAAGAGAATCACGCTGGGCCCGCCACCCCTTCCGGGTGGCGGTCCCGATCCTATGGTGGAGCATTATGAAGAGACTCGTACTGATGCCCTAGTCCTCATTCATCAAGTGTTGAAAGAAGAAAAGAATTGGCGGAGCGCGAAGGAAGAACCTGTCGAGTAGGTTAGGTGTGTATCTGTACTAAGCTTTATGTAATCACTTGATGATCACCATGTATGTAATAATGTGCGAGATGCCGCCCCCGAGTGTTTGAGTACGACCGGGGTTGTGATTTTCTTGATTAGTTAGGTGTTGGGGGGATAATAACCCGGTATACTCATGACCAAGAAAGAATCAGTCGGACGGCCCAAGGTCTGGTCCGAGTGATGTGTACAAGATATGGGCCGGGTTATAGTTGGGCCAATAGGCCTAACATGACTCGTCCCTGGAAGGAAGGACCTAGTAGAACTGGAGTCCGAGTGAAGGAAGGAACCGGGTGACTTGGAGGCTACAGAAGGTTTAGAAGAATCTAGAGTAGGACTCCGGGTTCGTATGTAACTCGGTATTCATTGTAAGTTCGGGAGACCCGGCGTCTATATAAACGGGCTCCCAGAACATAGATAGACAAGTCTTAAGCCCTAACTCGATATCACCGCTATCAAGCAAAACCCTTGTAACTTGTCTCGTAACACAGCTCTGTTGTCTTAGCCGAGTTATCGAGACCTCGAGATCAATAACATAGAAGCAGGAAGTAGGTCTTTATCTCCAATGGAGAGGCTGAACCTGGGTAAACCCTTTTTCCCCAACGAGCGTGACAATCTCCTGAAGGACCAAGGCGCCTTGCCCCAATCATCAAGTTACCCTATGGTAACATCTGCCGTGATAACCCCACAAGGGAGAAGCTCTGCGAGGGATGGAGAACCTCACGATCGGCGAGGTCAGGATGGATCAGCATGGAAAGCGCGTTGTCGATGATTTCGGCTGGAAGGAAGAAGCCGATCTGATGGAAGCCGGCCGGGTTATCCCGTTCGGTCGGATCAATGTTTTCGTAGGTATGATTCATGCAACTCAGCAAATTGATGACGAGGTTATGTGCGACTCCGTTTCAGGGGCAGCCACCATCGTCCAATCTGATGGAGAAGAGTCAGTCGGAACAGGAGGTTTCGAACATCAGTCGGACATCCAGGCTTGCGAGCCGGAGTGCCGACGCGAGGAAGATTTGGATACAGATACTGAGTCGATCTTACCGTTGTTTGACGAGAGATTTGGGTACGTGGCTGATGAGGAAGATTATGAGTCGGAACCAAGGACCAAAGCGTGCTGCGGTACACCCTGATGAACCGCAATGATGGGACAGAAACTTCAGTGAGTGAGGACGATGCCACGTGCGCGGCCAGGAAAACAGAGAAAGGATTCAGCGTCACCGACCTTTCAGCCGGGTGAGGCTCGGAACAGCCGGTTTTAAGGAAATTCCACCAGTTTTGAGGCCCTTGGACTTTGACGCTGCAATAGTTACCACCCAATCACACCAGATAACGCAGCAACCCGGGCGCAGCAATTGGATACGTTACGAATCACGCTGGAGAATCAACAGAAGGCTTTATTGGCGGAGCAGCAGCGCATGTTTGAGCAACAAGAGATAGAACGGGATCGAGCCCGTGTGGAGCAAGAAAGGATAACAGTGCAGAATCGCCATGAAGATCTTACAGCAGTACATCAGAGGAGGCTCCAGACCCGGGTGATGCCAGGCATGACCTTAGATCCAACGAGATTGAACTTTACATCACCAAACGGCTCCCAATGTCACTCGGCCTGAGACAGCGCCGGTTGGAATCGGGCATGGAATCATGGTTAGAGCAAATCAGGGAGGAAACGGGGTGCCACCCAACACTCGGGCTGGAGCTCAGCAAAATCAGAACACAGCAGCTGCGGTGGTATGCCACCACCAGCAGATCGGTTCCACACGCCCAGTGGTCACTACTCAAATCCGGCTGATAACGTGTACGCAGCAACATTAGCATTATGCCGCATGCCGATTGATCAATCACCGAGGGAGAAGAAGCACGCAGGGCAATTGAGATGTTGAAAACTGCGATCACGCAGCAGGGCAACATGCCGGATAAGAGTGGAGCGTTACATTCAACACCATAAATAGCCGAGCTAACCGGAGTCATCACGGAGAAACACCGAGGCCAGCCGGATCAGGCGTCAGGAACGGACAGCAGAATCAAGGTCACCCGGCGCCGCAGCCTCAACGTTCGGGACACATCAGCAGAGGCCAGCTCAGAATCAGCCGGCGCCGAGGCCGCATCAACCGGCCCCGGCCCAGTCTGTGGCCCAAGCGATTGTCAACAGTTCAAGAGCACGGCGTGCGGCGAGCGCAAACCCGGCTTTAGGTGTCGCCGGAGGAGCCGGAGGACAACCTGAAGCAGGAGTGATGGGCAACGCACCAAATACCGGGTCAGGTTTGCCGTTAGTTTCTTCATTACTTAACCCGGTTGGAACTAAATGTCTTTCAGATGCTATTAAGAGTGAACCTTTTCCTGAGAAGTTTAAAGAGCCAAGCAAGGTGACGAATTATGACCCCAGCATGGATCCAGAAACATGGCTCAGCAGTTACGAGATGGCGATGAGTATTCGCAATGCCACGCCAACTTGTGCGCGAGATACATGTACCTGATGATGAGTGAAGGAGCAGCAAAGTTATGGTTCAATGGATTACCCGAGAAATCTATCAATTCTTGGGATGAGTTGAAGGCATTATTTGTCAAGAATTTCAAGGGCACGTGTGAGAAGTTGTTCACTATAGAGGATTTGGAGCGATGTTTCCAGAAGAAAGGCGAGTCAGCGCGTCACTGGATGCGCCGAGTTACAGCCATCATTCACTCATCAAAGGGAATTACACCAGCTGCGGCCGTGTCGTCGATGGAGAAAACCTGCAGATATGACCCGGTAATTCAGAAGATGGGTCGACTGAGGGCCACTGGCGAAGCAGAAACATCACCATGGGGCAGCTGATGGAAGCGGCTCATAAGCACGCATCCACAGACAAGACCCGGGATGATGATGAAGATAAGGGAAAAGGAAACGTCAACAACGGAGGAAAGAACACAACAACAACAACAACGGAACAATAATCACAATGGTAACAATGGGAATAACTCCAAAAGGCAGCACGAGGGTGGTTCAGATTTGGTGGCAAACACAAACACCGGGTATAACAAGTTTCAGCGGCGAGATGATAATTATCGAGGCAATAACAACAATGGCAATTACAGGGGAAATTTCCGAGGACCGGCTAACCCCCAGGAAGCATTCAACATGCCGTGTCCACGTCATAGTAGGAACGGTAAACCGGCAAATCACTCTTTGGCCCAGTGTGTTGATCTTCAGAGATGGAAGAACGAGGAGTTTGCCAGGATGAGTATGGGAGGAAACGGCCCGAGGCCGGGTAATGGAAATAACCCGGCCACGGACCACAAGCTGGAGGAAATAATGGAGGACCACCCGGCCCGGATAACGGACCAGCCGGGTTAGGTTTCCAGCAAAACCCCAAGAGTTAAATCGAGGACAGTATCATATTACAGTTTCCAGCACTAGTCGGAGAGATCAGAAATTGAAGAAGAGCTGTCAACGCCGTTCTTCGCAGTTCCGAGATATTTGAAGTGGTCCGAGTATCCGATCACTTGGTCTAGAGAGGATCACCCGGCCTAGATGCACCTGGAGCGTTGGCTTTAGTTGTTGCACCTCAGGTTTCGGGTTATATTTTACACAAGGTTCTTATGGATGGAGGTAGTAGCATCAACATTCTGTATTGGGATACATTCATCCGGATGGGTTTCACAGCCAAACAGCTTCACCCTTCCAGTACTATCTTTCATGGTATTGTCCTGGAAAGTCGGCAAGACCAGAGGGAACAATAACATTGGAGGTCGCGTTTGGAGAATCAAAGGATAATTTCAGGTCTGAGATGATTTGTTTGAGGTGGTCAAATTGAAGAGCCCTATCATGCTCTCTTTGGCCGCAATGTTTTTGCTAGATTCATGGCGAGGCCGTGTTATGTGTACTAAAGATGAAGATGCCAGGTCCAAAGGTATTATCACAGTCAATGGCAGTCGTGAGTTGGCGTTACAATGTGAGGAAGGTGATGCTGTTATGGCAGAACAAGCCTGTGCGGAAGAGGAGTTGAATTACTACAAAGCTACCACAAACCCGGATGATGGGACAATTTTGAAGAAACCAATGACCGAAGAGAGGGCGAAATTCAAAGCGGCTCAGATACCAAGATGATTGACTTCGTGCCGGGTGATTCGTCCAAGCAGTTCTCTATCGGGTCAAATCTGACTGACAAATAGGAAAGCGCGCTCATCGAATTCATCCGTGAGAATCGGGATGTCTTTGCATGGAAACCTAGTGACATGCCAGGCATACCGACTGAATTCGCTGAGCACCGCTTACATGTTGATCCTAAAGCAAGACCGATTAAACAGGGATTGCGCAGATTGAATGAGGAAAGAAGAAATTGTAGGAGAAGAGATAGCTCGTTTACTCGCCGCAGGATTCATTATGGAAGTGTTACATCCAAAGTGGTTGGCTAACCCGGTTTTAGTGTTGAAAAAGAACAATGAGTGGAGGATGTGTATTGATTTCACAAGTTTGAACAAGCATTGTCCGAAGGATCCGTTTGCGTTACCAAGGATTGATCAAATCATAGATGCTGTGGCAGGTAGTGATCTTTTGTGTTTCCTGGATGCATATTCAGGATATCATCAAATCAAGCTTGCAGAGGAGATTGGGAGAAGACATCATTTATCACCCCATTTGGAGCTTTTTGTTACAAGAACATGACATTTGGACTGAAGAATGCTGGAGCAACTTATCAGAGGTGCATCCAGAGTTGTTTTGAGAAGCAGATAGATCGGAACGTGCATGCGTACGTTGATGATGTGGTGATCAAGACAAAGAAGGCTGAGACATTTATTGATGATTTGAGAGAAACTTTTGCTAACTTAAGGAGGTTTCAGATGAAGCTTAACCCAAAAAAGTGTGTGTTTGGAGTTCCATCAGGAAATTACTCGGCTTTATTGTGTCCGAGCGTGGGATTGAAGCAAACCCGGAAAAGATAGCAGCAATCAATAGGTTGGGAAAGCCGACTGAATTGAAGGAAGTCCAGAAGATCACGGGCTGCGTGGCTGCGTTGAGTAGGTTCATATCCCGACTGGGAGAGAAAGCAATTCCTTTATACCGACTCTTGAGGAAGTCAGATAAATTTGTTTGGGATGAGGAAGCTGATAAAGCCCTGGAGGCATTGAAGGAAACATTATCGAAAGCACCAATCTTAGCTGCTCCAGCTCCAAAGGAGCCCATGCTGTTGTACATAGCTGCAAATTCCCGAGCAGTTAGTGTAGTTATTGTGGTGAGCGAAAGAAGAAGGAAAGGAGCATCTGGTTCAAAGGCCGGTTTATTATGTCAGTGAGGTTTTGACTCCGGCTAAACAGAGGTATCCCAGTGGCAGAAGTTAGTTTTTGGCGTTTTCATGGCCAGTCGGAAATTGAAGCATTACTTTCAAGAACACCCCATTACAGTGGTGAGTGGAGCACCATTGGCAGACATTGTGTGCAATACTGAAGCTACTGGAAGAATTGCCAAGTGGGCGATTGAGATGGGTGATTATCACATCAAGTATGAGCCTCGCACAGCGATTAAGTCACAAGCCTTGATTGATTTTGTCAATGATTGGACCGAGTTAAGCACGGCACCACCCAAGGCGCCGAGTTATAAGTCATGGGTTATGCATTTTGATGGATCCAAGCAGTATGAGGGATCAGGAGCAGGAGTGGTTCTCACTTCACCCAAAGGGATAAGATGAGTTATGTTCTTCAGATTCACTTCGATTGCACCAATAATATTGCTGAGTATGAAGCTTTGTTACATGGTTTGCGCATTGCCAAGGAGATGAACATCAAAAGGATCATGTGTTTTGTGACTCGGATCTTGTAGCGCAGCAAGTTTCTGGGACTTGGGACAGGAAAGATGAGAAGATGGCGGCTTACGAAGGGCTGTTGATGAAGCAGCTGGATTCTTTTCAGGATTCCAGGTGGATCATATTGATAGAAGGAAAAACGAGGCAGCAGATGCTTTGTCAAGATTGGGATCACGTAGAGAGCCAGTTCCACCAAATGTGTTCCTGGACGAGTTATGGAAGCCATCAGTCCAACTTCCGGGTGAAGAGGAAGATGAAAGTCCAGATCAAGATTCCGAGTTAGTAGCAGCGTTGCATGAGATTCCTGAGTGGACTGAACCATATCTGGATTATATGATAAGGAAGATTCCGAGTAATGAAGTTATGGCGCGACAAATTGTCAGAAGATCACTCGGTTATGCAGTAATTGATGGTGAGTTGTACAAGCGCAGTGTTTCTGGAGTTTATCAGCGATGTGTTTCATCAGTCGAAGGAAGGCAAATTTTGCAAGAGATACATGCTGGGGACTGTGGTCATCATGCTTCATCTAGGTCTCTGGTGGCCAAGGCATTTAGGCATGGATTCTTTTGGCTCACAGCTTTCAAGGATGCAGAGCAGATTGTTAGGGCATGTGATGGATGTCAAAGATATGCAAGACAGGAGCATGTGCCGGCTCAGAATTGACAATACCAATCACTGGCCGTTTGCAGTTTGGGGTCTTGATATGATGGGGCCCTTTCAGATGACATCGTGCAAGAAAACTCATCTCTTGGTGGCTGTTGATAAGTTCACTAAGTGGGTTGAAGTAGAGCCAGTTACAAGTTGTGATGCTTCCAAAGTTGTCACGTTTCTGAAGAAAATTATCAGTCGGTTTGGTATCCTCACAGTATCATCACAGATAATGGGACCAACATGTCACTCGGTGAAACAGAGATATTCTGCAAAGAGAAGGGAATCAGATTAGACCTTGCTTCGGTGGCACATCCACAGGCCAACGGGCAGGTAGAAAGGAGTAATCAGGAAATATTGAAGGAATCAAACCAAGACTTCGAGTTCCGATTGAAAAGGCGTATGGAGCTTGGGTGAAAGAGTTACCCGCAGTGGTTTGGGGGATCAATACAACCCCGAATAGATCAACCAAGCGTACACCGTTCTTTCTGGTGTATGGAGCAGAAGCAGTGTTACCGAGTGATATAGTCCATGACTCGCCAAGAGTGGCGGCTATGTGGAGTCAAGCAATGCAATTGCAAGGGAGGATTCGATTGATGCCCTCGAAGAGGAGCGTGAGTTAGCATTGGAACGGTCCGCAGTTTATCAGCAGGATTTGCGGCGCTATCATAGTCGCCGAGTAAGATCAAGAACTTTCCAGGAAGGAGATTTAGTTTTACGGCTCAGACAGAATCAGGCAGGGATGCACAAGCTAACTCCTCCATGGGAAGGGCCGTTCCTTATCAGTCGGAAATTGCACAATGGTTCATATTATCTGATAGATGTGAGAGAGAAAGGTGAAGAGAACAACACGGACCATGCTATCCTTCCTATGGAAGAGACGAAGCGGCCGTGGAACATTGCTCATCTTCGCCCATATTATACCTAGTGAACATGAACCTAGGCCGAGTTATGTAACACACGATGTAACCCCCAGCAGGTTTCAGACGCGCTCTTTTCCTTACCAGGGTACCTAAGGGGACTGGAAGGTTTTTAATGAGGCGGCTTGCTGGTGTATCTTTAATAAAGAAGAGTATTGAGAAGAAATCTTTTTCTGTTTTTTTACTTTTTATGCATAGTTTATGTTTATAAAGCTTGCCCAAAGGAGTGCTTAGCAAAAAGTCCTATAGCTGTTGCCCAAGAGAGCACGCATAGAGATGTTTGAGATCAGTGGGGTAATGATGCATAGTTTAAGCCTTTACTTGTAAACATTGATCCAGGGCTTGGGGACTTATGAATTATAAATTCATAAGTTTTAATCCTAAGACCCGGCTTTTAAGCCTTAATTTTGTTCTTGGTTAAACTTGCCTATCAGTTTGATGTTACTCACAATTTTATGACCAGATTGCTTACTTGTTAATTCAATCAACTATGATGCCCATGCTGGGACTTAGTTTGACCCTGTTTTAGCAAAGGAAAAAGTAGCAACTGAGAAAGTCATGTGAAAGCCGACTGATAAGAAGCTAAAGATAAACCAAAAGGGTCATCTAAACCATAAAAAGTATAAGTTATTACAAAATATTGAGTATTTCATATAGTGCACAGACGCACCATCAAATAAAAGGCAAAGTATTTCAGAGCATATTACAATGCCCATTGGCCGAATAATTGTTTTGCAGGAAAAGGTAAACATGAAAACTGGCTCAGATAGCCGGGTTATCGGTTGAGGTTCCCTTGGCAGCTTCAGCTTCGGCAGAAGCCGGGTTATCTTCAGGAGCTTTGGCCTGGGACTTAGCTTGTGCAGTGCCTTGATCTTCTGCAGTATCCTTAGCAACATCAGCCGGCTTTTCCATGATTGGCGTAGTAGGGGCACGGCTGGGTGCAGGGACAACTGGAGTAGAGTACTTGGCTGCAGCTTTCTTCTTTTTGCAATGGAGTCTCTCAGCTTGGCCAACAGATCAAAATGCTCGGGTTCAGGAGTGGGGATTGGAGTGTTGTTCTCATCCACTGCATCTTGGAAAACCGATAGATCGAGGCTCTCAGCAATCTTGCAAGCAATAGGCCGGGTTTGGGCAGCAATTTCTTTGAATCTTTTCCCCAAACTTGGTGCCATCAGCATTGTATTGAGGGAATCCTTTGACAAAAGGAGCCGGTTAAGGCGCGGGTTGTAGGCTTTGGCTAAGCTAAACTGCGCATTGCGCCAACCCGGCATGCTGAGCGCGTCCAGAGGTCTAACCACTCGGGGATCGTGGAAAGCTGATGCAGGGACTCGAATATTACTTGGGGAGGAGCACAGTTGCTCTTAACACGCTTCATAATCTCAGAGTGCCAAACTGGAATGCCGAATGATGGTGTTCAAGCAGTTCAATTTCTCTGGATAGGATCTCCTGATGGCAGCATTCTGCTCACCTGAAAAGTATGATGTGGGTTAGTATATGAAAGCCGAGTAAAGAAGAAAAAAGTGAAAAGAGATGGTTTACCAATGAGTGGATTGAGGATATCCTTGATATGGTCTTTCAGGGTGTCCAAGTATTTCTGGACACTGACCATCTTGTCAAAGCAGATCTTATACTTATCTCCAGCCTCTTCCAACTCCTTTTTCAGTTTGGTGTTCTCTGCAGTTAGAGATTCAATTGTTTTCTCCAAGTCTGAAGCATGAATTTCAGTTTCTTTGCGCAGCTTGGTTTCAACTTCAAGGAGTTGGTTGGTCTTGGCAAGTACTGGTCATTATGGGACACATACTCTGAAAAAAGAATAGCAAGTTAGAAACATGGGGGCTGAAATATATTTCAGTCGGCAATGGCAAGAAAGAACAAGTTGATAGTAAATTATATACAGACAGAGTATTTATACAAGTTCCGAGTGACTGAAGAGCAGATCACCCGGCACTTGGGGACTGGTATGTCTTTTAAGTTTTTACAAGTTATTCAGTAACACATCTTCAAAGTTCCAGATAAAATGTGAACATATTACCCGGAACTTGGGGGTTATGAGGATTTGAAAGTATCGTTATGATGAAAGTCAAATTAATGAGGATTTGAAATCAGAAAGTAAAACAAGTTCCATGTTATCGTAGACTGATAACTTGGAACTTGGGGACTGGGATATTCTGAAGTTTTCAAAATGAAGGCAGAAAGAGTATATATTTTCAAGTACCGAGTGACTGAGGACAGTTTACTCGATACTTGGGGACTAGGTTTGGTATATAAGATATGAAGAGGAAAGATGTGTACCTGATGTTCTTGGACAAGAGAATCCACAGTTTGCCCTCAGTAAGTTCAGTGTGTTGTACTCAGTTAACAGACCTTCAAAGTTTATATGGCCATATGTGGCACAGTGGAGCTTCGCCTTATCAGTCGGCTTGGACTTCTCTTCAGAGGCAACAAACTTGGTTGCAGTTTTGAGGGGAGAGATCTTCTCAGTAAAGCAAGTTCCTGTGATCACGACTTCTGGATCAGTCGGTTTTTCAGCAGGAGAAGGAGAAACATTCATCTGGTCAGTTCTGTCTTCATGAGTCGGCTCATGTTTTTCAGGGTGTTCTCCAAGTTATCCTCTCAGCAATGGGAGGGCTTGGAGCGCCACTAAGAGTAGCTTTCGCCCTGAAATTGCAAGTATGAAGGTAATATAAGAAAGAGCAAAAGAAAGCAAAGTTGATGAAAGTAAATACAAGTAATAGAAGGTTATACGTATTACCCGGTATTGACTTGAAAGTCACGGGGGAGGTCATTGCTGGAGCCTGAAGAAGCTGTAAGAGAGTATGATTTAGAAACTCGGATTTGACCAGCTAAAGGATAACTATCAGAGGGATGTTTTTGTGGTTCAAAGTTGGAAAAGAAGTACCAGGACGGCGTGGAGATGGATGGTTTGGGATTCCCGGGTTAAGAGGATCCTCTCCAGGGGAGGTCCGTGCTCTCCTCTTGGTAGAGGGTTCAGCAGAACTCTGCGAAGATTTTTCAAGAAGAGTTTGGTTGAGTTTTTGCATAGCAAGATAAGAATATGGTTCTGTGGACATGCGAGAATATGGCACCTTGGCACAGATAGTGCGAGCCTTCCTTTTCCGGTAGCAGCTGATTCAGTGGCTTCAGAGCTACGGCCGGGTGAGGAGTGACTGCCTTTTCAGTCGGTCTGGTATTATAAATGGCATCAGTGGATAAATTGGATTGAGTTTCGTTCTCAATTAAGCTTATGAAGAAGTGGCCAAGGGAGTCAAGTTCACCTTCTTCTTTTCTTCTTCTTCTTCTTCTTCACTCGAGGACTGAGCCTCGTCATCATCATCTTCATCATCATCTGCCTCAGGAGTGGCAGGGGGAGTTTCAACTTGCCACCAGTCATCAGATTCCTAGTGAAAAAGTAGAAGCAAAATAATCAGTATACAATTGAGAAAGAATATGTTATTGAGATTTTTTCAGTCGGGACTTACTGGTGGTGCCGGGTTATTCTTACTGAATGGCAGAAGGCCATTTTCTTTGATCGTCTCAACCTTTTCAGCAAGGAAGGCCTTGATAGCCTTGTTCAGAGCAGTGTTTGGGTAGGACTTTCTCCGAGTAACGGAGGGAATCAGTTAGATGGCCCGAGTAATCGCAAAGAAGCTTCTTGCGAATACTGTTGGGAATTCGCCAACCCATCCACGTCTTGATCAGATCAGTTCCGCGAGACCGTGCTTAACAAGAACGGAGATTTTCTTGAAGAAGGCTGGAGAGCTTCTCTCTCGCGTCAGAGGCGAAGGAGTTCATGTTGCTGTTGATAATGAGGGTTCGACCGAATAACCCGGTAAAGGATGTTCACCAGAAGGTATCTTGGCTTTGCAGTAAAAGTATGATTTTTGCCAATGCTTTACATGAGTATGAAGTTCTAGTGAAGGCATAGCAGAGCCTTTGCGCGTTGAATAGAAACACCGCCACAGACCAAGAGGGGGCCATTCTTGTGCTCACGCTGAGGTTTGCACAAGAATAGCTCCAGGAAAAGAGCTAAGCTGGGAGGAATGCATAAGTACGATTCACAAAGAACTATATAGTTACTAATGTTCAAGATGGAGTTGGGTCCGAGATCGAAGACCCGGAGGCCGTAGTGACGAAGAAGATCCCTAAAGAAAGGATGACCCGGGGGACGAAAACCCGGGTGACATGTTCAAGGAAAGATAACTTCACCTTCCTGGGGGAAAGGCCGAGTCTCTTCTTCAGTCCCTCTCCACTCGATTCCGACTGAAGAGGAAGAACACCCGATTCAGCAAGTTCTTCAAGCTTGGATTGTGTGGCCATGGATTTGGCCCAGTTAGCAGTAATCCCAGATCTGGGCTTGGTGGCTTTCTTGATCTTCTTTGATGCCGATGCGGTGGCGCCATCACCGGCTCTTGGCCTTGGCCTTAAGCTTCCTCGGGTCCTTGGGTGCCATGAGATCTAAAGATCTAGAAAATAGCAAGAAAAGAAATGGAAAACAATGAGCTCAAGAACAGCCCGAGGAAGAGCAAGTCAAGATCTAGATGGAAACTAAGTGCAGGAGTGAAAAATTTACCGGAGCTCGTGGAGATCTGGCGCGGAGTAGACTCCCCGGCAGTTGGTTGCAGCAATGCAGAGCTTCGATGGCCGGTGGTGGCGGCGTGAGTTTGGAGGAACCCTAACCCTAGCTCGAGGAGAGAGAAAGACCGAGGTTGAAGATGAAGGGCGCGGTGAATGGGGAAAGTGAAACCCTTTTTACCGTATTCCACTATTTATAGCCCTGGGGTGAAACCCTAGGAGCGTGAAAAACGAGGAGATAAGATTCCGTTTTGATTATGGGTCAAAGATACAAAGAATGTCAGAGAATGTTCCCTGGTCGTTGACTGGAGGTTAAGTGCGAGAGAAAAGCCGGGTTATAGAGAACCGCCAAAAGGAGCTGGTCTATAACGTAACCCGGCCATTCAGTGTTAATGATCTTTATTTTGTTTTCAGGAATTTAACTCGGATAATCCCATCAGCAGCTACCCTCGAGTAATCAAATCAAGATCAAGATTATCAAGTGAAGCAACAGATGAGCTTATGCAAGTCAAACTTGGGGACTACTGTTGGGGGGATAATAACCCGGTATACTCATGACTAAGGAAGAATCAGTCGGACGGCCCAAGGTCTGGTCCGAGTGGTGTACAAGATATGGGCCGGGTTATAGTTGGGCCAATAGGTCTAACATGACTCGTCCCTGGAAGGAAGGACCTAGTAGAACTGGAGTCCGAGTGAAGGAAGGAACCGGGTGACTTGGAGGCTACGGAAGGTTTAGAAGAATCTAGAGTAGGACTCCGGGTCGTATGTAACTCGGTATTCATTGTAAGTTCGGGAGACCCGCGTCTATATAAACGGGCTCCCAGAACATAGATAGACAAGTCTTAAGCCCTAACTCGATATCACCGCTATCAAGTGAAACCCTTGTAACTTGTCTCGTAACACGGCTCTGTTGTCATAGCCGAGTTATCGAGACCTCGAGATCAATAACATAGAAGCAGGAAGTAGGTCTTTATCTCCAATGGAGAGGCTGAACCTGGGTAAACCCTTTTTCCCCAACGAGCGTGACAATCACTTGAAGGACCAAGGCGCCTTGCCCCAATCATCAAGTTACCCTATGGTAACATCTGCCGTGATAACCCACGACATTAGGCGTAGCCCCCGAGTCTTCGAGTGCGGCCAAAGTTTTTGTTTTAATCTGTGGCGCAGCCCCGAGTCTTTGAGTGCGGCCAAAGTTTTTGATTTAATCTGTGGCGCCGCCCCGAGTCTTCGAGTGCGGCCAAAGTTTTTGCTTATGCCTATTTATGAATCATCGCAGCCCCCGAGTATTCAGGTGTAGCTGGTGTGTTTTGTGTATGGCTTATGCAAAAGGCAAAACAGAGAGAAGTCGAGGAACATTGATTGTATTCCACATTTGAATGTTAAGCTGCAGGCCGCCTCATTAAAAACCTTCCAGTCCCCTTAGGTACGCTGGTAAGAAAAAGAGCGCATCTGAAACCTGCAGCTATCTAACATATGGCCTATTACATATAATGACTGAGCAGTCTAAGCATAGAAAACGGCGCAGATGTGCGACGTTCCAAGGGTTGTGTGGGGATCCCGGACTAGCTGTCTGAAATACCCGATTATGCTTAACACAACGATCTCGTGATCAGTCTGTCGTTGCACATAATCCGAACTGAATACCAAGTTTACATCCATTACAGTACCGAATTAAAGTCTTACACATACGGTCATGTAGACCAAGTCTTACATAGGTGCCTTCATGGGCCAATCCAGATTATTCAGCGGAAGCTACGGCGTAGTAGACAGCACGTCCTAACAACAACCCGATAGGCAGCTGACTTATGAAGATCCCTAGTTCGCATAGTCGCGCCGTACTCCTCTTCGACATAGTGCTCCTCGAAATCTGGCTAAGACAATAGCCAGGTACGAAACCAATATGAGTACAATTTGAATTGTACTCGCAAACTACCCCAACTTGAACATGCACTGGCTTTACTTTTATTTCATAAGATTTTTTATTTATTGAAAACATCTCTAGATCTTTATTGAAAAAGGGTAAGAAGAATTTTTATAACTTTCCTCCAACAAATCACCATTTTATTTATTGCTGCAAAACTCCTCCTTTTTCCGACCATGGCCATTCATGGTCCTTTGTCTCCAACAACCTTATACCGATCCTTTGGTATAGTTGTATAAAACATTCTCCACTTCATTTTCTTTTAAAACGCAAAACTTTGCAAAAAGTTGCACATTGGTCGAAGTAGGGCCTTCCAACTGTCCATGACCGAGGACTCGGCTATTCGAATAGTTTACACTCTGCAGAGGTAGCACGCTTTTCCCACATCCATCCGGCAACTCATCGTGTCAGCCACGTCCCGCCATACAAGGTGTATGCAAAGTTGAGTCACCGACCATAGCCTCTCATTTGCTCATGCTAGTATAGGACCCTGCCCGTATGACACTTTCCATCGACACTCAGTCCAGCCCTTCGGAACCTAAGTGTGAGGACTCATATTTTTGCCCGGCGACCCAAAGGTGGCGTCTTCTATCCTCTTTCTCATTTTAGAGGACCCAGGTCAGGGTAGGTCACCGAACCATCCCCTCATGAAATGGAGTCATCTCCGTTGTTGAGGTATCCCATACTAAAATGAGCAAACTACATGACTACGCCCTTGCCCATATGTGTGAGGACTCATAGTTTTGCCCGGCGACCCAAAGGTGGTGTCTTCTATCCTTTTCTCATTTTTGAGGACCCAGGTCAGGGGTACGTCACCGAACCATCCCCTCATGAAACGGAGTCATCTCCGTTGTTGAGGTATCACATACTAAAATGAGCAAACTACATGACTACGCCCTTGCCCATATGTGGGTAAATGTGGTCGCACAGGGTATGGTTGATCGATGTAAGTACTAAGACACAATGTGCTTTTTAACAAAACCACCATTCTCCATTTCTCCACTTCAACACCGACATCTCGGCATAACATGATCCATCCGAGGATTTTCAAAGGAGTTTTGAATAAACAATATTTTTCCCATCCTATGATTTGATATAAACTAGTTTATACTTCTACATAGGGTGGCAAAATAGTTTTTCATACACTTTTGAAAAGGTTTTCAAAACCATTGCTACTTATGAATACATCATGTGGACAAAGTAGATGTATATATTATGTGCATGATCAGAGAGTAGCTTGCCTTGCTCAGTAAACTTCCCGGGGTCTTGCTCCTGTTGTTCAAAGTATTCCCCCTCCTCGCAAGTCCCGGCAATGATCTCGTCTAAACGTCAAACAAGAAATACAATCAATTACTACACTACTCAATCAAACATCACAACATTACAAATCTTAAACCCTACAAATAGCTATTGTAACACACAAGGCAAACAATTTGGGTTCAATTTACTTGAATTAACCATTATTTAAACATGACTTGAATATGGCAGAAACTAGCTTCACAAGTTTAAATGTATAACTCAAGTTCTGTTGGTCATAAAAATACAAACTAAAATTCTACAGATAGCTTCTGACATCTAGAAGACAACACAATTGGATTTGGATTAATTTGAGTTACAAAATCCCTACATAAATGTTTTATTCCAGAAGCTTGTTAATCAAGTTTTAGCTACTGCCTAAGTTCTGTTGATCATAAAATTAAATCCTTTTAGGGGTAACTAGCACTGATTAAATGTGATCTAACAAAATTGGTCCTAACTCATTTGGGTTAAGCTTTAATAATCTATAATTGTTACAGTGCAGAAGGGTTTGCCAACTTTCATCTAATGCTAAGCATTAACAGTTGCTTAATTAATTCTACCAAAATTAGGGAAGCTAAGTGATCACATTACTAAGCTAACAAAATTGGATTGGAATTATTTAGGTTGATAGAGCATCAGAAACAAACAAGTTTATATTTTAAACCTTCTATGGTACTTGAATTACTACATATTAATTATTAATCTAAACATGATGAAACCAACTTGGTTGGATAAACAATTTCATGAGCTAACCACAGAATTTTGAGTCGATTTATTTGGACTTATAAATCTCAAGATATTGATTTTTGAAGTTGGGTCCTTTACTGATTTTTCCAGAGATTTAAATTAAGAAAAACTCTCTGTTCTGGATAATGTTGAGATCCCTGACTGGTGGGGTCCACTCGTCAGTGACTCAAACAGAAACGTCTCCCGTGTTGGATATGTTTAAAACGCTGATAGTGGGGTCCGCCTATCAGCGTCCCATCTACGCGAAGCGGTACGGCACCGTGGATCTAAGATCCAACGGCGCACAACGGCCGCAATCGGCGACGACCAAAAACTGGCGGCGCCACCGTGCCAGCGACGGCGAGGTGGTTGATTCGCTCACCTAGGGGCTCTGGAGAAGGTGTGGATGATGCAGAATGAACGCCGTGGCCTGGGGAAGCTTGCTGGAGGAGTTGCACTTGCTGGGACGGTCCGATTCGTCGACGGCGAGTAGCTCCGCTTCCACGGGCACGGCACGTCGACGGCGAAGTGTTCCTAGGTGTTCCTGGGAACGACAGAAACGGGTGTGTGAGTGCGGTGAGTGAGAGAAGCAAAACAGAGGGTCCAGAGAGAGAGAAAAGGAAGCAGCAGCACGGCTGCGAGGTCGTCTTCAACCTCGGCACGGCCGAGCTTGGCGACACGGCCAAGGACGACAGCAACTCAGGCTGCAGTGGCTCCACCCTCCTGGCGGTGCACGCGTGAGTGGAGAGGGAGGGAGGGACAGTGGTGCTGTGTGGAGAGAATGTGAGGGCTCGGGGGTGCTTATAAGGTCGAAGGTCGGTCCATGGTGGTCGCGGTGTAGGAGGGGTGCAGAAGGGAGAGCTCGCCATTGGCAGGCTGTACTGCGCGGACACGTCGACGGACGGCGTTAGAGGTCAGTGGAGCAAGAATGGTCGTGTGGAGGTGATCACGGTGAGCTCGGGGTGGTGACGGCCGTGGACGCGCAAACGGCGTTCGACGGAATGCGATCGTCATTGCGGGCCAGTGGGGGTGACGACCTGGTGTCTTGAGGCCGCGGGAGGATGGGGAGTGGCTGGGCGGCGATGCGCTGGCGAGTGGTGCAGTGGAGGTTTGAGTTCGTCGTCGACGACCACTCACGGCCATGCGCACGGCGTGCTCTGGTTCGTCCGCTAATGCGCACGTGCAGGAGCTCCTAAGGCGATCTTATCACGTCCCATGGTGGCAGATGGGAAAGGAGGATGGAAGGGGCGAAGCGGGGCCATCACGATGTCCTCCATCGTCATCTTCCCGAGGTGGGGGCACGGCACAGTGCACGCCCATGGCGGCGGGTGAAGACGGCCAAATTGAACGTTTTCTTCGTGCTCTGGCTAGTGGGGGAGGTGAGAGAGGTGAGTGAGAGTGGGAGGGGTGAGGTGATTTGCTGAATTTCGATCGAATTGAGTTCGGATTTGGGAAGAGTTCATCTCTGCTCTCAAGGTGTTTGACAGAATGCCTGAACCAATCCCAAATTCAAATTTCTGTGAATTATTTCCATAATTTGCTTCTTATAGATTTATCAAGGTTTGTGGGTCTGTTGTGGTATTTATTTGGTAAGTATAACTTGGTGCATTTGATGATCTAAAGACATAAAGAAAGAAATGGAATTTTAAATTTAGGTTTTTGAAAATATTTATTTGAGAGAGAAAAGTTATAAGAATAAAGTGAGAGTGATTATATTACCACTTCTCTGAAGTTTGGGTGAAAGAAATATTTATTTCTAGGTTTGGATAATTTTATGTCACATGACCATTTGGTGTGATTGTTTCCAAATTTCAGATTTTTAATTCATTTCAACAAGCAACGCAATCAACCAAGAACATCAACACACATCATGCAACAAAAGTTTTTGTTGGTTCCAAATTTTTGATTAATACCACTTGTTACAAATTTGGGATGTGACAGGTTGTGGGAGAGTTCGCCCATCTTCGCGTGCTTGAGTCGATATGCCCCGCCTTCGATGACCTCCGTGACGATGAAGGGTCCTTCCCATGGAGAGGCGAGCTTGTGCACCTTCTTCTGCTTCAGTCGAAGGACCAGGTCTCCAACCACGAAGGACCTGGTGCGGAGCCGACGGCCATGATAGTTGCAGTGGTTTTGTTGGTAGACAGTCGTACGGGTGAGTGCTATGTCACGAGCTTCATCCAGTGTGTCGACATCGTCGGCGAGTGCCTCCTCTGCCTCGTCTTCCTCATAGGCGGTGATCCTAGGTGCGTTGAAGCGTAGGTCGAATGGCAGAACTGCCTCTACTCCGTACACCATAAAGAATGGTGTATACTGAGTTGACCTATTTGGAGTAGTGCAGAGCCTCCAGAGGACATACGGTAGTTCTTCGACCCAGGCACCTGCTGCTCGCCTGAGTGGCGCGAAGAGTCGTTTCTTGAGTCCGCTGCACACGAGCCCGTTGGCTTTCTACACCTGACCGTTGGATTGCGGTGTGCCACCGACGCGTAATTAAGCTTGATGCCCTGGTCTTTGCAGAAATCACGGAACTCCTCCGTCGTGAAGTTTGTACCGTTGTCAGTGATGATGCTATGAGGGACTCCGAAGCGGTAGATGATCGACCTGATGAAATTAATCCCTGACGAGGCAGTCGAACTTGTGATGGGGACTGCTTCTATCCACTTGGTAAACTTGTCAACTGCCACCAGGAGGTGAGTGTGTCCTCCGCAAGAGGATTTCCTGAGTGGCCCAACCATGTCGAGTCCCCATTGGGCAAAAGGCTAGGCAAGCGGGATCGTCTTTAGTTCGGATGCTGGTGCATGTGGCTTTGTTGCAAATTTCTGACAGCCGATGCACTTTTTGACAATACCTTCTGCGTCTCGAAGGGCCATGGGCCAGTAAAAACCTGCTCGAAAGGCTTTGGCGACAAGGGCTCGACTGCTTACATGATGACCGCAGGTTCCTGCGTGTATGTCACGAAGGATGGCCTCGCCGTCTGTCGGAGAATGACTCCCACGAAACAGGGATAGTCAAGATCACGAAGAGAGTTCGTGTAAGGGGCTGAACACGTTGGTCAAACAACCCTCAACCTGCACGGCGACGGTGCTCGTCGAGCAAGCGGAGGGACATCACGACAGAGATGAACACCAGCCCGTACCCAGGTTCACGGCCCTCGTGTGGAGGTAATACCGCTACTCCTGCTTGTCTGTATTGCACTGCTTGTAGAGGTTACAGTACAATGAGCTTGCCGAGGGCTCTCTTTTGGCAATGGTGTATACAAGGAAGGGAAGCAATGGTCTTCTTCTTCCTTGCGCGTAAGTGGCTATGCTGGAATGAGAATGCGATCCTTGCTACGGTGCACCTTGTCCTCCTTTTATAGGCGCCCCGTGCTCCCTCCTTGCACTCGCACTGTGGTAGGGCTGTCACGTGGCGCAGAAGGTGGAGCGCGGTGCATCGCAGCCCGGATGTCCATGGACGCGGTCCATGAGCGTAAAGCTGACTCCTGTAGCAGAGTACCCACCGTCCATGCAGGACGGCCAGCTGGGGCCGCAGAGGAACGTGGGGGTGCCCACGGTGACGTTGGCCTTGGAGCGTAGCGCCGGCCGGTCCCCTTATCACCAAAGAGGAAATCCTTGTAGTCCGGAGCGGGTGGCACAGCTTTATTGACCCCTTTAATCACCAAAATGGCAACTGCGGCGTCGTCGTCACCGCGCGCAGGGGCGCGCGTCACTCTGCGGCCGCTGCAGAGCCCATGTGCGCTCTGCAGAGGTTGCTTTGCAGCGAAGCGATCTCCACGAGGGCTTGGACGCCCTGTAGAGAATTCGGCGTTGACCTCTCCCCAGGGGAGATTTCCTTGAAGAGGGGGCAGCAGTGGATATGGCCTCCGCAGGCCTCTGCTGCCTCAAATGCCCTCGCGAGGCAATGCCTCGCGAGGCTCTCCAGGCCGTAGGCTTGGTCCTTAGCGAAAATTCGCCATCAAGTGTCGAGGGCCGTATAGGACAGGCCCAGCACACCCTGGATTTCACTGGGCCGACAGTAGCCCCCGGGCCCATGATGGGCACGATGTAGTCCAATGGACGCAGGCGAATCGTCATGGGCCCAAAGTGTCCGGCCGGCCTGAGACACGTGCAGGGCAGTTACGCCGCGACGACACGTTCTCCTCGGAGATGATGGGCGTAGTGGGGGGTCCCACCACGTCTCGGTAACTGCTCTGAGGGGAATAAAGCCTGCAGCGCCGGTTCAGGCAGCAGTTACTGCATCATTTGCGCGCCCGTCTCCTTGCTCTTGACGCCTGCGCTCCTGTGTCTCGACGCTCCTCCTCCTTCACCGAGCTCCGCCGCCCTTCTCTCTTCGACCATGGGTCCCAAGAAGGGCAAGGCGGCAATGGCGAATGTACCGGCCGAGGCGCAGCAGGAGGACGAGCTCGCGCCGGCGCTGGTGGGGACTCGCATCCACACTGCTGAGGCGCTGGACAAGATCCGGCTGATGGCCGCAGGCAAGAACAACGAGCACGGCGCCACCGTTCTCAAGGCGGCGCGATTCGGCAAGCTCGCGGCGGGGCTATATCCCATCTTCTTCCCGACCATTTTCGCTGGTTTGGTGCCGCCGTTTTCTCCTTTCCTGGAGGAGGTCCTGGCCTTCTATCAGATCCAACTCCTGCATCTGCACCCCAACTCCATCTTGATCCTCGCCATCTTCGCATATCTTTGCGAGGCGTATTTGGGGGTGATGCCTTCCGTGGCCTTCTTCCGGAGCTTCTATGCGCTCCGCTCCACGGCGCCTGGCGAGCGGTCTGGTTGTGTGTCCTTCCGCATCGCGGATGGGATGGGAGGTATCTACATCCCCATGTCCTGGGACGGCGACAAACCCGTCACACGGGTGACGAAGAAGGTGGACGATTTCCGCCAGCGGTGGTTCCTCGTGGACGCCAAGACGCAGAATTCCTTCTTCGACGTCCCTGAGGCGCCGCCCTGAAGAACTCGAATTGGTCGAGTGCGACCCTTCAGAGCCCGAAGATTGCGGACTTGGTCGCACGCATGAAGCTCGTCCGCGACGCTGGCCTCACGGGCAGATGGTTGCTGAAGACTTCGTGAGGCGCCGTATCGCCCCTCTCCAGAAGCACACAAAGCCGATGTGGATGTATTCAGGCCCGGCGGACGCAATGCGGCTGCACTGCAGCTCCCACCTTCCTGAAGTCGTAGCTTCCATAATGGGCATCCTCTTCACCGCCCCGGAGGTTCCTGTGCCGCGCAGTGAGCTCGCGAAGCCACTCCATCAGATTACCCCGAAGAAGCGCCTCGCGATCCTGGAGCTGATGCCGGAGTTCACCCCTCAGGGCCTGGCTGGGGAGGAGAAGAAGGAGGACGCGGCGCCCGTGGTGGAAGAGGACTGGGCCTCGGAGTCACCCGCCGCATCTGACGAGGATCTGGGCGCCACCTGTGGAGGGGCGAATCCCTCGGCAGGGGAGGCGAGCTCTTCGAAACCTGCTCCTCCAGAGGGAGATGTTCTGGAAATTTCGTCCAGCGGGGACGAGGATTTCCTTGTGGCCCCTTCGCGCCAGGTCGCGGAGGGGGAGGAAGACAGTGATGAGGAGGCCGTAGCGGGACGCTGCGACCCCCGCTCCAAGGCTTTTCACGACAGGGCCGCCAAGAGCCCAGTGGGCACCCCTCTCAAAGGAAAGCTGAGGCTGCTCCTGAGGGGCCCGGCTCTGGAGCTGCTTCGTCGAGGTCGTGGCGGTCATCCACTACGATGTGGGTCGACTCACGCGCCAAGTCATCTGGGTAAGCGTTGGCCCCTGTCTTTGCATCTTTCGAGAGTTTTCTTGCTCTCCTATTGATGGCCTTCCCTGTTTGTTTGTTAGGGATCTTGTGACGGCAAAACGCCGGAGGCTCCGCAAGGCTGCGGAGGTCCGGGGCCTGGCCTCGGCAACCGTCGAGGAGCCTGTGGAGCCCTCAGCTGAAGAGGTTGCTAATCCCGTAGTGACCGAGGCCTCGGAGCCGGTGGCGGAGGAGGCCACGAAGCCTGTGGCGGAGGAAGCGTAGGGCATGTGGTGGTTACGCCTCTGGCCGGAGCAGCTACTTCGTCTTCTACCGCGGAGGCGCGCCCCGAGGAGGAGGCGGTGGTGCGCACACCGACACCACCACGTCCCGTCACTCCACCAGAGCGGCAAGAGGAGGTCGCCGCGGAGGAAACGGGGAGTGGCT
This sequence comes from Poa pratensis, assembly GCA_947311845.1. Classification (NCBI taxonomy): domain Eukaryota; kingdom Viridiplantae; phylum Streptophyta; class Magnoliopsida; order Poales; family Poaceae; genus Poa; species Poa pratensis. Next base: position 39,868,813 of record CAMZMU010000092.1, on the reverse strand, counting down.
CGCCGGCGAAAGGAGGCGCTGACGTTGAGATGGGGGAGAGGATTACTCCGCCGCCCCAAGGCACCGACGCCGCGATGGAGGAAAATGTCCCTCCGCCGCCCCCGCCTAACGCAGATGCTGAGGGGGGCGGCTTCTTCTGGGATCGCAGCGGGCTCGGCGGCGGCGGACCCACGGTGGCTGGGCAATCTTCCCCTGCCCCTGAAGCTCGAGAGGAGGCGCCGGTTGAAAACGACGGTGCTGGAGCCCATGGCCCCAATGGCGGAGAGGGCTCGCACAGCCCCCAGGCCGAGGTTGACGCGGGCCCAAGTTTGGAGGTTCCCACCCTCGAAACTAGTGCGCACGAGGGAGCCTCCATGTCTCGTGGGAGTTCCCGGGCTCTGGTCCTGGGTGGCACGAGCTGGAGCGGCGCTCGCCGCAGCTCTACCTTCCGCCTGGCGCGGGGTGCCTGGATGGGCTGGAGGCCCAACTCGCCCTCGAGGAGGCCGAGCTCGCCAGAGAGTACGACGAACTTGAGAGGGCGTGGACCCGCTTCTTCGAGGTCGTGGAGCAACGCCGCCATGACAACGAGGCCATGCAGGCGCAGCGAGAGGAGGCGCTGCGCTTCGCCAAGGAGGTCCGCGAGAGCGCGGTTCGCGAGGCTCAAGAGACCCTGGAGCCACTCCAGGCAGAGCGCCAGGCCGCTGCAGAAGATCGCGAGGCGGCCGCGGTGGAGCGCCAAACCGCTGCCTCAGAGCGGGCGACCTCGAGACCACGCTAGCCGCTCAGCGCCAAGAGCTTGCCGACCGCGAGGGGAAATTCGCCGCGGAGTCGGAAGTCTTTGGACCAACACCGCGTGTCCTTGGATGCCCGTGAGCAAGTACTGGCGGCGCGTGAAGCGGAGGTGCTCAAACGCGAAGAGCGGCAACTGCAGGCTGACAAGGAGTTGTCCACGCAGCGCGCGGATCTGGAGGCGCGGGAGGGCAAACTGGCCGAGGCCATAGGCAAGCATGACGAGGAGGTGGCCAGCACAAAAAGCTTGTAGAGAAGTCCAAACGAAAGCTTGCCGCGAGGAAGGAAGAGGCTGAGAAGGATGCCGCCGCCAAGCAAGAAGAATATCGCTCCGCCGTCGTCGAAGAATACCGGGAAGCTCAGGAAGCAGAAGGACCGCTTCAAGAAGAAACGCGCGGACGACAATGCCCGCATTGTTCAACTGGAGCACCAGAACGCCAACCTGAACCCGGGTGAGGCGCGCCAGGGACGGTCGTCGCCGCGCGGAAGAGGCTCGTGAACGTGCTGATCAAGACCTCGCCTCCCTGATGGCTGATATGAGGGAGCTGGCTGCGCAGGCAGGCCCTGCTGTGGAGCGTGCTGCAGAGGATGAGCACAGCGTGCAGGCGGCGCGGTCCTGACGCAGCAGCGGGAGCGCGTGTTCAAGTCCTTGGTGACCCGGGGAACACTCTCGCGGGGCAGCTAGGAGTGGATGCTCCTGTTGTTCCCGTCAATGGGAACGCTGACGCCGCCACATACCTCGCCTACTTCGATCAGCTCTTCTCTGTGCTCGAGGGCCCTGTGGCGGAACTTGGCGAGGTTGGTGATGAGGAGTGTCGCAAGCTCTTGACCGTGGCGATCGATCGCGTCTTCGCCAACCTCCAGCGCCTTCACCCCGGCTTCGACTTCGAGTCAGTGACCGAGCCCATCGAGGGAGATCGGCCTGGGAGCTCTCCAACTTGGTTCGAGAAGAGTCAACGATTACGTCGACCGCTTCAAGAGGGTTGAGGCGGAGCAGGCCGCTGAGGAGGATGAAGGCGCCGAAGAAGAGAAGGCTGAAGAGGACGGCGATGGTGAACCCTCTGCCTAGGCCACTCCTGCAACAAGATGCGCTTGGCGCAATTATCTTTGTTTTAAGACTTGTTTTAATTCACGCTGGCTTGTAAGATACTTTAATCGTATGCAAACATGTGTGTGTGCCCCTCGAAGGGTCCTTTGTCCCTGTTCCATGTCTTTCTTCGCTCTACGTCGTCAGGACCCGTCTCTTTGCGCTATGACACCGCCGCTACGGTATGCCGGAGCGTGACTCGGCAAGGCCGGGGGGTGTTTAAGGCTTGGAGAGGTAAGGGCTCTCGAGTCGCGGTGCTCGAGGGCTCCCCTTTGACGCACAAGCAGTCCATGGAGTGTGAGAGAGAAAAAACCGCTCGAGGGGCGACAGGTGCCCGTGAGAGGGAGAAAACACTTCTGAGGAGCGCAAGCGCTAGACTTAGCTTGGCGAGACTTTGGCCTCGTAGAGGGCGTTGGCTTCCCTGATGGTGCGCTCCCTTCTAGGGGTCGGAGCGTGACTTCTCGACCTTGGGGAGGACTTCTTGTTCCCTGTATTGGTTAGAGAGGCAGACCCAAAGCGGCACATGGTAGTAAACACCCATGCGCGCTTATAGGCTTCCTCATGGGTATCTCGCGAGGAGAGTAAGTACCAAGGTCCTTTGGTGAGGTGGCGTGTTTTGGGAGCAAGCCCATGGGCCAGAGCTCTTTGGGGAGGTAACAGGCGTGAGAGCGTGCTCACGTGCTAGAGCTCGGATCCTTTGGATTTTGCGGTGCTGTTGGGGTGCTCTTGAGGCACAGTCACCGTACTCAGCCCCCGCTCGCGAGGTGCGCATGGGGAAGAATATAGCGCGAAATGAACTAAGATGATGAAAAAAAACTCACCACCAAAATATTACATAGCGGCGCCTCAGCGCAATGTTTCATCGAGAAACGAATTGGTTCATTACACTTGGTGTGACCAAGATAAAGTTTTCCATGTCGAGGCATGGGGACCACATTCAGTGGCTGAGACTCTTCACGGCCTGCGGCGGCACGTAATCAGGAGAGCTCAGAGGGGCTGGCCCTCGGGAGGAGAAGCTTTTGTGAAGCTTGGAGGTGAAGTTGTGTGCTTCCCTCTAGAGACAAAAAATGTCTGGCGTGACTATGATCACGGGTAGAACTTGCGTAGATGCGCGATGTTCCATGGATTCTTGACCGGAATGCCGTCCTCCGTTTCGAGGCGTACCGCGCCAGGCCTGGCGATGTGGAGACCCTGTAGGGGCCTTCCCACATTGGCGAGAGCTTGTGGAGACCTTCCCTGGAGAGGATTCTCCTGAGGACGAGGTCGCCTGTCTCGAGAGTGCGCGGACGTATGTGGCGGCTGTGGTAGCGTCGCAGGTCTTGCTGGTACTTGGCTGCCCTGAGGGCGGCACGGCGGCGCAACCCGTCAAGGAGTAGCAGGTCGTCGCTGTGGAGGTCTGCTTGATCGTCCTCGTTGAAGGCAAGGACCCGTGCGGATCCATGCTTGATCTCTGTGGGGAGGACTGCTTCAGCTCCATACACGAGAGCAAATGGCGTCTCACCAGTGGGCTTCGTGGGGTTCGTGCGGATGGACCAGAGCACGGACGGGAGTTCGTCTATCCAGCCCTTGCCGTAGCCCTTCAGGCGATTGAAGCTCTTGTCTTGAGGCCCTTGAGGACCTCAGCATTTGCTCGCTCGGCTTGGCCGTTGCTCTGTGGGTGAGCCACCGAGGCGAAGCAGAGCTTGGTGCCGAGGCTCTCGCAGTAGGCCCTGAAGATGCCGCTGGTGAATTGTGAGCCATTGTCGGTGATGATGCGATTAGGCACACCAAAGCGGCAGACCAGGCCTCTGATGAATTTTACTGCCGCCCTGGCCGGTATGCTGCGCACTGCTTCAACCTCTGCCCACTTGGTGAACTTGTCGACTGCCACGAAGAGGAAGCGGTAGCCCCCTTGTGATCTCGGGAAGGGTCCCAGAATGTCAAGGCCCCAGACCGCGAAAGGCCACGAGAGCGGGATGGTTTGGAGTCCCAGTGCAGGCTGATGAACTTGCTTGGCGTGGAACTGGCACGCATCGCAAGATGGACGATGGTGGTGGCATCTTGAAGCACTTGGGGCCAGTAGAAACCGCTCCTGAAGACCTTGCCTGCCAGGGTGCGTGCAGAGGAATGGTGGCCACACTCTCCACTGTGAATGTCTCTGATCAGCATGCGGCCTTCCTCGGGGGGGACGCACTTGAGTGCAATTCCATTTGGGCGCTTGCGGTACAGGTCTCCCTCGAGGATGTAGTATGACTTGGCTTGTCGAGCCACTCGTTCTGCCTCCGCGTCTTCTTCAGGAAGGACTCCCTTCAGCAGGTAGTCTTTGAGTTCGTCAACCCAGCCTGTCTCTTGGTGCACCATAGCCAGCAGCAGACGCTCCCCTGAGGATGGACCGCAGTTGGGTGCCCCACCTATAGGAGGTGGTGGGAGTACTTCGTCTGTGCTTGCGGCTGCTGCTTCTTGTGGCTGCTTTATGGACGCCTTGGAGAGTCTCTCTTCAAACACGCCGGCCGACTGGGCCTGCCTTCGTGATGCTCGCTTGGCGATGTCATCTGCCTCTTGGTTCTCCTTTCGCGGGATGTGCATGAGCTCCATGCCCCTGAAGTGCTTCTCGAGCTTGCGACCTCTTCAAGGTAGGCGGCCATGTGGTCGTCTTAGGCGTGTAGCTCTTGTTGGAGAAGTTAACCAGGAGCTGGGAATCACCCTTTATGAGTAAGTGCTTGACGCCAAGGGCGATTGCGGCTCTGAGCCCGGCGAGGAGGCCCTCGTACTCGGCGATGTTGTTGGAGATCTTGTCTATTGTGAAGCACAGCTGGATGGCGTAGTAGAGCTTGTCACCTTTTGGTGAGGTTAAGACAACGCCAGCCCCACCATTGCGGCAGGCGAAAGCTCCATCGAAGTGCATGGTCCAGTGGCTTGGCATTGTATCTCCCGATGACGCGGTTTCTTCTTCGCGAGGCTCTTCAGGAGTTGGGTCTGTCCACTCGGCGACGAAATCCGCCAGCGCTCTCCCTTTTATGACTCTTGTGGTGTCGAAGCGCAAGTTGAATGGCTGCAGCTCAATGTTCCACCCTGCGACGCGGTCAGTAGCGTTGGGGTTGCGCAGGATCTGCTCCAGGGGGAAGGACGTGACCACCGTGATGGGGTGACCCTGGAAGTAGTGGCGCAGCTTCCTGGAGGCGATGAGTAGCGCGAGGAGGAGCTTCTGCTGCACTGGGTACCGCTCGCGAGCATCTCGCAGTACAGTACTGACGAAGTAGACTGGATGCTCGACGAGGGTCGTTGATGGTGCAGCAGCGTCGGCTCCCTCGAGAGGCTCCTCAGGAGTTTTGGCGAGGTTTGCCTGTGGAGGAGCCTCGGCAGGGTGCTCGTGGAGGGCTCGACTTGAGGCTGTGGGCCTGGCGCTGGGTCTGGAGAGACTGTTCCTCGTCGGGAGGTTCTGGACTTGGTGTGGCAGTGCTTTTCTTGGGAGAACTGGCTCTTCTCTTTCCACCACCAGGACGGCGCTAGCAGTTTGTGGAGTGGCTGCTAGGTACAGCTTCAGATGCTCGCCTGCCCTGGGGGCTACCATGACTGGTGAGCTAGCCAAGTATTTCTTCAAGTCCTTAAATGCTTCGTCAGCCTCTGGAGTCCACTTGAAGGTGCCGGATTTCTTCATGATCTTGAAAAATGGCAAGGCTCTCTCGCCGAACTTGGAGATGAAGCGGCCTAAGCTGGCCATGCATCCTGCTAGGCGCTGCATGTCCTTGAGGCGGCGAGGTGGCTGCATGTCTTCTATAGCCTTGATCTTGTCAGGGTTTGCTTCTATGCCGCGGTGGGACACGAGGAACCCGAGGAGCTTGCCTGAAGGCACCCCGAAGACGCACTTGGCGGGGTTTAACTTGATGTTCACCTTGCGCAGGCTGGCGAAGGTTTCCTCGAGATCCTTCAAGAGAGTGTCTCCCTCGCGAGACTTGACCACGATGTCGTCGACATAAGCTTCTGCATTTCTTCCCATCTGAGCCCCCAAGGCGATCCTCATGAGCCTCTGGAAGGTGGCGCCGGCATTTTTTAGGCCAAAGGGCATGCAAGTGTAGCAATACACACCACAAGGGGTGAGAAATGCTGTTTTCTCCTCGTCTTCCTTGGCCATTTTGATCTGGTGGTAGCCTGAGAAGGCATCCAGGAAACAGAGGAGATCACAGCCGGCGGTGGAGTCCACAATCTGGTCTATCCTTGGCATGGGGTAAGGATCCTTGGGGCAGCCTTGTTCACGTCTGTGTAGTCGATGCAGAGCCGGCCTCCTCCATTGGGTTTTGGGACAACCACACCGTTGGAGAGCCAAGTGGGGTGGGCAACTTCTCGAATGATGTCTGCTGCTTTCAGCTTCTCTACTTCTTTGATGATGAACGCTTGCTTCTCGGGGGCTTGTTTCCGCGCTTTTTGCTTTACAGGGCGTGCGTCTGGACACACGGCTAAGTGGTGCTCGATCACCTCCCTTGGTACACCGGACATTTCTGACGGAGTCCATGCGAACATGTCAGAATTTGCCCGAAGGAAGGCGACGAGCGCGCTTTCCTATTTGGGAGGCAAGCCAGCGCCTATGGTGACGCTAGCCCCCGAGCCTTCAGCCCCCGAGCCGCTGGTGCTCAGCGACACCTTCTTTGTAGATGCTTGCTCTTGAGTGAACAGTTGTTTCTTCTTCTTGGGCCTCTCGAGAGGCTCCATGTCCTCGTCAGCGGGGAATGCCATGGCAGCGGCCTTGTAGGCGATCTCGACGGCGCGCGTGGCGTCCTGTACGTGACCGCGTATGGTGATGGTGCCACCGCTGCCAGGGATCTTGACCATGTTGTAGGCATGGTGCGTGACGGCCATGAACTTCGCGAGGGCGGGGTAGCCGAGGATGGCGTTGTAGGGCAGGCCAATGTGCGCGACGTCGAAGTCAATTAGCTCGGTGCGGTAGTTCTCCTGCGTGCCAAAGTGACCGCGAGCCTCACTTGCCCCAGAGGCGAGATTGAGCCGCTGGTGACCCCGGTGAAGGGCCTGGAGGGCATGAGCCACTCGTAGGGCACTTGAAGCGTCTCGAAGGTCTCGACAGAGATGACGTTTAGGCCTGCACCCCCATCAATGAGCGTCTTGCCGACGGCGATGTTGTTGATGGTGGGGGTGCACACCAACGGGAGGGTGCCCACAGTCTTTGTAGACTTGGGGTGATCTTTGGCGTCGAAGGCGATGGTGTACTGGGACCACTTGAGGGGGCGGGACGTCTCGACCCCGGGAAGCGCTGCGTTGAGCTCGCGAGCGAACTGCTTGAACTGGTTGTTCGACTTGGGCGCCTGGGATCCGCCGAGGATGCATGCCATGGCACCCTTGGGGGCCTGGTAGCCTCCAGGCTCTTCGTCGGGCAGATTGTTGTTTTTCTCGGCGGCATTCGCCTGAGTTCCCTGAGGCCTCTGGAAGTTGCCCTTGCGTCCACCTTTGCGGTAACCACGGCCTCTGCCGCGGCCACCGCTGCCCTCTTCTTGCTCACGCTTCTTGCTCAGTTGCTTGAGGTCATAGCAGTTCTCTGTCGCATGGCCGCGCCTGTTGTGGTAGATGCAGAACGGGCGGTTGTCCACCTCTTTCTTGCCAGCCTCTGGAGAGTCCTCGCGAACATGCTTGGCGTCGGGTTCAGCTGCCAGGACTGCGGTAGGCTTGCGCTTTGTCTCGTCACGCCTCTTCTGGGTCTTGGATCCCTCGACAGGGTCGTCTGTCGAGCCCACCTTGACGAAGAGGAGCCCTTCTTCTGCCTTGGCGCATTTGTCTGCGATGTCGAAGAGCTTCACCACGGAGGAAGGGTATCATGGATGCCGAGCTTCTCGAGCATCCTGTGGTTGGTGACGCCCTCTCTGAAGGCCGCAATGACGTGCGAGTCCGGGATGTTCGGGATCTTGTTGCGGACTTGGCTGAAGCGCTGGATGTACCTGCGGAGGGTCTCGCCAGGCTTCTGGCGCACAGCTCGCAGGTCGTTGTAGGTGAGGGCGCGCTCGTACGTGCCCTTGAAGTTCGCAACGAACTGCTGGCAGAGCTCCTCCCACGAGTCAATGGAGTCCTCGGGAAGGTTCAGGAGCCACGACAAGGCGGAATCCTTGAGAGCGTGGGAGAACCAGTTGGCCATGACCTTGTCGTCTCCCCCCGCAGCTTGGATGGAGGTGGTGTAGAGCTGCAAGAACTCGATGGGGTTGTTCGTGCCGTCGTAGCCCTTGGGTAGGTCAGGCCTGAACTTCTGTGGCCAGACGACGCGCGCAGGTTGCGGGTGAAGGCCGCGCAACCTGTGGCGTACGAGGCGATGCCCCCTGAAGAGCACGGCGGTTCTGTCGCCCTGCCTGGCCGATCTCCTCCACGATGCGCTTCTGGAGGTCCTTCTGGCGCTCCATTTCCACCCGCGCGTCTGGGGGTGTCCGCTGCACGATTTGACAATCGCGCGGCGACGACGCGTGGGATGCGGCCTTGTGCGCCGCGGCGGAGGCGGACCTGGCGGAGGCGGCGGCGGAGGTGCGCCATGCGCGGTGGTTCCAGCGCGTCCGGAGTTGTGGTGCACCAGAGAGCGCGACGCCGCAGGAGCAGCGCGCGGTGCCGCCGCAATGTCGACGAGGTGCTGAAGGCGGCCGAGCCAGTTGTCGTGCGCCTCAGCTGTGGGACGGTAGCGGAAGAGTTCCGCGGCCATGAGCAGCGCGGTGTTTGGGCTGGGCGCTGGACGCCCAAGAGTGGAGGCGCTGTGGCGCTGGGACGGATGCGAGGACTCTGCGTCCTCGCCGTGCCCGTGGTCGACGTCGTCGTCGAAGCGGTCGTCGTGGTTGCCGTCGTCGTCCTCGGGGTGCTCCACCCGCGGTTCAGCGGTGTTGCGCCCCGTGGCACGGCTGGCGCGGGGACGGCCGCGAGGGTTGGTGGTGTTGGCAGCGGGCTCGGTGGTTGCCCTGCCTGACGCCCGCCGGGTGGCGCGAGCTGCGCGAGTGTCCGCCATGGCGCAGAGGTCGATGAAGGTTGAAGACGCGCCTCAGCCCCCTACCTGGCGCGCCAATTGTCGGAGAATGACTCCCACGAAACAGGGATAGTCAAGCTCACGAAGAGAGTTCGTGTAAGGGGCTGAACACGTTGGTCAAACAACCCTCAACCTGCACGGCGACGGTGCTCGTCGAGCAAGCGGAGGGACATCACGACAGAGATGAACACCAGCCCGTACCCAGGTTCACGGCCCTCGTGTGGAGGTAATACCGCTACTCCTGCTTGTCTGTATTGCACTGCTTGTAGAGGTTACAGTACAATGAGCTTGCCGAGGGCTCTCTTTTGGCAATGGTGTATACAAGGAAGGGAAGCAATGGTCTTCTTCTTCCTTGCGCGTAAGTGGCTATGCTGGAATGAGAATGCGATCCTTGCTACGGTGCACCTTGTCCTCCTTTTATAGGCGCCCCGTGCTCCCTCCTTGCACTCGCACTGTGGTAGGGCTGTCACGTGGCGCAGAAGGTGGAGCGCGGTGCATCGCAGCCCGGATGTCCATGGACGCGGTCCATGAGCGTAAAGCTGACTCCTGTAGCAGAGTACCCACCGTCCATGCAGGACGGCCAGCTGGGGCCGCAGAGGAACGTGGGGGTGCCCACGGTGACGTTGGCCTTGGAGCGTAGCGCCGGCCGGTCCCCTTATCACCAAAGAGGAAATCCTTGTAGTCCGGAGCGGGTGGCACAGCTTTATTGACCCCTTTAATCACCAAAATGGCAACTGCGGCGTCGTCGTCACCGCGCGCAGGGGCGCGCGTCACTCTGCGGCCGCTGCAGAGCCCATGTGCGCTCTGCAGAGGTTGCTTTGCAGCGAAGCGATCTCCACGAGGGCTTGGACGCCCTGTAGAGAATTCGGCGTTGACCTCTCCCCAGGGGAGATTTCCTTGAAGAGGGGGCAGCAGCGGATATGGCCTCCACAGGCCCTGCTGCCTCAAATGCCCTCGCGAGGCAATGATCCTCGCGAGGCTCTCCAGGCCATAGGCCTGGTCCTTAGCGAAAATTTGCCATCAAGTGTCGAGGGCCGTATAGGACAGGCCCAGCACACCGTGGATTTCACTGGGCCGACACCGTCTTCATGTGCGATGCATCTTTGGAGGACCCCCGATATGATGCGCTTGTATAACTCACCGTTAATGATGGTGTATGCTTTGGCGCGTCTAGCCACTCGACGCGCTTCTGTTGCGTCTTCTGGGAGCTCACCGCGCTTCAGGTATGCTAGGAAACGATGTGTCCATGTTGGCTCGACGAGGAGGACTTCGACTAGTGAGTCCTTTGTGCTGGGTATGTTGTCGGAGGCCGCGACTGGGGTAGTCAAAGTTTGAGGCATGGCTTTTTGCTTAGTCTTGATGGATCGATGTTCAATTTTCTCAAGGAAGATACCAGGTGGTACTGTCGCCTTCGTGGAGCCGAGATTGGTGAGCATGTCTGCTTCTTCATTGCTTTCGTGCCCGATGTGGCGCAACTCGCACCCGTCGAAGTTGCCTTCCATATCATTGTATAAGTCACGATACGCGATCATGTTATCTACTGTAGCGTCGCATGCCTTCCTAGTTTGCTGCACCACCAGGTTCGAGTCGCCGTAGATCATGAGTCGAGTGCAGCCGCACGCCTTGGCCATCCTCATGCCATGTAGCAGGGCTTCGTACTCTGCTTCATTGTTGGAGGGTTTGGGGAAACCCATTTGCAGGACGTAGTGGAGCTTGTCGCCTTTTGGTGATATGACTATGATGCCTGCGCCCTCATTCTTTTTCGACCCATCGAAATACATGGTCTAGGAGTTGGACAAGTCGGGGACTGCGGGTAGCTGGGCTTCAATCCACTCGGTGGTGAAGTCAGGAAGAACTTGCGCCTTGATTGCCTTCGGGTGCTCATAGCTGATGTCTCGAGGTCCCAGCTCAATGACCCACTTGGCGACTCGCCCAGTTGCATCGGGATTTGTGAGGATGTCGCGGAGCCCTGTCGAACTAACGACGGTTATCGGGTGCTCGGCGAAGTAGTGTGCGACCTTTCTTGATGACATGAACACTGCGTAGGCTAGATTCTGGTAGTGCGGGTACCGCTGTTTTGATATGGAGAGAACCTCGCTGAGGTAATATACAGGTCTCTGTACGCCGCGAGGATGTCCTTCTTCCATGCGCTCGACGACAAGCACGGTGCTGACCACCCGGTTGGTGGCGGAGACGTACAGGAACAGCGGCTCGCGTTCCCGAGGTGCCGCCAGGATCGGAGGGTGTGTCAATATGCGCTTGAGGTCGTCAAAGGCTGCTTGGGCTTCTGGCGTCCACTCGAAATTGTCTGATTTCTTCATCAGTTGATAGAACAGAAGTGTTTTTTCACCCAGTTTGCTGATAAACTGCTAAGTGCGGCGACTCGGCCCGCCAATTTCTGGATCTCCCTGAGTTTAGTCGGAGGCGGGATGGTCAGAATAGCTTGTATTTTCTCTGAGTCCGCTTCGATGCCTCGAGCGGAAACAAGGTACCCCAAGAGCTGTCCGGCTGGCACACCAAAGACACACTTCTTAGGGTTGAGCTTGGTCTTGTAGTGCTTGAGGTTGGCGAATGTCTCGCCTAGGTCGTCGAGGAGCGTTGCCTCCTTTTTTGTTTTGATGATGATGTCATCCACATAGACTTGGACGTTGCGTCTGATTTGCTTCCGGAGACAGTTTTGCATCATGCGTTGGTACGTAGCACCCGCGTTCTTGAGCCCGAAGGGCATAGTTGTGTAACAGTAGACACCGTATGGTGTGATGAAGGCAGTCTTGTCCTCATCTTCTTCTCTCATCCTTATCTGGTTGTACCCCGAGTAGGCATCCAGGAAGGATAAGCGCTCGCACCCTGCCGTGGAGTCGACAATCTGATCGATACGTGGCAGAGGGAAGTGGTCCTTGGGACAGCATTTGTTGAGGAAAGTGAAGTCGACGCACATGCGGAGGATCTTTGAATTCTTTTTTGGCACCAGGACAGGGTTGGCTACCCAATCTGACTTCTTGATCTCTCGAATGAATTTTGCGTCCAATAATCGGTCGACTTCTTCTCCGATGGCTGCGCGTTTTGGCTCAGAGAACCGGCGCATAGTTTGGTTCACAGGCTTAGCATCTGGAAAAAGTTGGAGGGAGTGCTCGGCGAATTCCCTGGGAATACCTGGCATGTCGGCTGGGCACCAGGCAAAAATTTCCCAGTTCTCACGGAAGAATTCGACGAGCGCGTCTTCCTATGCGGAGTTTAAGCTTGATGACACATTGACCGTCTTGGACGGATCCGTCGGGTGGACTTGGTGTGCTCGTGTGTCGTTTGTTGCGCTGAAAGCAGCGTCGGGTGCCTGCTTCTTGGCTTCAGGGAATATGTTGCGGTCGTTGTTGATGGAAAGCTCCTGGAGTTGTTCTTGCATTCCGAACATCTCCGATATTCTGCTGAATTCTCTATCGCAGCTGTCAGAGCGCTGGAAGTTACCTTTTACGGTGATAATTCCTTTGGGTCCTTGCATCTTTACCATCAAGTAAGCGTAGTGCGGAACCGCCATGAACCGAGCAAACGTCGGGCGCCCAAGGATTGCATGATACTTTGACTTCCATTCGACAACCTTGAAGTCGATCTTCTCTGTTCAGAAGTTTGATGGTTCGCCGAATATGACTGGGAGTCGTACTGTGCCCAAAGGTGAGACTGCTTTGCCTGGGACTATGCCATGGAAAGTGGTTTCTGACTCTGGCAGGTTCTCGACGGAATGATTCATCTTTCGGAGCGTGTCCGCAAATATGATGTTGATTCCGCTTCCTCCATCCATGAAGACCTTGGACATGGCGAAGCCACCTATCTAAGCATCTAGTACTAGGGCAGCGTGCCCTGGCCGAACCACAGCTGGGGGATGGTCCTCGCGGGAGAACGTTATGCTAGTTTAGGACCCCTTCTGATATTCGGGTACCGCCAGAGGCGCCATGACAGCCATGTTGACCTGGCGAGTGATCAACTTCTGCACCCTATTGGATGGCCGCCCCTTCTGTATCATGTTTATCTGTCCATGGGCCTCGGGTACCGGTCTGCTGGGTCTGCCGGTGCCTCTATGCGAGCCTGGTTATGTATCGCGCCCGCCATGTGCGCTGCCGGTGGAGCTGGAAGAGCGGGAGGTGGAGGTGGAGTGCCTCCCTTTGCTGCTGAACCCGGAGTAGATTGCATGCGCTTTATGTATACATTTGTTAACCTCGTGAATTTCCTGCAGTCTTTTACCAGATGACTGGAGTGGAGTTTGCCGTCTTGGCCTTTGAACATTTGGAATCTGCACTCCTCATCCAGCTCTTGGTCACCCTGGCCTTCAGGCGAGTCGTCGCGATGCTTGCGCCATTCTCTCTTGCGGTATCCGTCGCTGCGCTGACCGTAATCGCCATGATCACCCTGGCGGCAGCTGCTATGGTCATCTGAACGACCCGCGCTGCGACCGCGCTCATCGCGGGCGCCAGCATAGCCAGCCGCCATAAGTTCGACTCCGTCGGCCTCATCGTAGTGGTGGGATTTGCGTTTGCGCCTTCTGTTGCGGCCTTCTCTCCGGCCCTAGCTGCCATGGTCGCCATTGCCGCGCGGTGACTCGTGGTGTTCTCGCACCAAGTCTTCTCTGTCTGCCCACTCATTGGCTATCTTCATGAGTTATGCGATTGACTTTGGCTTTTCGCGTCCTAATGCTTCCCTGAGGTCGCGCCTTGCGACTCCGTGAGTGAACGCGTCGATTTCCATGTCCTCTGATACTATTCCCACAGAGTTACGCATGGTCGTCCATCGCCCGATGTACTCTCGCAACGGCTCATCTGAACGCTGCTTGCAAGCTTGCAGTTCTGTGAATGTTGCCGGCCGATTGCAAGTTGCGAAGAAGTTTTTGATGAAGTCTCCCCGAAAGTGCTCCCAGGAGTCGTATGTGCCTTCGGGTAGGCTTTTCAGCCAGTCTCGCGCGGTCCCCGACTTCATGAGCTGGATGTACTGCATTGCTGTTGTTGTGGAGCCACGTTGACAAGAGACCGCTATCTTGTAGTCCTCCAACCAAGATGACGGCTCCTGCGTGCCATCGAACTTGGGTGTTTCAGACGTAAGTTTGAATCCTTTGGGCATCCTGGACTCGCGTATGCGTCGAGTGAAGCACAACGACCCGCAAGGTTCGCGGTCACCGTCAGAGTATGAGTCGCTGCTAGGAGATCGCTGGATCTTTTGCTTCTACTTTTTTCGGAACGAGGCACGCTCGCCTCGTGCTGTCGAGTTCCGTGATGATCACGCCGACCGGTCTCGATCTTCATGGATAGTTATTGCGCGGTCACAGTTATCTCCGCGGCGGGATCTACTTCCTCCAGAGCGGTCGCTGACCGCGATCAAGGCTCCACCCGCAAAGTTAAGCGACCGGATTTGCTGGCGATGCACCTTCTGGGGGTTGCATTGCCTGCAGGTATGTGGCTACATACATGAGAGCCCCCTGAGCTGTTTTGGGGATGGGAATCCCGTCCTCATTGTGCGTCATGAATGATATGTCCAGGTTGCGGGTCAGTGCTGCTCTTTCGCTTTCTGTCAGGTGCGCCAATCTGGACCGCGAGTGGTGCTGCGACCGCCCAGAGGATTGCACATTTGACAGCGCCGCACGCCGTGCACTTGACGCGCTAGCCGCCTTTTTGCGTTCGTCGACAGCTGCCTGTAATTTCTTCAGCCTCAAGTTCTCTTGCCAGAAAATATAGTTGTGTGCCGCAAGCTCTTCGGGCGTCAAGTTATCGGGCATCATGGTACAGTCATGTATGGCTTTGATTGCTTTGACTACCTGTTCCTTTGTGATGACAGTTGTACTGCCGTCTGGCAAGGTGACCGTCATCGGATAGCTTGTCACGTTCGGACGGTTCTCACCACTCGCCGAAGTTTCGGGTGCTGTGCCGTCATTGCCTTCTGCGTGCACCATGAAGACCTGGAGGGGAGCGCCTTGCAAAATTTTGCTCTGTTCGTTACTGCTACGGCTGCCGATGAAGGTATCTGCAGGGTTGAGGTAGTAGTCGACCATAGCTTGATCGCTGTTGTAGTCGGTGTAGGGGGACTCGACGTCTATCTCAACTTCGTTCGGTGAATTGAGGCGTGCTGATGACACACTCGTGGCTCCTATCGATGCAGATCCGTTTCCCGCCAACAGAGCAAGCGCTCGGCGCTCAGTCGATGGAGATGCGGGTGTTGATAATGGCGTAGTCGGTACAGATGTAGCCATCTCCGAAGGTGTTGGCGACAACATCTCCGAAGGTGTTGGAGAGAGCATCTCTGACGGTGTTGGAGAGAGCATGGCGGCGTAATCGAGGCAGATGAAGCCGCCTTTTTTGCGGGTGACGAAATTGTCATCGTGACAGATCCAATCGAAGGCGATGCAGGTGCCTCAGATTGATGCGAGTCCGCCGAGTAGATCATCACTGATTGGTTAGCATTAGGATTTGAAGTACCAAAAATTACGTTCGCACCTGATTGCAGTTCCGAGTCTGTCGGTTGAGGTTCTAGCGGGTGCGGGTTGAAGTCGAAGGAGCCGAAGCGGATCGGTCCCGTCATGATCACCGGTGAGCTGCCAGTTGCTGATGCAGATGGAGCCGGCGAAACCGTGGATCTAGCGCCACTCGTTCCCACAGACGGCGCCAATTGACGAGGTATTAACTCATCAAATCCCATGGTTAGACACCTAGGGTTGAGATCGAGAGAGAGATTTGGTAGTGCTGGTAGTAACTACAACTGACAATCAAGGTTTACCCAGGTTCAGGCCCCCGGAGGGTAACACCCTACTTCCTGCTTGTCTGATTATTGATGGTGATGAACAAAGGAGCTACAATGGAGTTCCGGCAAGATGTCGATCTCGCAGGGGTTTTGGTGGCTATGGTAGTGCGTACCCTAGATCGGCGGCCCTCCCAGCCTTTATAGGAGGCTGGGTCTCGGGGATTCGCAACCGACCAGGTTTACAAGCAAGGTAAGTCTAAACCGACCTAATCTACGCTTGACTTGGAGGGTACTCCTTCTTCATGGGCCTCGGTCTTGATCCTCTAGTGGGCCTATACGCACGGACCCAACACTATACGTGCACCAGGTATCTTCAAGGTAGAGTACCCGAAAGGTAGGTCCACGTCATTAACTCTCTCAATTTATCCCAAGTCTTATGCTTATCTTCCCATCGTGGTTCGCCATAGATACCAGTCAATCTCCAAATTTTCTCCGAATTTTCTACAATCTGCACATCCATATACTTGAGGGTAGAATAAATCTGTTGAATGACAACCTCTTTTTTCCAAAAAAGAATAACACCACCACTCATACCATCACTTGGACTTACAATTTTCAAGTCCATCTTCAGTCTCCTTCTCAAACACTCAGCAGGAAAAGTTAGATGTGTCTCCGACAAAAACATCACCTGGGGGTCACAATGCCTTTGGACATCCAAAAGCGCAAGAACTGTCGGGTTGTTGCCCAAACCCTGACAGTTCAAACTTAAAATTTTCATTGTGCCCGGACGGAACCCACGCTGGGGCCCGCCAATCCTGATGAAGAGGAGTTAGCTCCACCTTCGGTTGTTTGCATCAAGTTCTCATCATCCATCTCCTGGTCTGTTACAGCATTGATGTTGGGTACATCTGTTTTATCGAGATGAACTTGTAAGTTATGCATGTCCACTGCTGTACCTGAATGGTCCTTTAGCTTCTTCTTGTTCTGATTTTTCTGTGGTGTTGCAATCAGATCGGAAGAATGCCCCTTGTCCACCTCAAAGTGATCCACCCGCTGTGACACAAAAGATTGTTTTTCAGCAGGTACAATAGCTAAGTTACCATTCTCACTCTGGCTCGGATCCATATTCAACCGTTTCTTTGCAAATGGTACACTCTCGGTCATAGTAGCATTAGGATTTGGGATATTACCACCTACCCTTGTCACAGCACCCCTATCTTGTTCATTCAGAGAACTATTCCATCTCCAATTTTCTTGCATGAAATTGCCCTCCCCATCTCTATCAGCACTTTCAGACATGTTAAACCTCCCACCATTGCCTGTGCCAAAGCCGTCATGACCACGGCCACGACCAGCAAAAGAATCATGCTGATTCGAAAAATTACCATGGTCTACATCCTCTGTTGACCTAGACCTCTTCCAATACCTCTCCCTCTTCTAGGGGCTAGGATAAAAGGACCCCACTCTAACTTATCTTCTTCGAACTCTCCTGAACCACACTCCTGGTGCCAATGACCCATCTTTCCACAAGCATTACAGAAAGTGGGAAGCTTTTCATATTTAACAGCAAAGAGGTTGGATACGCCCCTCTACCATTACTCATTATATAAAAGCCGGCCGATTTCGCGGCCTCGCAGCGCCTCACGCACTGTAGTAGCTACAGTAAGCATTGTTCACTGCTACCGTGTTGAACAGTGTCGTGGTGGGCCCCACATGTCAGTCAGACATCCCGCCGGAATTTTACGAAAACCGACAAGCAAGCCTACAAATTGCACCACAGGCCTAACATTTTTCAAAAATCCGCCCGCAAAGCACCGACAAGAAAATTCCGCAAACACCGAGGGCCTATGTGGAAAAGTGTCCACAGACCCACCCTCCCCTCTCCTCTCTCGCGCCTGGCGAAAAGTCGCTGCCACCGCCGACGCCGTGCGCCGGCGTTTCGGACCTCCCCGCTCAAATCGACGTGCACGTCCGAGTTCGCCGTCCTCTCCTCTCCTTCCTCCACGATTTTCAGTTGCCGGAAACCCGCGTACGCGCTCGAATCGCCGCCGCCGTCCCCGCAGACCGCCGCCGCGCTCGCACGTCGCCGGCGACGGTACGGCAACCTAAAAGTGGCGGCGCCGCCACCTGCCACCACCCCGTATCCGCGCACGTCTCGCGCCCGCACGCGCGCGTCCTGGCTCGCCTTGCTGCGGCTCAGGCGAGCTCCACGCCGCCGCGGCAGAGCCCGGCCGTCCGTGACATCATAGTGACGTCACAATGGGACTGGTCTGCGCAGAAGGATCCATTGCTGGGCTGGGCTGGCTCCTGTGCTGGGCTGGGCTGGCTCCTGTGCTGGGCTGGGCTGGCTCCCCTTTCTGTTCTACTTTTTTTTTAAACTTGTATAACTTTCCAAATTGAACTCCAAATAATTTCAAACCAATTTCTAACAATTTGTAAAAAAACAACCATTTCAAATACTTTGTGATCTTCTCCAACTTATTTGAAATCTTGGAAAGTTCACACAATACAAAAAAGCTCATTTTTCTTCCAAATTCAAGTAAAACCCTCAAAAATACTTTGCGACCTTTTCCAAATTATTTCAAATCTTGGAAAGTTCAAAGAATACATAAAGGCTCATTATACACCTTTCCGACATTTCAAGAAACGATGTATCTCATATTTAGATGGGCTTACAAATATCAAAATAAAAATACTTCAAATGTACATATTGAGGTTTAGATAATTTTAAAAAACTTCACATATATTGTCTTACAGTATTTAAACAATTTTGCAAAACTGCTAAATGCTGCCAAATCAGTAACTTCAGCTATATCCACCAGGAAAAATTCAGAAAATTTATCAAAATAGTCACACCAAACAAAAAGAAAGCTGACTATTTATAAAATATGCCCAAATTTCAAAATTGAATATTTCAAACATATAATTACCCATTTGTATGATGGCCTTAAATATATAAAAAAACACAAATGTAAATATTTAGAAATAGTTGTTTTAATATTATTTTCCCAAAACAACAAATTTGAATTACTAACCAAATGCAACTATAGCCACCAACAAAAATTGAAAAAATTCATCAAAACGATCACAAAAAAAAATGCTGAATATTTACAAAATATGACCAAATTTATGCCTCACAAATCCACCAAGGACGCGCCGTGCCGGGTTAAAATTAATATGTACTCACACAATGCATTTCCTCTACTTATGTAGTTCAATTAAATACTTATGGCAAAATAAATACAAATTCCACCAAATCAATTAGCTAAATATTCAGAACTACCCTAAAATACATCAAGATGCCCATAAAAAAGTGCTTACTACTCTAGAATACATCGACATACTAAAAAAACAATGCTAAAAATGTATGTAGAAAACAAACATGTTTTAATATTTTGAACTGGCGAATATTCGGATAAAATCTAATTGCACTTCCTCTAATTACATGGAGTTAAACATATTAAATGCTCACACAATGCACTTCCTGTAATTGTGAACTCAATTTGAACATTTCAATTTGGTAAATTTTTGTAAGTAATATGCACTCCCTCTAATTATATGTACTTCAATTTTAAAAACTTCTCTAATTATGAAATTCAATTGAATAAATGTGCATTCCCACAGATGGACTCCAATTAACTATTGATAAAAATATAAAAACATTTTCCAACCATTTCTATTTCAAATGGACCAACATGCTCACAAAAAATAAATGTGAACTATTTAAAAAAACACAAATGTAAATATTTAGAAATAGTTGTTTTAATATTATTTTCCCAAAACAACAAATTTGAATTACAAACCAAATGCAACTATAGCCACCAACAACAATTGAAAACATTCATCAAAACGATCACACAAAAAATGCTGAATATTTACAAAATATGACCAAATTTATGCCTCACAAATCCACCAAGGACGCGCCGTGCCGGGTTAAAATTAATATGTACTCACACAATGCATTTCCTCTACTTATGTAGTTCAATTAAATACTTATGGCAAAATAAATACAAATTCCACCAAATCAATTAGCTAAATATTCGGAACTACCCTAAAATACATCAAGATGCCCATAAAAAAGTGCTTACTACTCTAGAATACATCGACATACTCAAAAAAAAACAAATGTTAAAAATGTATGTAGAAAACAAACATGTTTTAATATTTTCAACTGGCGAATATTCGGATAAAATCTAATTGCACTTCCTCTAATTACATGGAATTAAACATATTAAATGCTCACACAATGCAATTCCTGTAATTGTGAACTCAATTTGAACATTTCAATTTGGTAAATATTTGCAAGTAATATGCACTCCCTCTAATTATATGTACTTCAATTTTAAAAACTTTTCTAATTATGAAATTCAATTGAATAAATGTGCATTCCCACAGATGGACTCCAATTAACTATTGATAAAAATATAAAAACATTTTCCAACCATTTCTATTTCAAATGGACCAACATGCTCACAATATTAGAAATACTCCAGAACATATCGACATGCTCAAAAAAAATGGTACTTATTAATGCCAAAATACAAACATATTTAAACAATTCAAATTGGCTAATATTTACATACAATCTACGTTAACATCAACTGATTATGAAGTAATTTAAATTTAACAAATACTCACAGAACACATATTCTTTAATTATGGAGTTATCTTACAAATTTATGGAAAAATACAAAATAACAAAATCGCGGCGTGACGTCGCGTTAAATTCCACTAGTATCTATACAAATAGAATCGTGATTGCTTCTTTCTACGTTTCTCACTCCGGTAATTTAATTGTAGTACAGCTTACCGGATCAATGTATCTCTTGATGAATCAGAGAGCTACAACCTTCGACCCCATGGATCATGGTGACGGCGCCACCGGCTCGAGCAAGCCGCACTCGAAGTTGGTGTGCTCGAGGAAGGGTCCCAGCCTGACCAGCCTCGGGATCACCACACCGTCCCTCACCGCGCATACCACCGGATTGCCCCATTGCACGAGTGCGCCGACGAGCCCCGCGCGCGCAGTTAGTGGGAACACGCGCCCCCATCTCTCGCTCTCGTACCCGCGCAACGCCTCGCCGACTTCGTCGCCCGCGCCGGCCGCGAGCACCGCTGGCGCGAGGCGGCGCGCAAGCACGACGGCGTCCTCGAGCGCGCAGCACGCGCCCTGACCGAGGTTGGGCGTCATGGGGTGCCACGCGTCTCCGACGAGCACCAAGCCGCCCCTCGACGCCGGTGGCGCTACCCCCGGCCACAGCCAACGGTCCACGAGAGGCGTCTTCACCACGACGTCGTCCGGCGTGCTCTGCATCACGGCGACGAGGTCGTCCGGCCAGCCCCGCACCAGCTCCAGGGCCTCCCTCTTCAGCGCCGCCGCGTCCGTGTTCTTCGGGCCTGCCAATTGCTACGCAAGATCAAACACCACCTCCATTACCGACATGCCACTGGTCTTAGAAGTTGGATACAGATACCTGGGGTTGGGCTGTTGAAGCAGATGAACCAGTAGACCTTAGTCGGGAGACCGGCACGAAGCCCGCGCGGAGGCCCCGGCCGTAGATGTAGTTCACCTTGGGCTCGAACGGCTGGCCGCCGGCGCCGGAGTAGTCCGCGAGTCCCCGGAACGCCATGTGCCCCACGTACCGGGGCTCCGAGTACCCCATCCACCGGGCGATCGGGGAGTTCACGCCGTCGCAGCCGACAACCACCTTCGAGCGCAGCCGCCTGCCGTCCTGGAGCTCCAGGAGTGTGCCCTCCGGTCCTTGCCCGGCGACGGACTTGAGCTTGGAGGAGAAGGAGATGGCGCCCGGCGGTAGCTTGGAGGCCAGCGTCTCGAGGAGCACCCGCCTCTCTACCGCCCGCACCTCCTGCCTGATTGTGTGCATCAAAAGCAGAGCAAATCAATCCAGGCGCAAAGATCTCGAAGAAAGCGAGTTCGTACATACCCAGGAGCTTCTTCCTCGAAGGAGAACTCGCGCAGGTCCCGCCCGCCCGCCGATGACCGCATCCTCATCCTGCGATCAGCTGAAAACCTCGGGATTTAAGGTCGAAGATCCATGGAACTGACAGGAGAGTAGGCAGAGCTAGGTACCCCTGGACGCGGAGGTACTTGGCCCGGAGCTCGTCGGCGACGCCGATGGAGTCCAGCACGCGCCACCCGTTCTTGAACAACGTCAGCGACGTGCCGCCGGCGCGCAGGGACGGCCCCTGTTCTAGAACGGTGGCGCCCACGCCGAGCCGACACAGGGAGAGCGCCGTGGCCAGACCCGCGATGCCCGCGCCCACGATGACGACGTCCTTGGTCTCCTCGGTCGACGACGACGCGAAGGCCAAGACCTTCACGGCATCACGGCGGCGGCGGCGCCGAGGACACGACGAATACGAGCAAGGGTGAAGAGCAGGAGAGTACACGGAGGCGGCCATTGGTTCCATAGCAACGGCGAGCATTTCTTGGACAGGAACTGCGGGAGCAGGCGCCATATGCTGTGACGAGCGTGGCGGTGACGGGTTCGCAACGCTAGAGGATTCGGAGCCACACGTCCCTGGAGAAGATTCAGAGAGCAGGCACAGGACACGTCCACACACTGACACACCACTTCACTGCCAGAAACCTTGCGTCCTACAATAGTTTCAGACAGTTCCGAGTTCTGATGCAACAGGAGTATTCTGGTTAAGAATCTCTCGAAGAAAGGGAGTACATACCATAATTTCCATGCATCACCCGTCAATAAGCTTCTGCGGATGCAAAACATTTCTGCTAAAACTGCATATGTTTTTATAAAGGCAAGTATAGGTGAATCACATTTATCAAAATTCCAGCAATCCAAAACCGTTTTATTTTAGACTACAGGACAAGTCGTTCTACGTTGAAAAAACCACCGTTGAGGATTTTGATAACCATCCTTTAAAAAAAGCAAAAAAAGATGAATCAAGTGTTATGGATGATCCAATTGTATCATCTACCATCTCGACATCATTCCTGGTTTCTGAATGTTCTAAATCGATTGGTTCAAAATCGGATAAACAAAGAAATAATGATCCATTGACATCACCTCAGTCACCAGCACACTCTACGTTATCTCCGCTTTCGGAATTGATGAATGAAGAAACAGTTTCAGAAGATGATAGTAAGAAAAAAAATTCAACAGATGATGGCAAGCAACCAGATGAGCCTAATCATATAATAAATAATGTAACGTATGACTATCTCCCACAAGGTAAAATATTACCTTTCTATTTTTACTTTTGTACCTATGCTTTTCATAATTAAATCTACCTATGCTTTTCATAATTAAATCAATATATAACACCAATGTTTTTAGATAACTATTTATGTATGTGTATTTATTCAACATATGCTTGCTTGCAGATTATACATTGACAGACGAGGATTACTGTGCTCATTGTGTTATACAAGAATCTGCAAAAAAGGATATATTGGTGAAGATAGATGAAATATCCGTGAAACAATCGGAGTTGGTGTGCTTGCTAGATAAAAGCAAATGGCTAGACGATGAAGTAAGTACCCTTACCAACAATGAAGTAGTTTCTGAATATTGATATACATTACTAATGCATTATTAATCTTTATAGGTAATCAGCGCATATATCTGTTGTATGAGGGATCAAATACATGTGGAAAATCAGAATGATGCTAAAGTATATTTTGAGAATCCCTTTGTTACCAGATTGTTAAAACGAGATGGTCAAATTGGAATACATGGGCCTACCGGTATGACAGAGGTCGTCAAAAACTATCTGAGCCATAACATGGTAATATCAATGTATATAATTGTCAATTTCTAGATTTAGTAGTTTATAAATTCGAATTTTACATGTCTAAAGTTTACTATGAATTACAGATTCATCTTCCAATAAATATCAAAGACTCACATTGGTATTTAGCTTCCGTCAATGTTGAAAAATCCGAGATACAAGTACTCGACTCATTGTGTTGGGAGCACAATCGAGCTGACCTCAGCATTACGGTTAGTTACTAATAGCATATATAATCCTTAAAATATTATAAATTTATCCATAGATTATGTGTATCTTTTTTTAATCACTAATTATTTTACAGCTACAAGGACTACAATATCATTTGGACATTCTAAAAAGTCAAGAAAGTTTGGATAATCATAACTGGAAAAACCTTGATGTTAGTAAATGGACAATTACAGAACAACTACAAAAGAGAATCCAGAATGACAGGTATATAGTGCACATTTGTTTTACAATAATAACCATATAAGAAATATTGCGATTCATGTGGAGTACTGAGTTCTATTTTTATTTTAACTACACAGTTCATCTTGTGGTCTATTTATGCTTAAATTCATGGAATATTGGAACGGACATGCACTATCGCATCCAATTACACAGGTAAATAAATCTTTTATTTGACAAATATATATAGTTGGTGCCTTTGTTGAAATATACATATGCTAATATTTGTTGGTGATGTGCAGGAAATTATTACTTCTTTCAGATATAAGTTAGCTTCCATACTATTATGCTGGAAAACAAACAGGCCGCCAACACCTACAGCGGTTAAAGAAAGTGTTCATAGTGATGAAGATACAAATGATGTTATAATGTCGGACACTCCATTTGATCAAAATCAATCAAAAGAACTGAACTCATTATCTGTTGAAAGCAAATACCAATCGTTGAAGTTTGTTCTTTCTAACCTGAGCCAAAATAAGTTAGTAGGTGGACTTTGCAACTACATCAAATCAATCAATTCCGCAGAAGTTTTAGAGTAAGCCATTTAATAATTTATATTGCATATAATTTCGAATACACTTTACAACATACATTATGTTATTTTACTTATGATAATGACGATTTATAGGAAAGTGTGGGTACAAAGCTCCCAGCCATATCCCATTAGCTTAACTCTCAGAAAACTACAAGAAATGCTAAAAGACGAATTGCCCATGGATCGTGATTGTTTCAATTTGGTCGTACGCAAGAATATGTTTGACCACATCCAAATGGTCAAAGAAAGGAGAGGAGTTATATCAAAGCATTATCTTGACATGCAATTCTGGGTATGTTCGTAAATTTACTATATATATTTTTGTGTTTACATATATATATACTAATTCTTTTTCATCTTTCTACACTTATATTATATAAAATATCCAGATGACTACTGATTTTGGACGACATCCAAAGTTTCGAAAAGAGTTAGATGTGGAACAACTATCACATTCCGTTTGTAGTTGGCCTGGTATCAAATATAGTGTTTCATCATGCAAATCGGTAAGGCAGCCTCCCTGTAAGTGTAACTACAATTATTATTATTTATATAAATCTAATACGTAGCATTTTGCAGATTCATATTCCAGTACAATCCAACCGTGAGTTTATTCTATTCATACTGGACAAAGATACAAAAACTGTCTACATTTTGGATCCTACTCCTATTGATCCAACTTACCAACGCAACCCAAACGCAAAATGCGTGCACAAAATTTTATGGCTTGCTGAATACTTACCGAAAGCTATTTCAAAGGCATGTCCTGGGTCTACATGGAACGAGAATATTTTCCTATGGCATCAACAAATCGTACATGATATTCCGGTTCACAACAGGTAACCTTTTTTATAACAAACAATAAATATTATATATTAGGTATTTGATGTACTAAATGTATGATATGAATGTTCAACACTAATTACTAAACTATAACTTTTTATAGGGAATTGTCTGGTTTTCTTGTTACCCTCTTCATGTCCACATGGGATGATGAAAAGGTGCATTTGCCATTTCTAAAGGTAACTATCATAAGCCTTTAAATAAGTATCATGTTTACACATGAGATGTTGACCATCTTATTTGTTTACAATGTGTAGGACGGATACGAGCTCAGATCTCAAATTTTGGGACAACTACTAACATTCAAGGATAACGAATGTGAAGACAACATGCCTTCTGGTGTCCTTGATTTCATCAACTGTATCCGGAAAACAAAAATATGAATATGAAGACCTGAGGACCAGGAGGCAACCAAGACCAATAAAGAAGTTGCATCTCCAACTCCTGTCTACGGATAATACATAGACTTAGCCAATATTTATGTTTTTCTTTGTGTCCAAAGCATGGTACTTGCCTTCTATGGCACTATGTTGCTTATTTTATTAATTCTCAGTAAGGCAAATATACTTCAACTCTCTTTGATTTTTTTTTTTTTTTGAGAAACACAGTACAACGCAGACGCTCACATAAACGCGCATACACTCATCCCTATGAACGCACACACGCACACCCTACCCCTATGAGCACCTCCAAAAGACTGATCCGGCGGTTGGGTCTTGAGATTGACGAAGTCACCACGGGCGCCTCGCTGTCGACGGGAACGTCGCCTCCCACTGAAAGAATATTCCGCCTAAATGAGAAACACCAACGTCAAACCTAGGGTTTGAACTCTGGTGGGTTGGGGATACAACCACCCTCCTAACCATCTTGCCACAGGCAAGTTCTCAACTCTCTTTGATTATATACTAGTTGAATGCCCGTGCGCTGCTACGGGAATACGTATTTTAGTTATTCAACATCAATATTAACGAACATAAAGCACTTTATCACTTTATGTTTCAATTCACAATTGGTAAGGTTCCTGTGCGTTGCAACGAAATACCTATTGAAGAGCGACGACGAACAAAATGGAAACACGAGAATCAAACTATTATACATATTATATTATATTTTACATAAATAAAATACATAACTATTTACCAAACATGAACACAAATTACAAACAATATCTTCTTTCAAGCTATGTAACATATCTACGACGTGGCGTGAGTACATCCTTGTATAGACTACTCTTGGTAAAAGTCCCAACAACAATAATGTTATCATCCTTTATAAGTGCAACAAGTAAATAGTTTAAGAGTGTTTCTAGAAGTAGCTCAGGGAGCGACATACCTGTCCTAGAGAAAACAGTACTCATCTTATTAAGAGTATTAGGGAGGTAGACTCTTATATTTTGTATCGATTACACATTGAATAGCATTGATGGCTTAAAGTAATGCATAGGCTCATCTTATTAAGGTATGCTCGGTATGAATATTTCCTGTGATGAACCTTATTACATCTTCTGCTATATCATTTCAAAAGCAAGACTAAAAAACTTCTGAAAACGTGCATGAGAATAAAATCATGGGCATGAATGTGAGAATAAAGATACCAATATTCATTCTCTACATTGTGGTTCATGAACCAGTCACCTCAAGGTTAAAATAAAATCATGGGCATGAATGTGAGAATAAACTGAAGAATGAATACTACAGATTAAGCAAATCTCTGATTCTATGAGACAAAACGTTGGTGCATACCAAATTCTAGATACATAACTTTTCGGCGAGCAAAAAAGTTAGGCGCTGGCCAAAAGACAACAATTTGGGTATTGATCTTCAAAGTTTAATTTTGTGGGGCCAGGGGTCTAGAGAACACAAATCATTTTACCGTTAAACAACCACATAATTTAGAACACAAATCATTATCATTTTACTGTTAAGCAACCACATAATTTATTTTTCATAAGACAACAAAGATCATTAGTCTAAACCCAATATAAATCGAATTAAGCATTTACAAAGATTATGTGCTGTCTTTGATACCCCATTGTAAGCACAAACATCACCAAAGTGACAATAAAGCAGATAACCATGATTCCATTATAGTCAGAACATCTAACAACATATATTTGTCAAAGGACAGAATCACAACGAACCACACATTATCCATGTCATAGACTCATAGTCGTCATATTAAATGCAACCATGAAGACATTTTATTGAAATATATTGCTGGATATTTCTTAAATGAAATATATAGGAGGCTTCAGTACGGCTACAACATTAGTGCGCCTTAGTGTTTTGTCAATAAAATACTATTCCCATAGTTTAAAAATTTCCCTCATATTTTTAAAGCTGCATATGCAACAATTTGCAGGAAAGTAAGCAAAGAAAATTAATATTAGAAATGTGAGCAAGGAAGAAACAGTCTATCCACAAATATAAGAGCATGCTTTCAGTAGGAATTTCATCGGAAAACTTTCTAAATGAACTTTGGGAATTGGAGCAAGAAAGCAACAGTCTATCGATAAATATAAGAGCATGGTTTCAGTAGGAATTTCATCAGAAAACTTTTTAAAGGAACTTGTGAATTGGAGGCAGATTAAGAATAATTTTCACGAGAAAACTTTCTAAAGGGAACTTCCAAAAAATACTCACATCACTTAATAAAACAGGGATTTCCATAAGCAAAACGGAAGACAAAATCAAAGAAATACGTACCTTCAATAGGCAATCAAATAATGAGCAACTGAGGATATTTTTCTTGATGCTTACCGTGACTTCTCCTCATTACAGTCTTCAATTGGAAATCTAAAAATGTGGCACAAGTGACAATCTGTCAAGCAGCTGGTGCATGTTCTTTCACAAAAGTGACCTAGCTACACTGAACTTTACTTCCTGGCCTAAACAGAACTTCCAAACCAACTTCAATTTTTTCCATCAAGTATAAGAACTGCGGAAAAATTATAGTACGACGATGATATATGAATGTGTAATTTGTATAACACGTGAAGCATGAACCTGTCAGGTGAGAATTTAGTACATCTTTCAGATATTTATATATTTGTTTGTATGCATCATTCACATTTGATACAGAAAACACGAGAATTTGTTTTATGCAGCAGCAAAATATATAATCATGACTCATCCTACATGCAGCAGGCACTAAGATACTGAACTTGAGGCGTAATGGATACACAATTTTCAAATTATACGTACCGAACAAGCTCAAGAAAACGGATCCTAACAGAAGGTTGTGGACGCTGGACTCGCCCGTGTACCTTGCAAGCTGCGGCGAGCAGCTCCTTTTCCTGAGAATCGTCCTAATGAGCATACGAAGAAGTGGGGGATTAAGCATGCATGATTAGAAGATCAATTGAAAAACTACCAGATATTGCATATCCAATCCACTACTGGTACGTGAAATCACATGTCCAATTTCTCAAGATTATACCTTGCATGCAGCAGTGGCACCATGCCTAGCCGGTGAATTGGTTCCGTGGGAGCGGGACGCGCGGAGGGAGTTGTCTATGACGGGCGAGAAGGTCCGATTTCCTCAGTGTCCTCCTAGATATCCGTGCAGAGGAGGGGATTGATCACGACGGACAGGAGGAACCCCGAAATCGCCGGGTTCCTCGGTGGTCGCCTGTGGATTCGCTCTGATTTACTCGGCAGGACGCCATCGAGGTGCGCTGCAGCGCCGCCGCGCGGCGTTTCCTGTTATTGATGTCTGGCATGACCCTGCGGTCCCGTTCGGCGGACCTAGCCGCCGCCGACGCCAGCACGGGAGGCGGCGCGCCGCGCGGCGGAGGCAGAGGTGGCGGCGGCGAGGCCTGGACGTGCGGCAACGGCGGCCGCGCCTTCGGCTCCGGCACCCACTGCTGCGGCTGCGGCCTCGTCTGCGGGTACAGCGGCGGCGGCCGCTGCTGCCTCGGGGAGGAGGAGGAGCAGGGCGGCGGCGGTCCTTGGTGCGGGTGCCGTTCCACGAGTACCACGAGCTGCCGACGGACGGGAGGGGATAAGGTTGCAAGGAGTAACTCGGACGACGGGAGGTGCGTTATTACCGCTAATTAAGGAGACGCGACGATTGACTAACGAAACGCTGCGCGAGAGGCGCGCGATGGACGACGGACGAAAAGCTTGACGTAGGAGAGGCATCCGATTTCGTCCGTGCTGATTCTGATTTCGTCCGTCCGGCAGAAGACAGGACACTATGTTCTTTTATAGTAGAGATATGAGGTTGTCATATAATTCCATATCAACGTAAAGTATTATATATTCATCTTGCCCGAAGTTATATTTCCGGGTGTATTTGCTTCCAATTGGGGCAATGTTTGCAATCAAAATTACGGAGTGTGGGGTGCTACCGATGAGGCTGCTCGCCAACACCTGCATTGCTCAGCTACTTGACATGGTGGCGCGACAGCAGGTATGGCCTATTTTGCGTACTCCAGTTCTCCACATAGCCTGGGACGCAGGTAATTTGTATGGTTCTGTTCGGTCAACTTCAATGACCTTATATATCTCACTATCCCAAACAAAAAAAATTATTTATTCTCTCTGAAAACAAAAGTACATAATAGAAACACTCTCTGCAGCTCTCGGATTCTCCATGTATATTTTTTTTCAAGCATGAATACAACGCATCAAAGTAGCAGAATTGTTTCACTTAAAAAATATCCCGACCTCTCTCAAAACAAAAATAATAATAGAAACACTCTCTGCAGCTCTCAGATTCTCCATGTATATTTTGTTTTACGAGCATAAATGCAGCGCATCAAAGTAGCAGAACTGTTTCATGTAAATATATCAGGACGTAATCCAAGCTGAAAGGTATACACGTTGGCAACAAAAAAGAATAGCAGTCTGAATCGTACTGAGCTAGGGGCTCCTAATCCGACATAGTTAGTGACTCCTAATCCTGCACGTACTAGCTTTCTTTGATTCACGTCGCCTGCAGATTATTGGCAACAAAACCGAATAGCAGTCTGAATCGTACTGAGCTAGGAGCTCCTAATCCTACTTAGCTAGGGACTCCTAATCCTACACGTACTAGCTTTCTTTGGTTCACGTAGCCTGCAGATATCATATAGCCAGCTTCACAACAGATTAGTCCAACTCTTGTGCAACGAGAAAGTACTTTGGGCAGCCGAGGTATTAAGACCGGCCTGCCGTACATCTGACACAAGAAACCATGTCAAACTGAAGAAGGAACATAACGGCATCTTCTGGCAAGAGGCGCTGATCCCCTTCTTCCAATCTGTGGATACAATAGAAAAGCATCAGGTTAGTGTGGGCTTCGACTTAATTTTTCCAGTTTTTCAAATTAACTGTTTCAGCTATAATCATTAAGAGATCAAATTAGAATCAAACTGCTGAATTACAAGAATAAATAAACAGTTGCAATAGATGTTCATACCAGTATAGAGGGGCTGAATTAGATATGAAAAATAGTCTGGAAAATAATACAACAACAGCCTCTCTCATAAGAGATAGCTCCCGGTACAAGTTAGCTGAAAAAAAATAAGTCCTTGTGTATCCTGAATTGTAACTGAATGAATTATCATAGAGTCCATCCTAGGTAGCGACTATCATCATGTAAATTTGGTAAGAATAAAGTTATAAGCCTGACGAACAGTTCCCCAAAAATATCCAAAGACAGATAAGTGCAGCTGACTAGCAAAAAACATGCTCCAAAAGTATCCCAGGCTCTAAGACTTGTGTATCGACTTGTGGATCCATCAATTGCCAAGTTCAGATGGCTTCATTTCATTGATATTATCCTGGTTTCATACTCACATAATACAAATTCTCATGCAGGCAAGCCATTTGGATCCTGGTATCGAGTCATGGATGTCAAAGAAGAAAGAAGCAAAAGAGAAAGAGAGCGGTACGGTAGGATGACAAATGAAGAAAAGCAGGAACAACTGAAGAAACGCCGTGAAGCCTATCAGCAAAACAAAAAAAATACAAAAAGAGATCAGGACCCAAGGACTAAACGATGTGCACAAGAAAGGCAAAGATATGCAAATAAGCAGCCGGAACAAAAGAAAGCTAGAATAGAACAAATTACGGCTAACAAAACACTGAAGCGCAGAACACCATGTAAAGATTCAATTGCAATGGAGAACCCTGCATATATCGCAACAGAAGAGGAAGTTGGTCCATCTACCTTAAATGTAAGACAAAGAAAGCCAGTGACACCGGGAGAAAGACAAACATTGCTACAACGTCGTAATGGCGAGTTCTCCAAAAAAAAGAGGAAAACAGTTTCTGTGTCATCAGAAGAAGACACATCCGTGATGAACAACAACAATGACACACAACCTATAAAGCCCCCACAAGTCATGATCAGAGGTAATACTCTATATTTTATACAATACCTATACATTAAAAAATACATTATGTACAACTAACCATGTTTCGTGGACAGGCATCCCCTATTCATTGAGTCCAGCGAGAAAAGATGGAGATGCAACAACACAATCCTTCTGCAATGAGGATGAACACCGTAAGGCTGTGGAACTCATAATATCCATGATGAAAAATGGCAACGGTGACATAGAACCTCTAAAGCCTCCAGAAGTCGTCACTAACAGTAATACTATAAACTATATACAATACTCCATTCCCAAAACAATATATAATATGAACAACCATCGTTTGTTGACAGAAATCTCCTCTTCAATGTGTCAAACCAACAAAGACACGGATGCACCGACACACTCATTTTGCAATGATGATCACGGTAAGGTTATCAATTTAATATATATTCTTATGGAACACATAAATAATCTACTCCAAAATTACTACACAGGTAATGATGAAGTAATATTTGAACAAGACACAAACGAGGATGAAGACATGTTCTCTGGTCAAGGTACGCTCCATACAATTTAAAATATATTTGTATCATTATATTATTTCTTTAAAAACTTTTGATGCTACAAATCATAACAGAATGGGAAAAAGAAGTGGACATTGAAATCACACAAGACGAGGACTGTCACAATCCTGATCCGTATGATCACGTATACAGCAACATACCAAAAAGCACACACATGCTCAAGAATGAAGAAAATTGCAGATTCTGCGGTGCGAAAAAGTTCCAGTATGAATCTATCGGATTATGCTGCAGGAAAGGACAGATAAAACTGGCCAACACAGAGACGCCACATGCACTCAAGAGACTTTGGACAAGCAACGAATCTGATGCAAGATATTTCCGGGACAATATAAGATTTTTCAACGGGCACTTCTCATTTACTACTCTATACTGCCACCTTGACAGAGACACAACTGACATGCGAACGGCTGGTATTTACACCTTTCGAGCTCATGGTCAGATCTATCACAATATACACTCATTTGCTAATGGTCGCTCAGATCCGAAGCATTTGGAACTATACTTCTACGATGATGATCCAAGCTTAGAACATCGGTACCGCCGTTGCCGCGAGGAAACGTATGAACAAGACAAACAAGTAGTCGGCATAATAACCGACATTCTACGTGCAAACCCATACTCCACACAATTTAGGAGGTTGGGACAGGCCGAAAACCTTGATGACTACAGACTTATCTTGAACCTTGACCAAAGATTGGACCAAAGAACATACAACGCACCAATAACTTCAGAGGTAGCTGCAGTGTGGGTAGAAGGAAATGAAAGAAGAAATACTTTTGACAAGAACGTAATACTACATGGGAACAACAACGAAATACAGATGATTAAATCATATTATGGGTGCTATGATCCGCTCTCATATCCTCTGTTCTTTCCAAGAGGTGAACTGGGTTGGCATTCCAAGATCCCAAAGGCCAATACAAATGAGGAACATGCGACAAGGGCTGCTGCAGAAGATAACGATGATGATGACCCAGGTTAATATTTCATATATTATTAATGTCTTCAAAATTTATTATTCCTATATAGTCACCCCTACTCATGCAACTAACTTTCTATGTAACGTTGCTTGGAATAGATGCACCCAGTAGGCTTTGGGTAACCATGAAAGAATACTATTGCTACAAATTACATACGCGACCAAACATATTCAACCCAATATTGTACGGCGGACGGCTACTCCAACAGTTTGTTGTAGATACATACATCAAGATTGAGAGCTCCAGACTGGACTACATGTTTCATCATCAGAAAAAATTAAGGGCAGACCTATATCAAGGCCTTGTGGATAGCATTCAAGCCGGAGAACAAAATGGAAATGCAGTAGGAAAACGGATAGTTCTCGCCTCCTCATTTATTGGAGGACCACGAGATAAACTTCGAAGATATCTAGATGCAATGGCTTTAGTAAGAAAGTACGGAAAGCCGGATATATTCCTCACGATGACTTGCAACCCCAATTGGGAAGAGATTACACGTGAGCTAGAACGTGGACAAACACCACAAGATCGCCCAGATATCGTTGTCCGTGTTTTCAGGGCGAAGCTAGAAGAAATGAAGAAGCAACTATTTGAGAGAAACATTCTCGGAGCGGTTAAGGCATATACCTATGTTGTAGAGTTCCAGAAGAGAGGACTACCCCACGCTCACTTCCTGCTGATCATGACTGGAAAATACAAGTACACGTCTCCAGAGCAATATGACAAAATAATCTCCGCAGAGCTACCTAACAAGCAGAAATACCCTGAGCTATATAAAATGGTAATCAAGCATATGATGCATGGTCCTTGCGGTGCACTGAATAGAAATTGCCCATGCACAAAAAATCGCCAGACATGCAAGAGCAATTATCCAAGGCCATTTAACGAAACTACAATTCAAGGCAAGGACTCATACCCATTGTATAGGAGACGCAAAGACGGTCGGACCGAAACAGTCCGAAAGTGCACGCTCGATAACAGGTGGGTCGTTCCTTACAACCCCTATCTATTGAGAATGTTCAACTGTCACATAAATGTTGAAATATGCTCAAGCATTAAAGCCGTTAAGTACCTGTTCAAGTACATCTACAAAGGACATGACCGAGCATCTGTATCCGTGACCGAGAAAGTAAATGATGCCGAAATCGACGAGATTAGACAGTACAGAGATGCACGGTGGGTGACACCTCCAGAAGCACTGTGGAGAATATATGGATTTGAACTAAGCAAAATATACCCATCAGTCCTACAGCTGCAGCTACATCTCCCAAATATGCACATGGTCTCGTATAATGAAAAAGAAAATATCAAGAACGTTATTGAAAGTGGTGGAAATGATAGGTCAATGTTGACAGCATATTTTGAAGCAAACAACTTACATGGGAAAGCACGAGACATACTATACAGGGACTTCCCAGAACATTATACTTGGCAAAAAAACGGAAAGTTTTGGCAAGAGAGGAAACGAAAAGCTATATTCCAGGTTGGCAGGATTGTAGCAGCGCATCCGGCTGAAGGAGAACGATACTATCTCCGTGTTCTCCTGAACCACGTGTCAGGCGCCACAAACTACGAAGATCTACGCACAGTTGATGGACAAGTAATGCCAACCTTCCGTGAAGCTGCAGAAAAAAGGGGCCTCATTGAGGCAGACAACACACTAGATGATTGTATGACCGAAGCAGAATTGTTTCAGATGCCATCATCCCTACGAAGGCTATTCGCGACAATCCTGGTGTTTTGTGAGCCTAGCGACGTTCGTGGCCTCTGGAAAAATCACCTCGAGGCAATGTCTGAAGACTACATGAGAAACTGCAAATGCAAGCACACGGTCGAACAAATGGTACTCAAAAATATCAGGGACATGTTGCAATCAATGGGAAAAGACATCAAGTCGTTTCCTCTTCCAGAGATCGATGAACAACATGACACAACAGATGACATGCCTAGGGAGATGACCGAGGAGTACTCGGTCGAGGTAGACCCTAAGGACGCATCTTTGCATAAGAACCTGAACAAAGAGCAGCGGACGGCCTACGACGAGATCCTAGCCACAGTTGACAGCCAAAGGGGGGAATTTTCTTCGTTGATGGACCAGGAGGCACAGGAAAAACATTTCTTTATAGAGCGCTCCTAGCGACGGTTCGTGAACAGGGAAAAATTGCTCTGGCAACGGCCACTTCCGGTGTTGCAGCCTCCATAATGCCAGGAGGGAGGACCGCACACTCGCGGTTCAAGATTCCACTAAGAATAGACGATGGAGCAATCTGTGGATTCACAAAACAAAGTGGGACAGCCAAGCTACTCCAAGCTGCATCACTAATAATCTGGGACGAAGCATCAATGACTAAGAGGCAGGCGGTTGAGGCGCTAGACAGAAGTATGAGGGATATAATGGACAGACCAGATCTTCCATTTGGTGGAAAAACAGTCGTATTTGGAGGAGATTTTAGACAGGTGCTGCCAGTTGTCCGAAAAGGTACAAGAGCACAAATAGTAGACGCGTCACTAAGCAGATCAGATCTCTGGAACTGCATGAAAAAAATGAAACTTGTGCGCAACATGAGGGCTCAGAACGACCCGGAGTTCGCGGAATACTTACTGCGCATCGGAAACGGAACAGAGGAGACAAACGATAGCGGCGAAATACTTCTACCATCAAGTATATGTGTGCAAAATAAGACAGATGATAATGGCCTAGATAAACTCATCAGCGATATCTACAAAACGGATGGAGCTTCACTAGAAGATCCAAAATACATCACGTCAAGAGCAATTCTATCCACAAAGAACGACTGTGTTGACAAAATCAACCTGAAAATGATCGATCGATTCCCAGGAGAGGAGATGGTTTACCACAGCTTCGATTCAGTGGAAGAAGACCCGTATAACTACTACCCACAAGAATTCCTAAACACCCTTACTCCAAACGGACTGCCGCCACATATGCTAAAGCTTAAGATCAATTGTCCGATCATACTACTCAGGAACATCGACCCCGCTAATGGCCTATGCAACGGCACAAGGCTGGTCGTACGTGGATTTCAGAAAAATGCAATCGATGGAGAGATTGTGCTAGGACAGCATTCTGGAACGCGAGTTTTCTTGCCTCGAATACCATTATGCCCCTCTGACGACGACATGTTCCCGTTCCGTTTCAAGAGAAAACAATTTCCTGTCAGGCTCAGCTTCGCAATGACAATAAACAAATCACAAGGCCAGACAATACCAAATGTCGGCGTCTACTTACCTGTACCGGTTTTCTCACATGGTCAACTATATGTCGCCCTTTCAAGAGCAACTGCGAAAACAAGCATAAAGGTACTAACAGGTGTAGGTGTACGTGAAGAGGAGGAGGAAGAAAAACATAATAAGAAGAAGAAGAATACAAAGAAGAAGACAAAGGAGAAAATCAGTACAAGTGAGACATACACAAAGAACATTGTCTACAAGGAAGTACTCACAAAATAGGCTATGTGTACACTAATTCATTCGTGCTTATTTCAAAGTCTGATTGCTCTGTAAACTATCTCATTCGTTCATATTTCAAACTCTAATCACACTGATGCTAGATCCTTAAGTCAGGCGGTAACCATTTCTGAAAAATATATCTCATTATTCACGCTAGCACATGCAGATTGGTAAAAAACTATTTTGTTCAACTATTAAGGCTTATTTTCTTAATTAAACCGTCACAATACATGACAGAACAAAATCATGAGAACAGGGGAAAGTTTATTAATCATCTGAGAGCACAGCAAACTCACCAACGCCAAAGTGGGTTCAGACCCTGAGACGATGCCCGAACAATGAAATGAACTCCTCCGACTGCCTGTCAACATCATACTTCTCGGCCGCTCAATTTCCGTGCTTGCGGCCATGACCGAGTCCTGCAGCTCATCAAGTGCCGCGTCGGGCTGCTCGTCAAGGTCGTCGGCCGTCCACGCAAGGTTTCCATGGCCCCTCGCCGCCTGCGCAAGGTTGCCCGCTGCTCCGTCCGCCAAGGCCACGTCCTGCTCCTGCAGCTCGTCGAGTGCCGCGTCGGGCAGCTCGTAAAGTCGCCAGAACGGCCGGCTCGGCGCAGAGGAAAACTCAAAGGGTGCGTCGCACCCTCGCCGGCCGAGCGGACCGCGGATGCAGAGACCGGCTCGGCGGATAGGAGCTTGGCGACGAGCGGCGGCGTCCTCGCCTGCCAAGCGACGCGCGGGGGCTGTAGCTGGCGCTAGGGATTTTACCCGAGCAATTTGGTGGCGGCGTGCGATGGAAGAAGCATGAAGACTGGGAAGGGGACGTTGTGTGCGGACGGCAAGCTCTGGTGGAGGGAAGGCCGTGGTGGCGCACTCTGGCGGAGGGGAGACCACGGTGGCGCATGATTTGGAGGCGCTGGAAGGCATCGATCCCCTTTCCTCCCTTCTATGCGTTGCATTGTTCTTTTTTTTTTTTTTTGAGGAATTATGTGCGTTGCAACGAGAAGGCCAGCACCTTATCCTTCAGATGGGGCCCATGAGGCATGAGGCTTGTACGCTAGCTCTTAGCAGCATTAAGTTCTCTTTTCCATTTTCCCTCACACATTTAATCACAATAGAGCAATCCCAAATACATGTACACCAGAAAATTATTTCCAATAAATAGGAAAATAAAGACATTGGAAATGTTCTTCATTTTTACCGATTCTGACAAGCAATAGCGCGGTGGAAGAGGCACGTGGGAGGTGGCGCAGGATCCACAAGAGGGCGGTGAAGCCGGACAACAATACTATATCGGGAGGGAATGTCGGGAGGTCATACAAGGGTAAGTGAGGTTCAAGGTGGATGGGTCGACGGTGGTCTTTCATGGATTGGGGTCCGTTCAATAATTGTGCATGTGAGATAGGCTGTTCCACTGGTGCTTTTCTCACTCCGTTGCAACGCACGGGCATATTTGCTAGTAGACACTCAAGTGCCATACAGGTTCAGGCAGCACATTCAACTTGGGATGTATTATCATCACACATCACGATTACAATTATTTACTCGGTAGCCAAAACCAGCTACAGCACTGGAACAACCTCAACCAGACGTCATCACAGACGTCATCACGAGGCAGGGGATCATGCCCGTGGAAGCTCAATTCTCGTAGATCCAAGGGTGGAGGTTGCTCCTCCACTCGGCTAGGCCTCCAGGGAACCAGAGAGCGATCTCCTGTCCATTCTCCACAGAATCGCTTCCATGGATCACATTCCTACACAGCAGGCAATGGGTTCAGTACAGGGCTTGACTTTGAATTAATCTACTCCAATATCCAACACTCATTTCAGAGAAAAATATTAGACAATTAATAAAAAATAGTTCAGTGAACAACGCAAGAAAAGAACAAATTATTTACTCACCTGCCAACTTCCACGGCATAGTCCCCACGGATGGTGCCAGGAGCTGCCTCCCAAGGCCTAGTAGCCCCAATAATCCTGCGGCCAGTCAAGACCACATCCTTCCCCTCCCACACCATGGCGACAACAGGTCCGGAAATGATGTACTCCACCAACTTAGGAAAGAAGGGCTTGTCGGACAGGTCAGCGTAGTGCTGCTGCGCAAATGATCTCTCCACATTCATAAACTTCATCGCTGGACGATCACAGTTGACAACAATCCATAAGCACTAAAATACTACTACCAAAGATATTTGCTGGGTGGCAGATGTATGATACATCAGAACGAAGAAGAGGAAAAGTGAACTGAAACAAGTTTCAAATGTTTCCTTTATACTCCTTCCGTTCTATTTTAATTGACTCACTAGTACATAAGTTTCAGGTGATGTTTCTGATCACGTTTTGAGTAATTCGCATTCTGACCGGCTATTACATAAATTTGGCAACAAATTAGTAGCCATTATCCTGGTATAAAATTGTATTTTTTTTTTTTTTGAAAGGAGCTCGTGTACAAGATCAAGAACAGAACGAACACGCACGCACGAACAGCAGCAAGATCCACCCCACAGACGGGAAACACGGATCCACCACGCACCCAAGCAAACGCCTCGACCAACCTTGTTGAAGAGCCGCAGGATCCATCTGCCGCAAGCAGCAGAATCTGAGCGATGAAAGAACATCAGCCTCGAGCCGCCGCCAGAGCGCCGTCGTCGTCTCACGCCGGAGACGAGAACGAAGGCGCCATCCATCTTCCGCGAAGCCCACCGCGTCCACCGACGAAGGAGAGCATCCCGTCAGCAAGCTCCCAGAGATCTTGAGCAAAAGCACCACCCTGCACCGCTGTGCAAGGCGAAGAACCCCGAGGACAAGAGCTAGCGCCGCCACCACGGCCACCAGCTCGAGGGAAGGCACGCCACGACTCCAAGGAGCAGCGGACGCACCAGCAGCAGCGGATCTACCCCGAGCGTCCACCGGACCACCCAGGACAGAGGAGGGCACCGCCGCCGACAAAAGCCTCTCCGGCCACGCCGCCATCTCCACAGCGCCGCCGGCAGGCACTCCACGCACACCTAAACTATGTACACGCCGGGATCCGGCGATTCCCCGTCCTCCCGCCGCCGGAGCGGCCGCGGAGGGCGAGGGATCGGCCGGATCGCCGGCGGCGAGCTGGCTTGCACGGGAGTCGCCCAAAAATCGCCCGGTTCACTGTAGGTGGGGAACGGGGAAAGGGGTCCGGTCTTCTGTATAAAATTGTATTTCATCGTGTGCCATATATTTGTATTAAAAAAAAGACAGGCTGACCAGATTTTAAACTATCACCACACTGAACCACATTTAGCAACGAAAAAAGAGTACAATACCATTTGTAACATATGGTGAAGTGGGGTGATTTTATTTCAATCCAATTCAACATGCCAGTTACACAAAAATTGGCACACAGTGAGTCTGTAACACCCAGCTACTCTCAATCTTCAGATGAACATGCAACTCAGCGTCTCGCCGAGGAAGAATCGCCGCAGCGAGAGGAAGGAGAGAGGTTCGCCCAACAGGGACAATTATCTTAGTATAATAATCATATCTTTATCCGGACAGACCTGGTCTTACAAGTAGGCCAGGGCTCACACCCTGTCCACGATGTCACTGGTGCAGGTGGTTGGCTGCTTCTCCTTGGCCATTCGATGCTGCTCGCATATCCGCTGGCGCTCCCTGGTCCGTCGACTCACCTTGATGGCCTGTGGCATGTGTAGTAGCGTGACAATACCCCCCCTGAAGACTCGGCTTGTCCCCAAGCCGGCGCTTCTGGGTACTGGTTCACCACGGAATAGATATCTTCCCAAGATGCACACTCTTCAGGAAGATGAGTCCACTGAATCTTCCTATAATATTTTTGCTGGCTGTACCAACAATGCATTAGCCAAAGAGGCAGGAAGATCAGCACTCACCATGTCATTAGTTCCCAAGGCTTTCTTAAGTTGTGACACATGCACAACGGGATGGATTTTTGATGTGGCTGGCAGGAGCAGTTTGTGGGCCACCTTCCCCACACGTTTCACAATTTCGTAAGGTCCAAAATATTTGAAACCCAATTTGTGTGACGGCCGCCGAGCCACCGATGTTTGTACATATGGCTGCAGTTTCAAATAAACTTTGTCCCCCACTGCAAATTCTCTTTCCATGCGATTCTTGTTCGCCTGGGCTGCCATTCGTTTCTGAGCTCTCTCCAGATGCTGCTTAATGACAGGCATCATTGTGGCTCGTTCTTGCAACCACTGATCCACATCTGCATTGCCCGAGTCCCAGGTGTTCAGTGTGCCCAACTGTCGTGGGTTCCT
Source organism: Poa pratensis (assembly GCA_947311845.1). Taxonomy (NCBI): domain Eukaryota; kingdom Viridiplantae; phylum Streptophyta; class Magnoliopsida; order Poales; family Poaceae; genus Poa; species Poa pratensis. The sequence continues at coordinate 39,828,053 of CAMZMU010000092.1, read as the reverse complement.
GCCGTACAACACTTGGAATGGAGATTTCCCCAGGGAAGAGTGATGTGCAGTGTTGTACCAATGTTCTGCCTGAGCTAGCCACTTCGACCATTGCTGGGGTTTCGCGTTGACCATGCAACGGAGGTATGTTTCCAGGCACTGATTCATCCTCTCTGTTTGCCCATCCGTTTGTGGATGATACGAGGAGCTCAAGTTCAGAGTTGTATCAGCCATTTTGAAAAGATTTTGCCAGAAGGAACTCGTGAATACTTTATCCCTGTCTGAGATTATCACTTGAGGTAGACCGTGATACCTGTAGACATTGTCTATGAAAACTTGTGCTACCGTTTGAGCTGTGAATGGATGTTTCAATGGTATGAAGTGTGCAAATTTTGTCAGCTTGTCCACTATAACCAGTATTGTGTCAAACCTGCCTGAGCTCGGAAGGCCTTCAATGAAATCCATGCTGACAGTGTGCCATGCCTCACCCGGTATAGTGCGAGGATGTAACCTACCCGGTAGTTTAGTGTGTTCCCCTTTTGCTTGCTGGCACACTTTGCAAGCTTGGACAAATGTTTTGACATCTTCCTTTAACGCTGGCCAAGCAAACAACTGCTTGATGCGTGTGTAGGTTGCTAACACACCTGAGTGGCCACCTAAAGCGCTGCTGTGCATTGCTAACAATATTGCCTTGTGCGCCTCCTTGTTATTACCCAACCATACTCTGCATTTATATCGGATGACACCATCTTGCAACAAATACCCATTACCATTGAATCCTTGTAGACTGAGCTCTGTTAGTAATTTCCTTGCCTTCCCATCTTTTTGATACCCTTCCAGGACAGTTTCAAGCCATCTCGGCTGCACTGCAGAAATTGCATAAGCATTCAGAATTGGTGGCCTGCGTGATAAGGCATCGGCAGCTTTGTTTGTTATCCCTTTCCAGGGGCGAAACTGGGCCCCGGGCAGCCCGGGCTACAGCCCGGGTCTTGGCCCATGTAGTTAAGGTACATCCCATATTAATTTTGCAAAATTCCGAGATCACAAGCAGGCCAGCCCGTGTCTTGTGGCCAGAATGACCAGGGCTACTCTCACGAGCCCAACAAGGCAGCGAGACGACCACTCCCTGGAGCCAACGATCCAGTAGCGCATCTACGCTAACCTCAAAAAACAAAAAAAAAACGCATCTTTGCGTCTGCGTGGCCGTGGCTCCGTATTCTAAACGCCAAGACGCCGCCGCCACGCCGTTCGTCCAAGATCTCGACCAGCAGAACGGAAGCATGCGTAAACGTTGATGCTGCCCAGCTGCCGCCGTTGCAGATGCATCGTCGCTTGCGTTTCAACGTCCGCTCATCATCTCCAATTGGCCGGCTTCTTGCCTGCTCAAAGGTAATTTCCTTGTTTCTAATGCAAAGTCCAAATTCTGACGAAGGGGAGTTAATTTCAGTCCATGAACTGGCACAACTAGGTTTTGCCAATTATGGATTAAATGTTTTATTCAATGTGATTGCATAGAAAATGAAGGGACAAAGAGATCGAAAACGTATTCAATCCGATTATAGATTTAAGGACCAAAATGAATGATGATTCTATGAATCATATTCTGAAATGCTATATTGAGGGAGACACTTTTACAAGCGTCGAAGATGATAAGATTTTGGAATATTTTCGAAGTATGAGGTTAAGTAAGGGACAAAAGGTACTTTCTTACTGATATAATATATTAACAATATATTCATTTTTACTATTTTTATAGTTTTTTCTTATCTTTATAGACTTGTTTGTTTTTGCGAAACATAGTACAACGCAGACGTTCACATATATGTGCACACACTCACCTCTATGAACTCACGCATGTACATCCTACCCCTATTAGCATCAACGAAAGACTGAGTCGGCGGGCAGATCTTGAGATTGATTAAGTCGCCATAGACGACGTCGCCTCCCACGGAATAATATAGTTACGTATTTAAAATGCGTCATGACTATGCAATTATGCAACTGACTTTATTTTATGCTTTTCTTATTATTGTTTGGTTAAACATTGAGTTTTTGTCCCACGTCAAAATGCCATTTATGCATTTGTACTGTTTTAGTGATATATTGTGTTATTTGGAGGGCATGAGAAGGTAAGATTTGTCATAGTATCTCCGCAATACGATTTAGCCCTTGTCATACCCAAATCCTGGGTCCGCCACTGTCCCTTTCTTGTAAACGATTTTATATTGCAGCCCCATCAATTTGAAAAAGGCTTTTTGCTGGATAGGAGTTGTGACTTTGTTCTCTCCCAAATGCACCAAACTTCGTTGGTCAGTGTGAATAGTGAATTGGCGATGTTGAAGATACGGTTTCCATTTTTCAATGGCCATTAGAATGGCAAGACATTCCTTGTCATATATCGAGAGTGTTTGATTCTTGGTGCCAAAGGCTTTGCCCAGAAAGGCTAGTGGATGCCCCTGCTGCATTAACACTGCCCCAATGCCGTATTGGCACGCATCAGTTTCTAGAATGAACTCCTTGGTGAAGTCTGGCAATGCCAGAACAGGCGCTTGAATGAGAGTTTGTTTGATTGACAAAAAAGCTTGCTGACACTCCGGTGTCCACACAAAGGGTACACCCTTCTTGAGTAGCTCAGTAAGAGGTCGGCAGAGAATGCCAAAGGACTGGATGAACTTTCTATAATAGTCGGCTAACCCAAGGAATCCCCTCAATTGCTGAAGGGTTAAAGGTCTTGGCCAATCCTTGACCGCCTCTATTTTTTCTGGATCGGTGGACACCCCCTTGTCACTGATGATGTGTCCTAAATATCCAATAGACTGTTGAGCAAACGAACACTTGCTTCTTTTCACCAACAGATTGTTGTCTGACAAGATCTGAAACACGGCTTGTAAATGTTGTTTGTGATCTTGCAATGATGAGCTGTACACCAAGATATCATCCACGAATACCAAGACAAACTTCCGGATCAGGTGAGCAAACAGGGTGTTCATTGCCGACTGGAATGTAGCAGGAGCACAAGATAGTCCAAAAGGCATGACCCTGAATTCATAATGCCCACTGTGTGTCTTGAATGCAGTTTTATGTTCATCATCCTCCCTCATTCTTATCTGATGATAGCCAGAACGCAGATCCAGCTTAGTGAAGTATTTGGCACCTGACAGTTCATCCAACAGTTCCTCAATTATTGGCATAGGGTATCTGTCTTTCACTGTTACTGCATTTAAATGTCTGTAGTCCACACAAAATCTCCATGAGCCGTCTTTCTTTTTCACCAACAAGACTGGAGAGGCGAAGGGACTTTGACTTGTGCGAATTATGCCATGTTGCAACATCTCTTTGATTTGTCTCTCGATCTCATCTTTCTGTTGTGGGGAGTACCTGTAAGGCTTGACATTAACAGGTAGAACCCCTGGCATTAAGTTGATCTTGTGGTCAAAAGGTCTGTGAGGTGGCAGCCCTTTTGGTGTTGCAAAGCAAGCATCATAATCATGCAACACTTGTTGGATTTCAGCTGGTATATCGCTTTCTTTGTCGCCCTGTTGCAGGGGACACAAGTGTACTATCTGAGCAACGGCATTCGCATGGACCAGTTGATTCATCTCGTCAGCTGAAATGATATAGCATGCTGACACATTATTTTTCACTCCTCTCAAAGTTATCCGCTTCTCTTTCTGCTTAATTCGGAATGTTCTTTTCGCCCAATCCACCCACATGGGTCCCAAAGTGTCCAACCATTCCATTCCAAGAATCATATCATAGTGTGGTAAGTCAAACACCCTAAATGATGTTTGAAATTCAGCCTCCTGGCATTTCCATTCTAAGTCTTGCACAGCTGTATCAACTTTTGTTTTGCTACCGTTTGCTACCACCACCGAGACTGGTGGTACTGCAATAGGGTTCAGTGCCAGTAATTTTACCGCTGCTGCGCTGATGAAATTCCCTGTGCTGCCTGAATCGACTAATAATAATACTTGCTTCCCATTGATAGTGCCTTGCAACCTCATGCTTTTCTTTTCTGTAGTTCCTGCCATTGCATAAGCAGAGATATAGCACAGCGATTCATCAGTGTTGCTTTCCCCTTCTTTTTCCTTATCACTGCTTGAAGAATTCATCTGTAGCAGCTCAACTAGCTCCTCCACCAAATTCAATGGAACAGTTGCATTGCATTTGTGCCCGGGCTGGAATTTGTCCCCGCACTTGAAACACTCGCCACGAGCACGCCTCTGAGCCTTGAGTGACTAGAACTTGTCTGACCAACTTGGTTTAGCTGCAGTTTTGTCCTCACTTGGCTTTTTATCTTCATGATGAGATAGAATTCCCTTGCCAGAAAACCCACTTCTAGAGAATCTGCTTCGATAATCATTGTTGTAATGAGAAGGAGTATAATGCCTCTGATCCTCCATCATTTCTTCCTGTGTTTCAGCAAGAGACAACGCAACATCAACTGTTCTAGGTTTATGCAATTTAATAGCACGCTGAATGTCCTTTTTTAAACCACTGATGAACTTAGTGACGAAGAAGGCTTCATCATATTGTTTATTGTGCACTAAAACCTTATGCCTAAGTGTCTCAAACTTGTGGTAATAAGCCTCTACAGCGCCAGTTTGCTTGCGTCGTTCTAAAGCTTCTAGTGATCTATGGTGTTTATCCTTGCCAAACTTAGCATACACAGCTACACACAACTCCTCCCAGCCATCAACATCATGTTCCACTTCATAAGTTTGCAGCCACAATGCCGCATTACCAATGAAGTGTATAGTGGCAAAGTTTGCCCACGTATCATGCTCTACTGAGTACATGGCAAAATATTTTTCACACACTTTTTTCCACCATTTAGGGTTATCTCCATCAAATTTAGGGAAATCAGGTTTTGGAGGTCTAGAACTACGGTGAGAGAAACGTGATTCAGTGCACATGCTATCATCCTCATCACCCATGTAAGTTTTACTACTCAAATCGAAAGTGACAGGGGAGTTGCGGAATTGGCGCGTACCCTTTGCCAGGGCAGGTGCCATGCCTCGAGAGGCAGAGGTCACATTGCCCTGATTTTCGATGTGAGCACGGCGGCCATCGGCCCGAGGAGTAGAATCGTCGATTGGTAGACGATCAGCTTCCAGCGCCGTGACGCGAGCTCCCACCTCCTCAAGGGATTTGTTGACAGCAGTCATCGAAGCATCGATGGTTGGCACCCATTTGTTCAGCCCTTGCAGATTCTCACTCAATTTGACATTTGCCGTAGCGAAGGCTTTGAGTGATTCGTTGATAGCTTGTAGCGCATCATGCGAGTCCTCGCTATGCTTCTTAAGGCTTGCTGTGAGCGCTTGGACCTCCGCCTGTATCCACTCCATCACCACCAAATCGCACTCCTGCCACGCCTCGGATGGTGGTGCGAGGGTTTGCCGTCGTCGTCTCCCAATCGCTGAGATCAAGCCGAGATTCCGGAATTTTACCAGCAGCAGGTTGTCTGCTACCAACCGAATCCCGTCACCGATCTGCACGCTAGCCGTCTACCGCCGCCTGCGCCACCAAAGCACTTGGTTGACTACCAGCACTCTCCGCCACCGAGAGATCACGAGCCCTGGGATTTTACCGGAATCGAACCACAGCTCGAATCATCCGATCCGCCTCCTATCTCCCTGGATCCCCCTTTTTTTATTTTTCAACAATTTGTGGAAGCGCGTCCGTGGATCGAACGGCTCTGATACCAGATGTAACACCCAGCTACTTTCAATCTTCAGATGAACATGGATTCGATGCAACTCAGCGTCTCGCCGAGGAAGAATCGCCGCAGCGAGAGGAAGGAGAGAGGTTCGCCCAGCAGGGACAATTATCTTAGTATAATAATCATATCTTCATCCGGACAGACCCGGTCTTACAAGTAGGCCAGGGCTCACACCCTGTCCACGATGTCACTGGTGCAGGTGGTTGGCTGCTTCTCCTTGGCCATTCGATGCTGCTCGCATATCCGCTGGCGCTCCCTGGTCCGTCGACTCACCTTGATGGCCTGTGGCATGTGTAGTAGCGTGACAGAGTCACTCAGCAAAATTTTGTCTTAAAATTTAATGTGTGCTGAAGCTATCATTTGCCCGTGTACTTGTGATGTGCTTTATGCTATGGCAGATAGTACCGTTTCGATGCAAGGACAATATTTTTCCTCTTACAAAAAAAAGGAAAAGTATACTTACGCATTGCAAAAACATTTCTTTTTGGACAAAAGCACTAGTTGAGCTCTGCTCAAAATGATTTCATTTTCGAAATCAGACATGCCTTTCTCACAACAAAAGGGGGTATTTGATTAGGGAGAGTCTATTTGGCTTTTCTATTCATAACATGACATGTGGAAAGATGACTATTTCCTACTGAATCGAAAGTCGGATTTTTTTACACTTAATTTACAATTTACATACATGTAACGTGTTAACAATGTATATACATGTAACTTATATTTTTAGTGGATTAGTAATTTACTAATTTGCATGTAAATACTAGTGTAAATGGGCTGTAATTTGTGCCACATAAGGAATTGACACAGAGAAAAAAGCAAGTGGCCCTAATTGCTGTAACAAGAAAACCATCTTTTGATGAAAACAAAAACAGTCAATAGTTAAATCGCAGAAGTGTTTGATTTTCTAGTTACTAAAAAAATAACCATTTTTAGGATTTTTTGTTGTCCAACTAGTGCATGCACGATCAAAGTTCACAACACATGAACTAGACTTTATATTACTGGAAAGGCCCATCCGCCGTTCCATGCCAAAACGAATCAAGCACCAGCACATACCAAGTAGATTTTTCTTTCAAATAAAATCAAAATTAAATCCATCATATCTCTCTGTTATGGAAGAATACGACCCTAAAGCAGATCTAAGTGGCACAATTATCTGTCCAATACCAGATCAAGGAACAGAAACGAGATAAGAAAAGAAAAAAGTGGTACGATCAAATTGAGGAAGGAAAAAAGAAGACCCCCTTACCCTTCAAGTAGAACCCTTTCTTCTCAAATCGGCTGATGATATCTCCAATCTGCAGAAAAGTAATTTCGAACAGAATACCCATAAATCAGACATAGGTTAGATCATCCAGCTACGTACGGATTCATCTATGGAGAGACGGGGAATGAGATTACCAGGCCTCTCTGGACCCCGTCGGGCTTAATCATGATGAAAGTCTGTTCCATGGCGGCACGAATCAGGGGAGAGAGTCGCGGGAAAGGCGGATGCGATCGATGATTCCACAAGGAAGGTGAGGAACTGGGGCTGTGAAACAGAAGGAGGGTCTCCCCTGATTTTATAGGGGATGGGGTTGATTAGTTAAGTATGTTCTAGAAATATTCGCTCTAGAAATGGAATACCCTTTTTTTTCGATAATGGAGTACCTTTTTTTAGAGAGAGAAAAAAGTTCGTTTTATTTTTCCTAAAGAACCCTCAGCCCTAAATGTATAGTAGTATAGTACTTATCTCTAGAAGAATTTAATTAATATACTAATTCAACACTCTAAAATCGGGCACCAAAACTGATGCGGGTAAGGTCCCGATTTTCACGGATTGAGGGCGGATGAACGAAAAGCACGAAGAACATGAAGAACACAAGAGGGGAAAAGTCAAACACAAGATAACTAGCAAAGCAACACGGACGAAATCAACCGGTAACAAGTCCCCAAGGGCAGCCCCCGATTCTCAATCTCCAAGCAATCTTACTCTTAGGATTGTTTATCTTATTGGTCAACCCAACCAATTCAATAGAGTCACCCGAAGATAAAAGATTGACAAGTAATCTCAACTAAAAGAAGAAGTCTTGAATCCACTAGAGGGATCTTCTACACAAGGAGAGACTTTGATTCATCTCCACAAGGGGAGGTCTTGATTCATCTCCATAGGAGGCCACACCAACAAGGGGTGGAAAGGAGCAAAGCTCAACTCAAATCTAATCTCAGTCTAACCCTAAACCTAGGTAGGAGAAAGCTATTTATAGTCTAGAGGGCAAAAGGGTAGATGAAGGGATAAGATTACATGGCACGTGGGCCATTTCAGCTCGCAGGCTCAGGCCCATGCGGTAGTACCGACTTCAGCTTCGGCGCGGTAGTACCGGGGTGCGTGGGGCGGTAGTACCGAGCAAATTTCCTCCGATTCCAGAAGCTCTTTGGCTAACCTAATAGTACCGGACGGTGCGGTAGTACCGGGCTGGCGGTAGTACCGACCCGGCTCGGTAGTACCGGCCATGCTCCAGGCAGCTTCACCTTCTTCTCCTTCGCTCGTCTCTTCTCCATCTTCGGCCATTCGTTAGGGCTCCTTGTAGGTTCCATTCCTGAGTATGCACAAGGTATCCGAATGAAGTAGCAAGCCATTCAAGGGAGTGTCGAAATCACACATAGAGAGGAGCGAAGTCACCTTTTCATGAAGTGCTTTGACTCTTGATGTTGTCATTGGTCCATTTGGCGTAATTGGTGTCAGTGGCCTAGGTCGCACTACATCATCTCCCCCCCCCTTGGGAAAGAGTCGTCCTCGACTCTTCGCGCTCATCGTCACTTGTATTCCCATGGTAAGGCGAGAGGTCGGCTACGTTGAAGGTGTCATGTACGCTGTACTTGGACTTAGTGATGTCGATCTTGTAGGCATTGGCGTTGATGCGCTTGAGAATCTTGAAAGGGCCATCTCCTCTTGGTGCTAGCTTGGACTTTCTCTCGTCGGGAAGCGCTCTTTGCGTAGATGTAGCCAAACAAGGTCTCCTTCTTCAAAGATCATGGCGCGCTTGTGCTTGTTCATCTTTGTAGCATGGTCTGCATTGTGCTTCTCTAGCGTGGATCTTGTGTCTTCATGTAGTTTCTTCATGTAAACGGCGCGCTTGTCGAAGTCCATGTTGACTTGTTCTCGGAGTGGAAGTGGTAGCATGTCTAGCGCAGTGTAGGGGTTGGAGCCATAGACGATCTCAAAGGGTGTTCTCCTTGTTGCACGGTGTAGTGCTCGATTGTAGGCGAACTCGGCATGTGGGATGCACTCTTCCCAATTCTTCAAGTTGGGCTTGATCAACACACGAATGAGTGTGGATAGGCTTCGGTTCACCACTTCGGTTTGACCATCGGTTTGAGGGTGGTATACGGTGGAGAATAGTTGCTTGATTCCCATCTTGGCCATCAAAGTCTTCCAAAAGTAACTCATGAACTTGACGTCACGATCCGACACAATGGTCTTGGGCATTCCATGGAGACGGACGATTTTTCTAAAAAACAAAGTAGCAATATGTGAAGCATCGTCTGTCTTGTTGCATGGGATGAAGTGTGCCATCTTAGAGAATCGATCAATGACGACAAATATGAAATCTTTGTTTGTTTTTGTGCGTGGGAGTACTAAGACAAAATCAATAGCTATGTCGGACCATGGGTGATGTGGAATAGGCAAAGGTGTGTATAAGCCATGAGAGTTTAGAGTAGACTTAGCTTTGAGACATGTTGAACATCGTCGAACTAAGCGATCCACATCCCGGTACATACTTGGCCAATAGTAGTTTGTGGAGAGCATTGCAAAGGTCTTGTCGCGTCCAAAGTGTCCCATTAAGGCACCTCCATGTGATTCCTTCAAAAGGACCAAACGTAGCGAAGACTCGGGTATGCATAGTTTGTTAGCCTTGAACAAAAAACCTTTGTGCAAATAGAAATCATCAATGCATTTATGTTCCGTGCACATTGCAAAAATTGGACCCAAAAAAGTGTCCATGGCATAAATATTCTTGATCTCATCCGAACCCAAACATTGATTTCAAGGTGCGTAAGTAGGTTGGTCTTGCGTGAAAGAGTATCCGCTACAACATTCTCTTTGCCCTTTTTGTACTTGATGACATAGGGAAAGGATTCGATGAACTCAACCCACTTAGCATGTCGTTTGTTTAAACTTGTTTGAGTTTCCAAAAACTTTAAGGACTCATGGTCGGAGTGGATGACAAACTCCTTAGGACGAAGGTAGTGTTGCCAAACATCTAAAGCTCGAATCAAAGCAAACAATTCCTTGTCATAGATGGGGTAACTCAAACGTGCCCCATAAAGTTTTCACTATGGTAAGCAATTGGTCTACCATTTTGCATAAGCACGGCCCCAATGCTTAAACCACTAACATCACAATGAATTTCAAATGTTTGTGAAAAATCCGGTAACGCAAGAAGGGGAGATTCGGTTAACAACCTTTTGAACTCATTGAAGGCAAAATCTTGCTCATTTCCCCAAATGAACGGAAATTTTTTCTTTGTAAGTTCACGTAGAGGGCAAGCAATGGTGGAAAAGTTCTCAATAAAGCGGCGATAGAATCCGGCAAATCCAAGAAAACGTCTCAACTCGGCAAGTGACATAGGAAATGGCCAATTGCGAATTGCATTGATTTTTGTTTCATCAACTTCAACTCCCTCGAAGAAACCACAAATCCTAAGAAAACAAGCTTGTTGGTTGCAAATGTGCATTTGGAAAGATTGGCATAAAGCTTTTCATTTCGAAGAGCCAACAAAACTTGAGCAACATGTGAAGTGTGCTCATCCAAAGATTTGCTATAGATCAAGATGTCATCAAAGTATACCACAACAAATTTTCCAATGAAAGGTCGCAAAACATGGTTCATAAGACGCATAAATGTGGAAGGTGCATTGGAAAGACCAAATGGCATGACTAACCATTCATAAAGACCAAGTTTAGTTTTGAAAGTGTTCTTCCATTCGTCGCCTTCACTCATTCGTATTTGGTGGTATCCACTCTTAAGATCGATTTTGGAAAAGATGCAAGCACCACTAAGCTCATCCAACATGTCATCTAAGAGAGGGATAGGGTGGCGATACCGTACGATTATGGCGTTGATGGGGCGACAATCCATGCATAGGCATAGGGTGTTGTCGGCCATGGGAACGAGGATCACGGGCACGGCGCACAGGCTCAAACTTTCTCGAATGTGACCCACCGAAAGGAGCTCTTGTATTTGCCGCTCAATTTCCTTGGTCTCCTCGGGGTTGGTGCGGTATGGGGCGCGGTTCGGTAGAGGGGCGTCGGGAGGAGTCGATGCGGTGCTCAATGCCACGTAGAGGCGGTAGTCCCGGTGGCACTTCTTGGGGAAACACGTCTTCAAATTCCTGCAAAAGAGACATCAAAGTAGGAGGAAGGTTTGTGAAGGTGTTAGTTAAAGAAATCTCTCCCTTGCATATAAGGACATAGTGGAGGGTGGATGGGTTTTCTCTCAACTCTCTCATCTATGTTTTGGTGGCAATCAAGGACATGCTTTGTGGAATTTTCTTAGTGGAAGCACTATCATTTGTCTTGTGTCTCTCACTCACATTTTGGTGGATCTCTCTCTCCCCACTCTTCTCACTAGACGCTTTCTCTTGTTGTGCTCTTGCTATAGTCTTGGCGTTGTCGGCAATCACTTGGCTTGGTGTCATGGGACGGAGGACGAAGTTCTTGTTGTCGCTCTTGAAGCTATAGTAATTGGTCCTACCATCATGCATTGCACCCTTATCATATTGCCATGGTCGTCCATGAAGCAAGTGGCATACGGACATAGGCACAACATCACAATCAACGTATCTTCAGATGCTCCAATCCTGAAGAACACTTGCACCATATGTTGAATCTTGATGGATCTGGAATCGCTCAACCATTGCACATGGTATGGGTGTGGGTGCTTCTTGAACTTCAAATTGAGTTTGTCACAAAGTTCTTTACTAGCCAAGTTGTGGCAACTTACACCATCGATGATGACCTTGATAGACTTTCTCTTGATTCCCGCTCTTGTTTGAAACAAGTTGCATCTTTGGTCTTCTTCTACTTGGACATTGGCGGTTAAAGCTCTTGCCACAACCTGAAGGGTTGTTATCGCCATCGCAATAGATGTCATTGGAGTCTTCTTCAACATTTTGCGTTGCGGTGGATTGGTTCAAAGCATGGTACTCATCTTCACTCATCGACTCATATTATCCCATGTCGTTGACCACCATGACCTTCTTGTTTGTGCACTCAAAGGATTTGTGTCCTTATCCTCCACACTTGAAGCATTGCAATCCTCGTGTGCTGGCGGAAGATCTTTGAGGTGTGTTGCTTGAGAGAGGTGCCTTCTTGAAAGGTTGAGTAGTTTGAGTGGATGGTGTAGGAGCTCTTGGAGGACCTTTAGTGTTTCCTTGAGGAGGGGCTTGCGTGGATGTAGGCGTGGATGATGAAAGCTTGTTAGCGAAGAATGCATTGGCCTTGAGGTATTTGAGCTCTTCAAGCACGTGACGCTCGGCTTTTGTGGCTTGATGGACTAGCTCAACCAAGGTGGCATAGGGTTGGAATTCCACAATCTTCTTGATGGGATAGTTGAGGCCATTCATGAAGTGAGCCATTGATTGCTCTTCCGATTCCGCAATATTGGCTCTCATCATGGAAATTTCCATCTCCTTATAGTACTCATCAACGGATTTCAACCCTTGCTTCAACTCTTGCAACTTCTTGTACAAGTCTCTAGTGTAGTGACTTGGCACAAAGCGCTTGTACATCACTTCCTTCATCTCAACCCAAGTGTTAATTGGTTGTTGATGGTTGTCCACACGTGAATCCTGAAGTTGTTCCCACCACAAAAGAGCATAATCTTCGAGTTCCATTGATGCTAAGGCAACCATCTTGTTCTCGGAGTAGTATCGGACTCGGAAGATCTTGTCAACCTTGAGTGCCCATGAAAGGTACGCTTTCGGGTCACTTGTTCCGTAGAACTTGGGCATATCAAAGCGAAGGTTGTTCAAGTTGTCAACGCCGTCTCGATGGTTTGGAGGTGGAAATGCACGTCCACGTCTCCGTCGGTGTAGTCCATCGTCATGATGTTGGTTGGACTCCATATCACTTGATTCGGTGTAGTTGTGGTGGTGACGATCATGCGGACGCTCTTGGCGGTGGCGAGGCTCATTGTGAGGACGATGCTCTTCATGGTTTCCATGCGCACGATTATTATGGCGTGGTCTGGGAGGATGGCGGTGACGACGGCCTTGATCCTCATAGTCATGATCACCCGGGTCACCATTGTCATTGGCCAAAGGGTCTTGACGTTCTTGATGTTGAGGTGGCGGTGAAGGAGTTCGTTCACGGAGTCCACCATTTGGTCGATGTTGTTCTTGATGTCCATTGTCATGGTGCGCGTGAGGAGAAGGTGGGTGTTCCACTTCATGGTGATGTCGAGCATGTTCGTCGCGCCTTGGGATGTCTTGACGACCTTGATGCGGTTCATGATGCGCATGTCGTGGTTGTGTCGACCTTGAGGTGCTCCTTGTGCGGCGCAAGCTTGAAGAAGAGTGATGTTGCACAAGGTTGTTGATAGCTTCGGTCATGCGCGCCATTTGGTCGTTGAAGTTGGCTTCTTGTGCTTGAAGACGGCGATCATGACGACCAAGCCCATCACGAACAAGATGTCGAAGGTCCACGAATTCGTTGTGTGTGACATAGCCAATGGCACTTTGAATTCCTGCATGGATGTCATCATCCGAGCTTGAGCTTCCGTTTGTACTTCCCCTAAACATGATCTCAAGAACAAGTGAAATGTGTGGAAATGGAGAACCAAGAGAAACTATATCATAAGAATAGAGTTGCTTGACGAAAGAGAATCCTATTCTAACACCCAACACACACACTTATGAAGAATAGGAAGGTATAGTGTCTAAAGGAAACAAGCAAATCCAACGAAAAGTATGTTGTAAAGAGTAGAGAAAAACCACAATGATCAAATTGACAAAGAACAAACCAACCACATAAATGTTATGGAACAACGGAAACACACACACAAAAGATACAATGGGGATAGTGTGACCAAAGGGCGAGCACTACGAAGATACTAAATGATGATCCTAACGAAGACTACGTGCTCAAATGTCACACTACCGCAAGAAGGAACTAGTTCAATTGCCTTGTGTAAGGGCAACTCGATTTGCACACGTGCCAACCTTTTACTCTTCACTAAGCATTCGCAGCGTGCTACTCACAAAGGATGATACTTGTCACTTTTTTATTATATACAAGCACAAAGAAAACTAACTAAGCTGCATTTTTTATGTACTACTCAATACCAAGGTGACACGATTGCAATGCCCGCAATATCAACGAATTAGTCCAATGGGATAGGTACACAAATAAAAAGAAGGTCTCACAACGGATATTTGACGGGAAACGTGTGTTGAGTCGAAGGTGTCGTTGGCGCTTGTTGTTGATGTAGGGCGCTTGCGGAAGCTTGTCGACATAGAAGACGTTATCACCTCAAAGGACAACTCAAACACATAAGAGGAAATGCCAAAACGAAAATGGGGAAGAAAAAAATTTGGCCAAAAATTTGTACACATGGTAGTACCGGCCAGGGCCCGGTAGTATCGACCTGCCCGATTTCTGAAGTTTGACTTTCGATTTTGGGCGGAAATTGGACTAAAAAATCCTCAAATTCGTGGGAAATTGGCAAAATCAGGCTGGGAAACTTGGAACAAATGTAGAGGAGGTCCTAAGGCAACAGATCCGTGGATCAAAACTACTCCAAGCGCAACAAATCAAGAAATCGGCTCAAATCCAAGAAAGGCTATTTTTGGTGGAAATTTCCGAATTTCTCAAAATCAAAGAAAATTTTGGTGGATTTGCGGATGGAAGCACAAATCAATCCGTGTCAACCCAAGCTCTGATACCATATGATGCGGGTAAGGTCCCGATTTTCATGGATTGAGGCGGATGAACGAAAAGCACGAAGAACACATGAGGGGAAAAGTCAAACACAAGATAACTAGCAAAGCAACACGGACGAAATCAACCGGTAACAAGTCCCCAAGGGCAGCCCCTGATGTCTACGCACGCTTCTATTCTTGTAGACAGTGTTGGGCCTCCAAGTGCAGAGGTTTGTAGAACAGCAGCAAGTTTCCCTTAAGTGAATAACCCAAGGTTTATCGAACTCAGGGAGGTATAGGTCAAAGATATCCCTCTCAAGCAACCCTGCAATTAAGATACAAGAAGTCTCTTGTGTCCCCAACACACCTAATACACTTGTCAGATGTATAGGTGCACTAATTCGGCGAAAAGATAGTGAAATACAAGTAATATGGATGATTATAAGTGGTAATTGCAATCTGGAATAAAAATGGCAGCAAGAAAACTTGAGCCAAAATGAGAGCAAACGGTGTTTCAATGCTTGGAAATAAGGCCTAGGGATCATACTTTCACTAGTGGACACTCCCAACAATAATAATATAATTGAATACATAAATATTTCCTCTTCACTATGCTACTATGAACTATTCTCCCGTTGGATAGAAATACCAATCTACTGCGTAGGGCTACAAGAGCACACCTTAAAGTATGAGTGAACAAACACCACAATATCATAGAACACCAAGACCATCATGTAGGGCTGCAAAAGCACACCTTAAAGTCTGTCTTCCACATCTAGGGAACCCCAATGTCACTATGAGCGCCCCAAAATAGTACTAAACAAACACCATGATACGTCCATTTTGCATCACTATTTCCATCTAGGGAAATCGTCGCCATCATCACCGTCATCGAGCTGGACTTCATCGGGATCATCATCATCATCTCCACCGCCAACACCATCATCACCGCCGCTGCACCCCGTCTCCGCTATAACATCTAGGGCTGAATCTTGTCTATTTCATAGGGGAAACTCTCCCGGTGTTGATTACTCTTGTTATTGATGCTATTGGGTGAAACCATTGGACTAAGGTTTATGTTCAGATTGTTATTCATCATCATATCACCTCTGATCATGTTCCGTATGATGTCTTGTGAGTAGTTCGTTTAGTTCTTGAGGACATGGGAGAAGTCTTGATGTTAGTAGTGAACTATGTTGAGTAATATTTAATGGTTTGATGCTTAAGTTGTGGTGTTATTCTTCTAGTGGTGTCATGTGAACGTCGACTACATGATACTTCACCTTTATGGGCCTAGGGGAATGCATTGTGTATTCGTTTGCCAATTGTGGGGTTGCCGGAGTGACAGAAACCTGAACACCCGTTGGTATATCGATGCATGAGGGATAGCAGGATCTCAAAGTTTAAGGCTGTGGTTAGTTTATCTTAATTACTTTCTTGTATTTGCGGATGCTTGCAAGGGGTATAATCACAAGTATGTATTAGTCCTAGGAAGGGCGGTGCATTAGCATAGGTTCACCCACACAACACTTATCAAAACAATGAAGATTAATCAACTATATGAAGCGAAAGCACTTGACAATATTCCCGTGTGTCCTCAAGAACGTTTGGTCATTATAAGTACAACAACCGGCTTGTCCTTTGCTGTAGAAAGGATTGGGCCACTCGCTGCAACTATTATTACTGCATTTTATTTACTTGTACTTTATTTATCTGTCATATCAAAAACTCCTAAAAACTTGTCTGTGAGCATTTACAGTGAATCCTTCATCAAAACCGCTTGTCAACACCTTCTGCTCCTCGTTGGGTTCGACACTCTTATTTATCGAAAGTACTACGATACACCCCCTATACTTGTGGGTTATCAAGACTATTTTCTGGCGCCGTTGCCGGGGAGTGTAGCGCTATTGGTAAGTGGAATTGGTAAGGGAAACATTTATTGTACGTGCTGTTTTTATTTTTGCCTGCTGCTATATCTCATTATGGAGGGGTCTTCTCTTGAATTCCTATTTGGGAAAACAACTACCACTGCTAAGGTAGTAGAGGAGGCGCCAGATGAGCAGGTAATACCGTTCAAAATTCCTATGAAAATTGTTGAACGTGTCACAAATAACCGCTATGCAGGAGATGGAACTGTCCATCCTGGAGATCATTTGTTATTTCTGCATGAATTGTGCGAGTTATTTAAGTGTGCAGGTATCTCGATGGGAGAAGTTAAGAAGAAATTATTCTCTCTATCACTGTCTGGTAAAGCTGCACATTGGTATAAACTGCTGAAGAATGGGTATTCTCTTGGATGGGAGGAAATTGTACCTCTCTTTTACTCCAAATTCTATCCTCCAAGTGAGATTCATAAGGATCGGAACCTCATATATAACTTCTGGCCCTATGATGGAGAGAGTATCGCTCAAGCGTGGGGGAGATTGAAGGCATTAATGCTCAAATGTCCCATTCATGAGCTTCCTGGTAATATTGTTATTGATAACTTTTATGCAAGACTCTCCTTTCAAGATAAAACTCTATTGGATACCACTTGTGCTGGATCGTTCACTCGTAATAAAGAAGAGTTTAAGTGGGACCTTCTTGATCGGATTCAGGAGAACACTGAAGGATGGGAGAATGACAAAGGTAGGGAGTCAGGTATAAGCTATGACTTTGAGTGTGTTAAAAATTTTATGGATACTGATGATTATCGCAAAATTAGCACTACTTATGGTCTTGACTCTCAAATTGTTGCAAACTTTTATAAAGCCTTTGCTTCCTATTTCGGTTTGCCGAAGGAGGGTTTTAAAAATTATCATGAACCATATAAAGATGAATCTGTTTCTCATATATCTAAAGGTGTTGAGGTTAATGTTGTGATCGCATTATTCCAGAACCTTATATTGAAAAAGTTCCTTTTCCTAATAAGATTAAGGAACATACTATCATAACTGGTGTTGTTAGTAAAAGTAATAAGAAAACTACCAAACCTGATGAGCAAATAACTGTTGAACCTGTTGTAGCATTGGTTAAAGATCTTGTCACTGAAAATTTAGAAGATAGACACATTATCTTTTGTGAGGATGCTTCTAATATTGTCTCACATCCTAAAAGTTCTAGGAAGTCTAGTGTTCCTGTGCTTTCTGTTGGATAGGTGATCATTGCTATTATGGTTTATGTGATATTGGTGCAAGTTCTAGTGCTATTCCTTATGAGCTTTACAGGGAAATTATGCACGAAATTGCTCCTTGTAAACTTGAAGAGATTGATGTGGTTATTCAGCTTGCTAATAGGGAAACTATCTCTCCAATTGGTATCATTAGAGATGTCGAAGTCCTTTGTGGTAAGACTAAATACCCTGCTGATTTTCTTGTACTTGGGTCGGCTGCCAATGATAGTTGTCCTATTATTTTTGGTAGACCTTTTCTGAATACTTGTGGTGCTGTTATAGACTGTAAGAAAGAGAAAATCTTTACTAAATTTGCTGGTGAATCTTATGAATTCAATTTCTCTAAATTTGCTAAAGCACCTTATGAAACTGAATTGCCTAGTGAGGATTTTGAAATTGCTCAACTTGCATCTATTGTTCTTGCTCCTAACAATGCTTTGCAGCAACATATGGAGAATCATGAAAGTGAGAACTTCAGGGAAGAAAGGAATGAGCTTGATGAAGTATTCCTTCGTCAACCTATGCTCAAACACAATTTACCTGTGGAAGATTTGGGTACCACAATGCCACCCAAGGAGGATCCTGTTTTTGATTTGAAACCTCTGCCTGATAATCTTAAATATGCTTATATTGATGATAAGAAAATATATCCTGTTATTATCAGCTCTAAACTTTCAGGTACAGAGGAGGAAAGGTTATTGGGAGTGTTGAGGAAACACCGCGGAGCTATGGGATATACTCTTGATGACCTGAAGGGAATTTCTCCTACTATATGTCAGCACGCCATCAACATGGAACCTGATGCAAAGCCTGTTGTTGAGCATCAGCGTCGTTTAATACCCAAGATGAAAGAAGTGGTAAGAAATGAGGTATTAAAACTTCTTGAAGCTGGTATTATTTATCCTATTGCTGATAGTAGATGGGTAAGTCCTGTGCATTGTGTTCCTAAGAAAGGAGGAATTACCGTTGTTCCTAATGAAAATGATGAACTAATTCCTCAAAGAGTAGTAGTTGGTTATAGGATGTGCATTGATTTTAGAAAGGTTAACAAAGTAACTAAGAAAGATCATTATCCTTTGCCTTTTATTGATCAAATGCTTGAGAGGTTGTCCAAGAAAACTCACTTTTGTTTCCTTGATGGGTATTCTGGGTTTTCTCAAATTGCTGTGAGAGCGCAAGATCAAGAGAAAACTACTTTTACTTGTCCTTATGGAACTTATGCTTATAGACGTATGCCTTTTGGTTTATGTAATGCTCCTGCTACTTTTCAAAGATGCATGTCTGCTATTTTTCATGGCTTTTGTGAGGAAATTGTGGAAGTCTTCATGGACGATTTCTCCGTCTATGGAACTTCCTTTGATAATTGTTTGCACAACCTTGACAAAGTTTTGCAGAGATGTGAAGAAACTAGCCTTGTTCTTAATTGGGAGAAATGCCACTTTATGGTTAATGAAGGAATTGTTCTTGGACATAAAATTTCTGAAAGAGGTATTGAAGTTGATCGAGCTAAAGTGGAGGCAATTGAAAAGATGCCTTGTCCCAAAGATGTTAAAGGTATTCGTAGTATTCTTGGTCATGCTGGTTTTTATAGGAGGTTTATTAAAGATTTCTCTAAAATTTCCAAGCCTCTTACTAATCTTCTTCAAAAAGATGTACCCTTTGTTTTTGATGATGATTGTAAGGAAGCTTTTGAAACTTTGAAAAAGGCTTTAATCACCGCTCCTGTAGTTGAACCACCTGATTGGAATTTACCTTTTGAAATTATGTGTGATGCTAGTGATTATGCTGTAGGCGCTGTTCTTGGGCAGCGAGTAGATAAAAAGTTAAATGTTATTCATTATGCTAGTAAAACTCTTGATTCTGCTCAAAAGAATTATGCCACTACTGAAAAAGAATTTCTAGCTGTAGTTTTTGCTTGTGACAAATTTCGACCCTACATAGTTGATTCGAAAGTCACTATTCATACTGATCATGCTGCAATTAGATACCTTATGGAAAAGAAAGATGCTAAGCCAAGGCTTATTAGATGGGTACTTCTTTTGCAAGAATTTGATTTGCATATCATAGATAGAAAAGGTGCTGAAAATCCTGTTGCTGATAATTTGTCTAGATTGGAAAGCATTCCTTATGATCCTATTCCTGTTAATGATAGCTTTCCAAATGAACAATTGGCTGCAATAAGTGTAAGTTCGCGAGATAGTCCTTGGTATGCTGATTATGCTAACTTTATTGTTTCCAAGTACTTGCCTCCAACCTTTTCAGCTCAGCAAAGAAGGAAATTCTTTTATGACTTGCGGCATTACTTTTGGGATGACCCACACTTATATAAAGAAGGAGTCGATGGTATTATGCGAAGATGTGTTCCTGAATATGAACAACAGGAAATACTGAGGAAATGCCATGGAAGTGCTTATGGAGGGCATCACGCTGGAGATAGAACTGCGCAGAAAGTTCTACAATCAGGTTTTTATTGGCCTACCCTCTTTAAGGATGCAAGAAAGTTTATTTTATCTTGTGATGAATGTCAAAGGGTTGGTAATATCTCTAGACGCAATGAAATGCCTATGAGTTATTCTCTTGTTATTGAACCATTTGATTGTTGGGGATTCGACTTCATGGGTCCTTTTCCTTCTTCACAAGGTAATACTCATATACTTGTTGCTGTTGATTATGTCACTAAATGGGTAGAAGCTATACCTACTAAAAGTGCTGATGGTGAGACCTCTTTAAAAATGCTTCAAGATGTCATTTTTCCTAGGTTTGGTGTACCTAGATATCTTATGACTGATGGAGGTTCTCATTTTATCCATGGTGGTTTTAGAAAGACTCTTGCTAAATATGGTGTTAATCATAGAATTGCTTCAGCCTATCATCCTCAAACTAGTGGACAAGTAGAATTGTCAAATAGGGAGATTAAATCTATCTTGCAAAAGACTGTTAATAAATCTAGAAAAAATTGGGCTAGTAAGTTAAATGATGCTTTATGGGCTTATAGAACTGCTTATAAGAACCCCATGGGCATGTCTCCTTATAAAATGGTTTATGGTAAAGCTTGTCACTTGCCTTTAGAATTAGAACACAAAGCTTATTGGGCAGTGAGAGAACTTAATAGAGATTTTAAACTTGCCGGTGAGAAAAGGTTGTTGCACTTAAGTTCTTTAGATGAATGGAGAAGTGAGGCTTATGAAAATGCTAGACTCTTTAAAGAAAAAGTTAAGAGATGGCATGATAGGAGAATTCTTAAAAGAGAATTTAATGTTGGTGAGAAAGTTCTATTGTATAGGTCTCGTCTCAGATTTTTTGCAGGAAAGTTACTCTCAAAATGGGAAGGACCATTTGTTATTGTGGAGGTGTATCGTTCAGGTGCAATAAAAATTGCTTCATTGAAAGATAACTCTACACAAGTGGTAAATGGTCAAAGACTCAAGCATTATATTTCTGGAGATTCTATTAATGAAGAGGTTGATACAATTAAAGTGGTGACTCCGGAAACTTTCATTGAAGAACATTTTTCTGGGACTGCAGAATTCGATTCGAATAGGTAACAGTTTCGGTAAGAAAAGTTTCGCGAATAACTTTCTAGAAGATATTTTCGTCGTTTTTATTAAATATGGAAAAATAAGAGACCGAACCGGATGGGAGACGGCACCCGTGGTGCCCAAACCATAGGTCGGCGCGGTGGGCCCCCAGCCGCGCCGCCTGGTGGTTTGAGCACCCCGGAGCTCGTCTCCGATCAGGTTTCCTCCTGTACCTTCCTTATGTTGTAAAACTTTTTGCTATATAACTCACCCGAACCCCCGAGGTTCGTATCTCGCCTTTTCATCGTGTTTCGTTTCGAGCTGTTTCTGTCCAGATATTGTTTTCAGATTTAGAAGCGCCATGGTCTCCAACAACAACAACAAGGGCAAGGAGCCTTTGGAAGACGAGACTCAAGACCCCAAGCTGAAGGAGGAAGTCAAGAGCAAAGATGAAAGCGTCATGAAGGAAGTAAAGGGGATGCCGTCAACAAAGGGAGAACAGCCTGCAGTCAGGAAGCCCACCTTTGTGGGATCGGTTAACGCTCAACGTGCTTTTTCTCATAACCTGCAGGGAGCAATACCACCTATTCCGGACTACAGCTCTTTTCCGGCAGTGACGGAAGTACTTCGAGTTACAGATGAGTTCTGTGATCAATACCGAGCCCTGCGGAGGGAGGTGGAAATACTCCAGGAAGAGAATATCAGACTCCGCCGAATGCTGGAACGGTTTCTTACTCCAATCCAAGTCATACCGCCACCACCACCGAAGGAGTAATTCATCATAAGTATTGGCATCCCCTTGGTTTGTTCCAAGCTTGGGGGAGTGCCGCGGTATCACATCATTATCTTTACCTTTTACTTTTCCATAAAGTCATATCGTGAGTAGGGAAGTTATCTTATATGATGGTTTGCAATGTGGAAGTATCTCTCTTTTAGTTGGTTATCTATGTATCCCTTGGTGTGAGTTGCCGTTATGAAATATTAATGAGAAGTTTTATCATTTACTTTCTGCATACTTTATTTTAGCTTGCAATTCTCTTTCATATTGATAACCTTGTTGTTAGTATAGGGATCACTTTTTAGAGCACCAAGTTAATCTTTTTGGTTTTGGCAAACTTAGCATTGGTCAGTAGTAGACAATACTTTGAGACTTAAGTAGAGAGAGGGAGTGCATGCAAATATATTATTCCATGATCTTTCTTTCTTTGTAGCTCATAAGCTTAGTATTCTTAAGTTAAACTATTTGTGCTTCTAAGGAAGATTGCATGATTATTCTTATCACTTGTATAATTGTTTGTATCCCTCAACTCTTATGCTTGCTACATAACCTTGCTAGCCAAAGACCTGTATCGAGAGGGAATGCTTCTCATACATCCAAACCTTGAGCCAAACCATTGCCATTCGAGTCCACCATAACTTCCTACTATATGGTATTTTGCGCCATTCCAAGTAAATACTTCATGTGCTACCTTTAAATTATTCAAAACTTATTACTCCTAGTTTTGTGTCACTGTTTATTAGCTCATGAGGGTTCTGTAGAGTTTCTCTAGCACTTTTGTCAAACAGACTTTCACCAATGGACTAGTGGCATATACACCGCTTATCCAACAATTTGCAAAAAGAGCTGGCAAATGGGGTGCCCAGTCCCAATTAACTACAACTTTCATTAATAATTCTCTTCACATGTTTTGCCCTGATTTATCAGTAAGCAACTTAATTTGCAAATAGACACTCCTCCATGGTATGTGAATGTTGGAAGGCACCCGAGGATTCGGTTAGCCATGGCTTGTGTAAGCAAAAGGTTGGGAGGAGTGTCAACTATAAAGAAACTAAAATACATGTGTAAACAAAAGAGAAGAGGGATGATCTACCTTGCTGGTAGAGATAACGTCCTTCATGGGAGCCGCTCTTGAAAGTCTGGTTGACAAGGGGTTAGTGTTCACTTTACTACGATTCGTTGACAACGACATACATAGCTCAAACAACTATTTTCATACTCTCTATATGCTTTGCAAAACTTAAAAGCTCTAGCACATGATTTAATCCCTGCTTCCCTCTGCGAAGGGCCTATCTTTTACATTATTGTTGAGTCAGTAAACCCATTCCTCTCTATCTCAAGCAAGCATTTGAGTTGTTGAGATCCAATTAGTTATATGTGTTGATACTTCTAATCATATCTCTCATTTCCTTGTTTCGCACAATAGCTTTTATCCGAATGAATATAACTTTGAAAGTTATCAATGACTGTAAGGAGACTGTTATGATTAAGGCATGTAAGTTCTGCTATATAAGCTCTGATATAAAGACTCTTCTCGAAAGATAAGTATGATCTGTTAATTGTTCTCTGACCAAGAGTTTAAGTTTGCCTTCACCAATCATGGTTCTCTTTATGCACTTCATCGTGGTTCCCTTTACTTATTTCAAGTTAGATTATATGAAGGGAAGTTGCTGTCTAGAATGACTTGTGTATCAATGAATGTGATGCTTCTTGTCCGTATTTTATTTATCGACACTTTGCTCCATAAACTTGTGGTCATGTTTACTGAGCTCAGTTTTCGCTTGGGGACAAGCGAGGTCTAAGCTTGGGGGGGTTGATACGTCCATTTTGCATCACTATTTTATATCATAATTTACTGCTATTCATCGATATATTTCATATTTAGAAGTGTTACTTATGTTATTTTACCTATTTTGCATGTTTGATGAATAATGGAGAATTGGACACCGGAGTCAGGATTCTGCTGGAAAAAGCACTATTTCTGAAGATCAATAAATCGAAGGAGACATATGGAAGTTCCTATTTTACCAGATGGAGGAGGCCAAAAGGGGAGCTGAGAAGGGCCAAGGTGGGCCCTCCTCACCCTGGCGCGGGGGCCCCCCGCGCGCCAGGTGGTTTGGGGGCCCTGGCCCACCTCAGCCGTTCCCCCTTCGCGTACTTGACCCCCTCGGAACCCTAACACACGGGGAGGCCATCGAAATATTCCGCCGCCTCCACGAGGCGGAAAACACCAGAGAGCGAAAAGCTCCCCTGCAGGAAGAAATCTGCCGGGGGAAATTCCCTCCCGGAGGGGGAAATCGTCGCCATCATCACCGTCATCGAGCTGGACTTCATCGGGATCATCATCATCATCATCTCCACCGCCAACACCATCATCACCGCCGCTGCACCCCGTCTCCGCTAAACATCTAGGGCTGAATCTTGTCTATTTCATAGGGGAAACTCTCCCGGTGTTGATTACTCTTGTTATTGATGCTATTGGGTGAAACCATTGGACTAAGGTTTATGTTCAGATTGTTATTCATCATCATATCACCTCTGATCATGTTCCGTATGATGTCTTGTGAGTAGTTCGTTTAGTTCTTGAGGACATGGGAGAAGTCTTGATGTTAGTAGTGAACTATGTTGAGTAATATTTAATGGTTTGATGCTTAAGTTGTGGTGTTATTCTTCTAGTGGTGTCATGTGAACGTCGACTACATGATACTTCACCTTTATGGGCCTAGGGGAATGCATTGTGTATTCGTTTGCCAATTGTGGGGTTGCCGGAGTGACAGAAACCTGAACACCCGTTGGTATATCGATGCATGAGGGATAGCAGGATCTCAAAGTTTAAGGCTGTGGTTAGTTTATCTTAATTACTTTCTTGTATTTGCGGATGCTTGCAAGGGGTATAATCACAAGTATGTATTAGTCCTAGGAAGGGCGGTGCATTAGCATAGGTTCACCCACACAACACTTATCAAAACAATGAAGATTAATCAACTATATGAAGCGAAAGCACTTGACAATATTCCCGTGTGTCCTCAAGAACGTTTGGTCATTATAAGTACAACAACCGGCTTGTCCTTTGCTGTAGAAAGGATTGGGCCACTCGCTGCAACTATTATTACTGCATTTTATTTACTTGTACTTTATTTATCTGTCATATCAAAAACTCCTAAAAACTTGTCTGTGAGCATTTACAGTGAATCCTTCATCAAAACCGCTTGTCAACACCTTCTGCTCCTCGTTGGGTTCGACACTCTTATTTATCGAAAGTACTACGATATACCCCTATACTTGTGGGTCATCACACCACAATTTTATAGTGACAACCAACAAAAGAACAACTCATGATAAGTATTCCTGTAATCTTTAGCCTAAGAGTCACACACGGTGCACACACTGTCAACTTCGCACCATGGGACAAAGGTGACTCCGGAGATTACATTAATAAAACCACTTGAGTAGCATAATTCATAAGATAATGAAAAGTAACATCTATGGATTCAACTAGATTACAAGGCTCACGATTACATAAAGATCACACCATGGGAGAGAGAGATGAACCACATAGCTACCGGCACGAGCCCTCAGCCTCGGTAAAAACTACTCACACATGGTGATGGTGAGCACACTTGATGGAGACTCCGGAGGGGGAATGGAGGAGCCTTCCGGAGGTGATCCCTGCGGCGTTTTCCCCCTCTGATCTTCTCCGGCGGCAGCCTTCTGTCTTCTGTTTCGTGGTTTTGTGTTTCTCCGCTGCCTCCTCGTGAAACTCCTCGGGGGACTATTTTTATAGGCAGTTTTAGGTCAAGACGAATCCACGGAGACGAAAACGGATGGCATCGGAGCCACAAGGGGAAAAGAGGTGGGCCCACGTGGCCAGGTACAGGGGGCCGCGTGGGACCCTCTAATTTCCATCTGGTTGGGCCTCTGGTCTTCATTTTGAGCCCATTGCGTTCGTCTCGAAAATTCTGAACCGTGCTCTTTGGCCTTGCCCTTTTTGGAGTCCCGAAGCTCCCGGAAAGTCTGAACACTAAAAAAGACGTTTTTTTTGGAAAAACAGAGTTGGAACCAAAAGAGGGGGGATTATTTAGAAAATCCCCGAAATCATTATAAATCATGAATATAACATCATATAAGTTGCAAATATGTAGGAATATCTAGTAATAACATGCAAAGTTCATGTATGCATTTTACATGCATCAACATCCCCAAGCTTAACCAATGCTCGTCCTCGAGTATGAAGGTGATAAAACTAACATGGACTTTGCAATTTAATACTAACAATGGATATCCAAGATGATTACTATTTCTACATAGAGTCAAAGGATTCATTCTTCAAAGGAGTAGCATATGCAAGATGGTTTATGAAGTGATATCAAGTATTCAATGCAAGGATGTTCAATGATAATTCACAAAGTGTAACATGAATGAAAAGTACTATGGACCACATGTATGCGTAATGAAAAGTAAAAACATCCTATAATGGTCATAGAGTATTGATGAAAATCTGATATAAAAGGTGGACACTTTGGAAAAGATATATATGTGAGTAGAGGTAAAGCATGCATAAG
This sequence comes from Poa pratensis, assembly GCA_947311845.1. Lineage (NCBI taxonomy): Eukaryota > Viridiplantae > Streptophyta > Magnoliopsida > Poales > Poaceae > Poa > Poa pratensis. The sequence goes on along the minus strand of CAMZMU010000092.1, from coordinate 39,801,437 downwards.
TTTCATCTAACTTCCAACTCTTCTACTTAAATTAATGATTGCAATGTGGTAATCCTTGGTGTCAAGCTCTCATTACCCCTATCATAGCATCTTGAATGATTAAAGTTTAAAGTGAAATCAAATATGAGTAGTGTGCTTGACAAAGTATAGGTTGAATGTCTCATGCCCCTTGAATACAAGTACCTACTCCATGCGTTACTCAACTTGGGAAACAAAGCAAGTTCAAGTTAAATATCATTGTAAGTAATAATAGTATCATTAAGAGCGTCAACTGGGGTACCTCTTGTCCCAGGATATGGATCAAGCCATATCAAAATGACAAGACAAACAAACAAAATGAACAACCTCAACACCATTTTTATTTACCATTGGAATAGCTTTTTATTGTAAGGTGTATCACTGATGGTTCACCATAGTATGTAAATAAATTTCCACCATGATAATGCATGGCTTAGATTAGCGGCCCAGCCGTCTCTCTAACCATTTATACAAACTCATTTAAACTTGCTTTATCTCCACATTTATTTCACCCATGATAAGCATCCATAAACAAAAGTACATGATATCAACTAAATGAAATGAAGAGCATATTGAAAGCTTGCCATGTGACAGCACATATGAGCTAACTCCCAACCCATGACATTTGTCAAGCCCACAACATCATAATCTTATTCACAATTGGTCATGTTTTATTTAATGCAATAAAAGTAAAGTGTGCATCAAGTTCATGAGAGCTATATAACCAACTTTTCCCATAACAATCAATAACACAAGCATTTTCATTCAGAGGTATAGATAACACAAATATCATGATAAACATACTCGGAATAGCATAAAGCTAATAGGTAGATATGGTGGACTCACTGGAATAACTTTGGTTGAAGGTGTTGGAAACAAGTTTTTACTTGTTGGAATTTTGGGCTAGCAAGAGGGAGAAAGTTGGCCATCTAAATGCATGCATGAGTGTCCATAGAACTAACTAAATCATGTTAAAAAAATTAAAATAACATTCAGCATCGAAACATGAATAAAGATAGCTCTTGATAAAGCATTTGCAAATTATTACTCATTAACAAGCTCATGAATCATGCAACTATATGTATCTTTTTTAAATCAACTCAAACATCCCTTTTCCCAATCTTATAGTAGCATCCAACTCAATTCGACCTAAATTTCCAGTGGCTCTCTCATATATAAATGATAGTGTGGTGGTCTCACAAAATAAAAATCAAACCAAACAAACAAAAGACGCTCCAAGTTTATGTGATAAAGTGTTTCGATCGAAAAATAGAAGTTAGACGTGTGCAAACCGAGAGTGTGTAGGTCCAGTGGGGTTATCTTCACATCCCCGAGCTTATGGTCTTCACCATCCTTCGATAGCTCTTGGTGCATCTCCTCTAATCCCTGTGAAAAAACTTCAAAACACTGTTTCTCCCATTTCTTTTCTGTGGGGAGACATTAGTAGTAATAGACAAATGAATTACTTGCTGCATATAATCTTAAACAAAAATTCATGTGGATTTATAGAAAGTGTATAATGTTGTATTTCTACTCATGAACTCAATTGGATAAAAAGATTCAAGTTAATAGTTCTAAGCATGCATCAAACAAAATGGGACAGAATCTGTCCAGAAAAACAGCAGCAGCGAAACGCATTTTTCTACCCTACTTAACGATGTCTAAAAATTCTGAAATAATTCAAGCATACAGAGGATGAAAAGTTGTAACTACAGTTCAAATATGAGCTCATTCGAAGTTACTGAATAGGAATGAAAAATCATACCGTGCACAGATTCGTGCTGGAATAAAATCTCCGAATGCTATAAGCAACTTTTCATAGCCAAAATGGGTAAAACTTGGCACTTTATTAAAAATTCCAGAAACTAAACTAAAAACTAAGTCTCTTGTTACAGCAATAGGACACAAAGAAAATCTAAAATAAAAACAATCGGGTTGCCTCCCGTAAAACGCTTTCTTTATAGCCATATAGCTAGGCTTACTTACTTGGTATCAAGATGGTTGGAGTGAGGTGGCTTGGCATCCCAAGCTTAAATTCTTGTACTTATTTGATATATGTAGGGTGAGCCTAGGGTAACATCCCCAAGTTTGAGTTTTTTGTCCCTCTCTTGTTCATCACCCTCAACTCTTCCACCTTAAATTCTCTTTACACAAAACTCATCATAAAACTTGATTAGAGGGGTTAGTGCCTCCATAAATTAAATCCACATAGGTACAGCAAAGACATATCATGAGTTGATTCTAAACATTAGCTACTGTTACTACGGTTGTGTAATGCTCCTTGATCCAAAGAACCACACAAAACACAAGTAATGAGAGCAATACAAAATAAAGACAGAATCTGTTAAAAACTGAACAGCCGTAAAGAGTCAATTTTTAGAGGCACTTACGTGCTCAAATCAGAAAACTTTGAACTAATGAAATGTGTAATAATAACTAAAGATTGCTGTCGTAAAATTTCAGGTCAAAATTCCTTTTCTGTGATTTTTAACATTTTTCGCAGTGAAGCTTAGGAATCTGTTTTCTGGACAGCCATGATAGTTTTAATGATGCTCACATAGGAACAAGAATTGAAATGCAAAAGAGAGCATCAAGAGAAAATGTGAAACACATTTAAGTCTAACCCACTTCCTATGCATTGGGATCTTGTAAGAAAATAAATCAATAAAGCACAAAGTGACTAGCATAGGAAGGCAAATCAAGTGCAACTTCAAAATTTTCAACAAAAAGAGAAGAGACTTAATATTATTGTGGTATATGAAGTCATGTCTCCCTCTTCATAAAAACTTTCAGTAACATCATTGATAAACTCAACGATATAGCTATCACATGAAACATTCTTATCATGATCCATATGCATAAAAGTATCATTACTCTCCACATAAGCATAACAGTTTCATTAGTAATAGTGGGAGTAAAAATATCACATCCATCAATGTAATCATCATAAATGGGAGGCATAGAATAATCGAAATGATTTTTATCCTCAATAGTAGATGGACTGAAAATATCATATTCATTATAATCATCATAATTGGAGACAAGTATCATCAAGAAAAAATTCTCCTCAAAACTTGGGGGACTAAAAATATCACATTCATCAACAACGGCTTCCCCAAGCTTAACTTTTCCAGAGCATTAGCAATAATGGTGTTCAAAAAATTTATAGTGAAAACATTGCTACCATCATGCAAATAATTTTCCATATGTTTTTAATTTTCTCTTCAAACACATCATGTCCTAACTCAAGATAAATTTCATATAGCTCTCTAATTTTTTTGTTGTTTTCATTTAGCCTAACTAGTGAAATAAAAACAAGAAACAAAAAGATATAATTGCAGAATCTAAAGAACATACTTTCGAGCACACACACACGCCGGCAACAGTGCTAGATAGCTTAGTAGCCCGAAGATGTGAGTACCTTTTACCTTACCTCCCCGGCAACGGCGCCAGAAAATAGCTTGATGTCTACGCACGCTTCTATTCTTGTAGACAGTGTTGGGCCTCCAAGTGCAGAGGTTTGTAGAACAGCAGCAAGTTTCCCTTAAGTGAATAACCCAAGGTTTATCGAACTCATGGAGGTATAGGTCAAAGATATCCCTCTCAAGCAACCCTGCAATTAAGATACAAGAAGTCTCTTGTGTCCCCAAACACCTAATATACTTGTCAGATGTATAGGTGCACTAGTTCGGTGAAGAGATAGTGAAATACAAGTAATATGGATGATTATAAGTGGTAATTGCAATCTGAAATAAAAATGGCAGCAAGCAAACTTGAGCCAAAATGAGAGCAAACGATGTTTCAAAGCTTGGAATAAGGCTTAGTGATCATACGTTCACTAGTGGACACTCCAACAATAATAATATAATTGAATACATAAATATTTCCTCTTCACTATGCTACTCTGAACTATTCTCCCGTTGGATAGAAATACCAATCTACTGCGTAGGGATACAAGAGCACACCTTAAAGTATGAGTGAACAAACACCACAATATCATAGAACACCAAGACCATCATGTAGGGCTGCAAAAGCACACCTTAAAGTCTGTCTTCCACATCTAAGGAACTCCAATGTCACTATGAGCGTCCCAAAATAGTACTAAACAAACACACAATTTTATAGTGACAACCAACAAAAGAACAACTCATGATAACTATTCATGTAATCTTTAGCCTAAGAATCACACACGGTGCGCACACTGTCAACTTCGCACCATGGGACAAATGTGACTCGGAGATTACATTAATAAAACCACTTGAGTAGCATAATTCATAAGATAATGAAGAGTAACATCTATGGATTCAACTAGATTACAAAGCTCATGATCACATAAAGATCACACGAGGGGGAAAAGAGGTGGGCCCACGCGGCCAGGTACAGGGGGCCACGTGGGACCCTCTAATTTCCAGCTGGTTGAGTCTCCGGTCTTCATTTTGAGCCCATTACGTTTGTCTCGAAAATTCTGAACCGTGCTCTTTGACCTTACCCTTTTTGGAGTCCGAATCTCCCGGAAAGTCTGAAACACTAAAAAAGACGTTTTCTGGAAAAAACAGAGTTAGAACCAAAAAGAGGGGGGATTATTTAGAAAATCCCCGAAATCATTATAAATCATGAATATAACATCATATAAGTTGCAAATATGTAGTAATATCTAGTAATAACATGCAACGTTCATGTATGCATTTTACATGCATCAGCCCTCGATTTTCAATCGCCAAGCAACCTTACTCTTAGGATTGTTTATCTTATTGGTCAACCAAACCAATCCAATAGAGTCACCCGAAGATGAAAGATTGGCAAGTAGTCTCAACTACAGGAAGAAGTCTTGAATCCACTAGAGGGATCTTCTCCACAAGGAGAGGCCTTGATTCATCTCCACAAGGGGAGGTCTTGATTCATCTCCATAGGAGGCAACACCAACAAGGGGTGGAAAGGAGCAAAGCTCAACTCAAATCTAATCTCAGTCTAACCCTAACCCTAGGTAGGAGAAAGCTATTTATCTAGAGGGCGAAAGGGTGGTGAAGGGATAAGATTACATGGCACATGGGCCATTTCAGCTCGCAGGCTCAGGCCCATGCGGTAGTACCGGACGGCGTTGTAACAGCCCCAAGCTTAGGAACTGAATTTGTGAATAAAATTTCCGCTTTTGCATTCTCATTCATGCATCATGGCTTAAATTTGGTTAGGTACTCAAATTGAAAAAAAGATCTGGAAAACAAAAGTAAAACAAATGGAACAAAAGCAGGGTTGATTTCAAACACCTTAACTCAAATGGGATGTTGTTGTTAAACACAAATACAAATGCAAATCCATATTTGTCAAGGAAGTTCCAAGAGTTCAAAAATAAATATTTGGGGCTTGCTTATTTTTTTTCTAAATGAAAATACTTTGGAAATTGAGGAATTGCCATAAGCAACTCCTATTTTATTTCCCTACCAAATGAATTCCAAATAATCTGGAAAAATTAGGGAGCTTCACATTTATATAAGGAGGCTACCCAAAAATTCTCATAATTTTTGGAGGTGCTTAAGTGCCCCAATTAATTCCAAAACAGTACTGTTTATTTAATCCAAACAGAGAAGGGCTTCTTTGTAAGCAGAACTGAGCAGGCGAGGGGGTTTTTGCAAAACGGTCATCGTTCCCCTAGCTGCAGTGTCATGGCGCGCTGTCGAGCTCGCCGAGCTCGCCGTGCCCAGGCCCCCCGGGGCCCCCTGCTCGCCTCCCCGCGATCGCGGCCGGGCCCTGCCTTCCCGAGCTGCCCTGGACGAGGATATGAAGGAAGCACGCCGCTCTGCTCCCTCCCCTCTCGTTCTTTCCCTCTGCTGTTCTTCGCGAGCTCCCGAACCGTAGTCTGCTCGCCGTTAAATCGCCGTAGAGGGAGAGTTCCCCGAGCCAAGCTGAGGCCACCACGAACTCCGCCAACCTCTCTCTGCCTCCTCGACCTCGCGCGGAAGCTGGGAAGTCCAGGATGCAGTGAATCGCGCCGTCGTCTCCAACTCCGGCCGACGAACTCCGAGCAAGCTCCTGACCTCCTCCGGCCTCCTCCGTCACCGCTGCGAGCCCCCAGCGTCAAGGGTGAGCTCAGCTTCCTGTTGACCCTCTCCTCGCTCTCTGTAATGCACTAGAACGCGGGATCCGTGAGGTCCGCCGGAGTTCGCCGCGGGTGCTCGTCGTCGACGAAGCTCCGGTGACCCTTAGGCGGCGCCGTGACCACCATTCGATAGCCCGCGTTGAGTAGAGTAGTTTGGGCATGTTAGTTAGCCCGCACGGTGCCGGAAAGCTCGTCGGCGTGCCGTCCCGAGCCGCTGCTCCGGCGAGCAGCGTCAGCACATGTCAGCTGGGGCCGCGTGTCGACGTGGACGCCACCGTGGCACTGGGCCCACATGTCAGCGTCTGTGTGTAGCTCAGCCGAGTGAAAAAAGGTTCGGTAGCATTTCTGGAAAAGAATAAAAAGACAGAAAATTGTTTAAACTTCTAAAATCCATAACTTTTAAAATACTTATCCAAATATTACAAATAATATACCAATTTGTTCAGAAAATAAATTGAGTCTATTGGTATAACTCACACATCCAACTAAATAATTTAGTTGCTGTTCTATTAGAATAACTAAAATGGCAGAAAATAAAGGATTTTAGGAAATTCATAACTTATTAAATCTTGATCCAAAAATTGCAAATAAGGTATCAAAATGATCAGTGGATTAAACCACACATTTTAACATCATTTTCATGTTGGACTAAATTTCTTGCACTTTAGAAAAGGGCAGATTTAAAATGGATTTTATAAATTCAATAACTTAATTTTGATTAATCAGAAAAGTGTGCTCCTTATATCAAAATGCTCGCAAATCAATACCTACCCTAAACATCATGTCCATGCGTGTTTGGACGGACGATTAGCTACTGATCTAATTGGATTAGCTACGGAAACTATTAAGATAAATATGGGATTGTGCCAAATATTGTCAAATGATTTGGGACAACTCATTTAACCTGGTGAGCATGTTTATGATCCATCAGTTGCATTAAACCATCATGTCATCATGTGTTTGTGCATTGCACCTGTTTTGCTTGTGTGGTTATTTGATTGTTGTCTTTTCGGTGTTTTATGCATCGATAGATCAATCAGTCGGGGTGCCACCGCAATACCCTGACGAACCATATTATCAGCCCCCTGAACAAGGCAAGCGTAATCCCCCCCTCTGAGCATGTCTCCCCTATGTTTCCGCAGATATTTTCTCCACTATAATATGCATGCGATTCCAAATGTCAATTTGGTTGGATTAGAGTATCCTATTAGATGCATTATGTTTTCGATGCCATTACCTGTTCCCCTCCTAATATCCATAGGATTGTTGTGTTGGCCTGAGTTATTTATATCCGCTATGTTTATGCTTAGCCATGCTTAGTGAAATGCTTAGTCGTCCGGTGGATATGTTATTTATTGGAACTGTGGTGGAATGTTCGGATGATGGTGAAAGTTGTGGTGACATATAAAACATGTTTAAAGGCGGGGATGAGAGGCCACATGGATGTGGTGGTTGTCTCGTTCTCGCCGCCTAAGTGCGAGTTCTCCCCTTCGAGCCAAGACCGAGCGTGCACCCATGCGTGAGGCCTATGCAATTGCAGGAACCCTCATAGACTAAATAACTCGGGCGGGGCTAGCCAGGGTCCTCTAGTTTCGGGCTTCCATTGCGCGTGCGTGATGATGGTGGTATGAACTGAGATGAGGATTGTGGTATTAGGAAAATAAGTGGCCGTGGGGCGGGTGTCGCTGAGGCACTGGCAGTCCTGCCGCCACTGATGATCCTGGAAAGTCCATAACGAGGGAAGTCGACGCCGCTCCCACCCAGCCGGCTTTCCATGGAAGAGAGCTAATACGTAGGCAATGGCCGACGGTACGCTGGCAAACATTGTACACCCCTGCAGGTAAATCTTTTCGAAAAGCGTGTCCACGGTTAAGGACAGACTTGGTGCCGGATTCAGAGACCATAGAAACTTGAACGGAATGATTAAAACCTGAGTACTAAAGGGTACTACCAAGATGCAGGGACTTCCTCGAGGTGATTCGGGGAGGTGCTTGGTAGACAGGTGAAGTGATTGATGTGGTTGTTGATGAAGAGATCAAAAAGAAAAGAGTTTACTTCTTACCCCCTTTTTAAAATATTCTGATTAGTCGATGCCAAATGTCTTTTATAAGAAACCAGCTTTATGCAAAACACCCATAAAACCTTTGAAAGCCAATCATCGAGCTAGTAGCTCTAATAATCTTGCAGAGTTCGTCGAACTCAACGTTGTTTATTTGGTTTCAGTGGGGACTTCACCGACACTGAAGGTGGGTTCTATGTGGACGTCACGAGTAGTCTGGGGTTCCCAGGTGCAGCTTGGACATCCCGGAACAGCTGGCGCTGGAATGTTTATCTATAGGCCTCTTAGGCCATAATTGGATCTTGTTGTTTAGAACAACTTATTTCGCTTCCGCATGATGTACTGTTGGGTCTGTGACCTCTGGTTGTAATATTTGCTATCTTTCTCTATTATAAGAGTTGAACTATAATGTTTGGTGTCGTAGATCTGTGATGTGCCAGTTGTTCCACAAGTCTTGATCTCTCTATTA